>JAOQMP010000210.1:33188986-33207179 GCA_027563575.1 Erythroxylum pedicellare | reverse complement strand
CATACGCACCAAAAGGATTAAAATACATCTTTGAACTCATATACAACCATGTATATATCAATATACAGTAGTATCTCCAAACAGAACAACACAAAAGGGCTCAGAAAGTCCGGCATTACAGGTTTCCTATTTAATGTTTAGAGATGCATGATCATTAAATGAACTCGATCGGGATCATAAATGCATAATATGAGTGAAGGAGTATACTATCATTCTTAGACTAAATACTTGGATTTCGGTTAAAAGGACATCAGCTTGTTATTATAGATGAATGACACTTTGGTAAGAATTTGAGCCATTTGAAATATTTACACCAAATTCAAGTATTCTTTGTTGAGAGTGTTCTTTCACGATTAAGAAACTCTAAAACTTGCTTGCAAATACTAGTAGAGATCACATAATCTTATGCAAACGTTGAAATGATGAAGGCAATTAGGATTTACCCCTTTTGCTTAAAAAGCCATTGTGATGTGACCTTTAGTGAAACCCCTTTGAGCTTAACATGAAACATTTTCTTTCTTTAAACCCAAAATATGAGCCTTGACCTTATTATTTATCCTCTTTCTTGTACCTACCATAAGGCAAGTTGAGCATTTGAATGTGTATGATTGGGTTTAGAGAATAACTATTTGAACAAGTGTGGGGGAATTACAACATATAGTTGGCATTTGCGTTAAGAATGGGTAGGGTTATAATAATAATGTGTATCTCTCCTTTACATTTTTTTCTCGTCTAAACTTGATCTTGTTCTAAATAAATAAATGAAAATTATAGAAAAAATAAAATCAAAAAAAAGAGAAAAGAGAAATAGAAAATAAAAGAAGAGAAGAGAAGATGACCAGAAAATGAAAAGAAGAGGAGAGAAATAAAAAAGGAGTGTTAATTTTGTTAGATGAGAAGAAAGAATTTAGTGTTTTATGATTCATTGTTTTGTTTTATTTTAAATACTCAATTTGTGTTGTGGTTTTAAACTTAAATTTTCCTTTTTCCTAACCTTATCTTGGCCCCATTACAACTGAAATAATGACCTTCAGATTGATATTTGTGTTTGATATGAGTGGTGGAGATTAGATTGGTAAGCAAGCTTAAGGTAAATGTCTTACATGAAAGGAACGATGAGTGAATACATATCCCACCTTTGAATGCTTGAGAGAATGGAGAGTGGAGTGAGTATCTATCATACTTGTTGATGGTTCTTTGAATTGAAGTGCTTGTTAATTTTGGCTAAATATGCAAAGAATAGCTCATTCATGGAATATTATGAGTTTCAAGTTCTTAGGTTATGTTTATTGAAATGATCCTTGATATCTTTGACTATTATTTAGGAAAATTGTTGTTTCCGTTGTTTATTTTTATCGTCTAGTGTTCTTTATTTTGTTAGAGGACAAGCATAGTTTAAATGTGGGGGAATTATTGTGTTAAATTTTATTTGATTTTACTTTTTTCATATGCTGAAATTAGTTGTGATTTAATTCAAATTTGATATGAATTGAGTGAATTCGGTGTAGATGTTGCATGAATAGTAATTGGATTAATTTGTGAATGTGGCATGAACTTAAACAAGAAGAATTGTGCATGAAAATGGCCATTATATAGTTACATATTTTAACCATGTCACAGTTGTGCAAGTTAAGTCACAATCAGGACTTAACTTGCATTTGCACAGTCGTACAAGTTAAGTCACGACTGTAATTTGCATTTGGATGGTCGTGACTTGCATTCACGACCGTGCAAGTTAAGTCACGGCCATGTATGTTACACACCCCCTTCATTTCCTTATTTTCTCTTAATGTTTACTTGGCAGTTGCAGAGGTGGAAGTCACGAAAATCTAAACCTAGACGAGGCTACAAATAGAAAGGAAAGGATAGGAGGGTGGTGGTGGACATCTTTCATTTTATTCTTCACTTTTTACACAAAGACAGATATTCGGGGAGGCATAGAGAGAGATAGAGAAAAAAGAGAGAAGAAGAGAAGAGAACAGAGGGAGTCAGTGAAGAAGAGAGAAACAAGGTGGAGAGCTAAAAGCAGAAACAAGCCTTCGACCATTTGGTGAGAACAAGCTGAAGCAGAAGGCGAGAGCTTATGCGGGAAGCTTAAGAGGGGCAGGAGACCGTCTTACCTCACTCACTCAATCCCTATTTTCTTACTCTGTTATTCATCTGTTGCAGTGTTTCTATTGTTTACTGAACTTGTTACTTTTATAGCTTAACTGAGTATTATTTGTTTTCTTTTTATAGTTCATTTAGTATTCACTATTTTATTGCTTTAATACTTTTGTTGACAGTAACATAGGACTGAAGGTTATAGAGATGATGAACTGTGATTATGCTATGATGAGTTGATCTCTTTTTCTTGAGGATTAATGTAACTATTAAAGTTAAATATGAATGATTGAGGGATTGTGTTGTTGTCTTATGTTTTTATAGTTTTTGAATTGAATGGATGTAATAACATGGTCAAACTTTGCATGATTTTAGTATTAAACGAAGTATCGAGAGGAGAAGTTTAATATGGAACGAGAAACTATAGCATTTAGGTTAAGAATTAGAAATATATTAACTTAAGCAGTAATTAGGATTTAGGCTTCTATAATTAATTTGAATGATAACTGGTTAAATACAAAAGTTAGATTAATTAATTATTCGAGATGATTTAAAACCCAACTATTAATTTTAGTAAGACAACTTTCCAATCATTTTCCCTTAGTCATGTATAGGAGATTAAATTAATGCAATTAGTTCTCAAGAGCCTTCCATCTCGGTTAATCTATTTGTCTTTGCTTCCAGTTGAATCATTGCTTTTCATTCTAATTTCGTGACTTTCTTTAAAACTTTCACTCAACAATTTGGGATAGAGTGTTTAGGATTACATTTTTTTTTTGGTTCAAGATTAATTTAGGTTAATCAATTTTACTTTAATGAGAGACGACCTTGAGTAATCACTACAACTATCTCGTATACTTAGGAGTAGGATGGCCTAGGTAACTTTTAGAACTTTTTGGGCACAACACAAATTGAAAAGAAAATTTAATTTGCTCATTGATTAAAACTAATTAATATATTGACATTCGATTCATTCCTTATCCAACAACTTGTTTCTTTTTATTTTTTGTGTGTTTCTTGTTTTAGTTTTTTTAAAAGAATTATAGTAATAAAATATGTTTGTCTTGATATTTTTTAGTTTTTTATTTTAAAAATAAAAAGAACAATAGGTTACAAAATCACATATTCTATTCTTTTGAATATTAACACATCTGTTTTTTTGTATTATCATATATGGTTAAAAAAGCAAAAATAATATTTTTTTCTTTCATTTTTCTATTGCAATCCTTCCTTTTGTACTTCATTCTTCATACTTTGACATTATTCATTTCTTTTATTTTTCTATTGTTGTTTTGAACTTCTTCATTTCCTTCATCCTCATGCTTTGTTTAACATCTTGTATACTTGTTTTTTATCATAATCTCTTTTAGTTTTTTACTTAATCATCTCCTTGGTAACCAGGTACTACATATCTATTTTTGTTTGAATATGGACAATGATAATAGTGATTCTTTTTTATGTGTTATTTATGATTTTTAGAAATTTTGAGATATAAGTTTTTCGATTTTCTACATGATTTGCTACATGTGTGTGTATGATTTTCTCTACCTTTGTGTTTTTTTTATGACCATCGACCTACCCACCACTAGCTCCCCCAATCTAGATATCTCTGACCCTCATAAAAGGAGTCGCCCTTTAGACTCTTGTATGGAATATGTCAATCCTATTTGTTAATTCTAAGTTAGTGTTAGGATAACTTTAAAAATTATGGTATAGGTATAGGTAATGGGTTAAGAGAATTCTAAAGCCCCATCCCTTATAAAGTATAGGAATAGCCATCCAATTAAAATCACAATAAAAAGAGGTGTCAAATAAGGCTTACAAAGAGAATTGCCAGTGGAACCATAAGGTAATTGACCCTAAAATAGTTAGTATTGAACTTGATGCGAGTCATGGCTTCTCTGTAATTGATAGGTGTGTAAAAGATGCAATCTTTAAAAGTTCAAACTATGTGCGACACATGGTGATCATAACTTGGGTTATGGCTATAGTGTGAGAGAAGAAAGCCAATGAAGTGGTGGTGTTACTTTGTATCTAGAGCAAAAAATTTATGTTTCTAATTTTTTTAATCATCAAACTATTGTCTAGTGTTATTGTACATGCACAGTTGGGAACTTCATTCCTTAAAAAGCTCCTTTAGATCCCCTTTTGAGTAATATTATTTCCATTTTAATGTCCCTTCTATGAAGCCTAATTATTAGTTCTCTAAGGAATCAATGTTTCAAGCTTGGTATTGAATAATTAAAAAATACATTACATCAATGACATTCTTTGATGTAAGAAAAGAAAGAATAATTAGTTCAGACTTATAACTATACAAGCATGTTTAATGCCTTCTAAGTTGTCTAGTAAAATTCCTAAAAAATGTCTATCTAATATACTTGTCAGTAATAACTTTTCATACACATCCATTTTTTCTTTTTAGTCAAACATCAAGTACTAAAAGGATAGAATATGAATCAATTATAATAAAATTGACATTTTCTTTTTACAAATTTTTAAGTATTTATTTTTTGAATATAAAGCATTTGCTATCACATAAAAGTTTTATAGCATTGAAATAATAACTTGGATGCTTTTTTTCATGTGATTACCTACAAATCTATTAATTTTGTGGTAAAAGAAACTCAGATGCTTTTTTCATATGATTAAATGCACTATATGATTAATCTATTTATTACCATTATTCTGTTGTCTTTTGTATGTAGTTATTTTTAATGATAGAAGCTTTGAAAAATATGAATGATTCTAATGATTGCATGGATATAAATGAAAAGGATGATGTATGGAACAATGATATAGAGATGTATTTAATCTCATTAATGGTTGAAGAAATGAAGAAGGGAAAGAGAATAACTACTACCTTTTCTAAATCTACTCGAAAGAATATTAAGGTAGGTCTTCAAACAAAATTTAATAAAGAGTCTACAAATGTTTAAGGAAAAAAATAAGTATAATTCCTTGGGGGCTAAATTAAAGAACTTTAAGGACTTACTCAAAGAAATAGAAATCAGTTACAATTCCTTCATTGGTGAAGTTAATGTTACAAATGAACGTTGAGAAAATCTATTTAAGGTAAATTATATCTTTACTTATTAATATATCACATTATTATAATTTTTTGTTCTTTTATAACTTTTCATCATTGTAGGTGCATAAAATGGTTCATAGATTCAAGAAAAAAGGATGCAAGAAGTTTTTAAATTTGTGTCAAAATTTTGGAGATACTAATGAAACTAGTTTGCATACATATCTATCAACTAAATCTCCATCAAATAGTATAGAAAAGGAATATATAATTAATGTCGATGAAGTTTGTTCATTCATTGAAAAAGGAGATCAAGTTTTAAGCTCTCTTTCTAAGAAAAAGAAATCTCCTAAGAAGAAGAAGGTAAAGAAGATATAATATAGCATTCTATAAAATATCTTGATTACAATTGTTGAATATTGAAAAGGATAAAATGAATTTATTAAAAAAAAAGCCTGCAATATCACCTACTACAGATTCTGAATTTGAAACTTCATCAATTAATGAAGAAACTAATATAATGATGGAATGTTTGAATTCGTTGCATGATTTGGGTGCCGTTGGTGTGCAATATGGAAAAGCAATAAAACTTTATATTATTCTCCACCTTAGAAGGAGATTTTTATGAAGATGCTAAATGCAAGGAAGATGAATTTGATTTTCTCTCTTTAGTTATATTTTCATATTATTTCATATTAATATCTTACTGGATTACACACTTTTATTTTAGTAAATATTTTACAGTTTGAACATTTGAAGTGTATGTCATGTATGAGCTTTTTGACTGAATGTTTGATACAAACTTAAACTTTTGTTAAATGTCGTAGAGCTTCATAATCATTTTTTCATTTATATTTCAATGTTTTTATTAATTATTTAACGCTAAATTTGTAGATATATGGCCTCCTTGTTAGATTTCGTATCAAATTCAAATGATGAACTAATGAAGGTGGTTATAATTTTTCTTACTAGGGAAGAGAATTAATATTTTCATTTATAAAAGCATTAATGTATAACTTCTGCTTTATTAAGTCGTGATTGGATATTAGAACTTCTAAATTAAAATCTTAAAAGGATTTATGGAAACTTAAGAATGAGCAAGATGATATTCTTGAGATGAGTTAAAGAGTTTAGGAAGCTTAACACCAACAATTCATCTGATTATGGAGAAATAAGTTGTAATTTTCTTAATAACTATAGGCCATAATAAGATAATTAGAGTCGATTTATATGATTTAAACATTTAACCTCAACAAATTTTGAAGTATTTTTTTAAAATATTATATACAGTTAATTGTCTTTCAAAACAATTCATTACTCCACCATCCTTTACCAATACATCTCTTGAGATTTGACATAATTCAAAATACTTTTCAAATTTTCAAGTATATCCATATATTTTATTAGTATTTTTGTTATGTCCTTATATTCAATTAATTATTTTGATAATATAATTTTAGTTTTTAGGATTGATTAAGAGCAATAGATGGTATATATATTGATTTACGTGTTCCAACTGATGAATAAATACCATATATGAGTAAAAGAACTAATCCAACCTAAAATATTATGTGTTGTTTCTCTTTTGATATGCATTTTACAAATGTAACGACTAGATGAGAAAGTACTGCAAATGACTATTGAGTTATTTTAGAAATAGTAACAAATCTAACAGACCAATTTCCTATGCCTTCACAATATACAAAGTACAACATTATTTTAAAATAAACAAATCTAACAGACCAATTTCATATGCCTTCATAAGGTACAATATTATTTTAAAATAATATAGCAATTACAATTAATTTTTAATAGCTTTATATTAATATTATACTCTTTATATGTTTAGACAAGTTCAATTTGTTTGACTCAGGTTACACTAATATGACTAAATTTTTTCAGCATATCAAGGTGAAAGATATCATTAATGAGATTATAGAGAAAGATGAAGACCTTAAGGTCTATAGAAATTATTTAACTATAGACATTTTTCATTAAGAAATATTATTGAAAATATTTTTGACATTTTAAAAGCAAGATTCGCTATACTTTTGAACATGTTGAGTTACAGTAAGAGAAAACAAAAATACATCCTTATTACATGTTGTGTCATATATAATTTTATTAAAATGCATAGACAAAGAGATTAATTATTAGACGATTATGTTAAAAATGAAGAGCAAGTTGTGAAAAGTATAAATGAAAATGAAAGTTTGTAAGTAGAGTACAATATCATTTTAACATAACTTTGGAATATATCTTAAAAGAGAAATGAAATTGCTAGACAATTATCAAATTATTATATCAATAAAAGTTCCAATTGATTTATTTTTTAAAGTGATACTAATATTATTTTTAAAAGCATTGTAGCGTAATGAACATCTTTTATTATTTATTTAGAATGAGTTAATATAAGTTTTATATTTTGTAGACTCTTATTATATAAAATACATGTTTATAATTTTTATTATATTAAATATTCATATCTTTTTTCAAATGATGATGAGAATTAATTAATTTAAGAATATAAATTTTGATATATTAAAAATAAATTAAATAAAAATTTTAATATGGTGGATGAGTGCATTAAATATTTAGCTAAACTAGTAGGAACTTTCGTGGATCACGCGCTATTCCCAAGATGGTGATCTCTAGCTAGATAAGTCAAAGCTTAAGCTTGAAGCTTGCCCATTAAACTCACATTGGTATTATTATTGAACATGACAAAGCAACAAGCAATGAAATTAAAACGAATAAAGTACCTAAACTAGTAGATAAATAATTATCTCTAAACCAAACAAGTGCACAACGCTCTCCTACTAAGGCTTTGGTTAAGATATGCCGTATTTCACTAAGTATACAGATAGAACCTAGCTATCTAAGTCTACGTATTACTGTATATCTTTCAAAAAATTAGGACTAATGACACTAATAGTATAATAAGAAAAAAAAAGAGATGATAAAATTAAATAGATTTTTTTCAATTTGTATTATAAATTTCAACCAGATAGATTTTTATTTTTAATTTTTATTACAAATCTCAATTATAAGTAATTTTGTTTTTAGCAAAAAAATAAAAATAAAAATAAGAAACAAAAAATTAAAATTTAAAAAAGTTAAACCAAAGGGTCATTAGAATTCAAAGATGGAATACTCAAATTTAGGGAGAGCATACCTGTGGAGATAAGAATTGATTCCTATTTGGCATAATCTTGATACAGGCATTCAATGATTAGGAGGGAGGGCTTGGCGTCAAAGCGCTATTTCATGGAGGGTTTCTAAAAGATATTTTAGTCTAGTTTAGCAATTCCCAAAAAGAATAGGAGCCATTTTCACAGATGAAGAAATGGAGATTGGTTGCATCAACCTGGTTTGTAATCTTGGAGAAAGAAATATTACCGGCTGAGAATGATGGAGCTTGCATTTACCATTTTGGTACGCCAGCGTGGTCCAGAAGCATATCCATGAGAGAGTAGTCTTTTGCTTTCAACCAAACCTTTAGAAAATTCTTGTCAACGAGGCTGACAGCTCATCTAAGAAGTGCCCTCTTTACAAGCTCATCCAACTAACTTCATATTTTCAAATCTTATCCTACTTTCAAGAGCAATAACATTTTCATGTGAACAAACCAAACCTTGGATCATGTAAACGTTGTTGTTAGGCTTGCTCAACTTGGATATGCAATGTCAATATGGTTGGAACTTGTATCCCACTCGTTCACCTTTCTTTTCGGATCAGAAAGCACTGAATTACATTGAAGCTTGTAAGGGTTTAAGCTCAGCCATCAGTTGAACATCGTTTCACTTCCTTGCGACTTTAATCCCACTCTACTCTCTAGTGAGTTTGTAATTGTATTGCTTGGAAGAATAGCCAGTTAGGAGCCTTGAGGCTTAAGCATGTTTTTTTTTTTAATATGGTGTAATATAATTTTATTCTGATGATTTCCAACGATTAATACATGAGAGTAAAAAATGGTAGCAGATCAGGGAAAAAATGAAAATAAAAGTGAAGAAATGTAATTGATGCATGGGCACTTCAATCATGGGTGTCGCTTCTTTTATATGGAAGGAAAGGGCATTGTCAGCTTGCTTGTTATATTTAAGGCAGTGAAATGGATACAAGAGAGCATGTTATTGTTAGATAGAGACACAAACCATACTTCCTTTCCAAAGAGAACAATTAAATCGTCGAAATTACTGGAAAGGGTTCCTCCTTCCTGCTTTATTGCTAGCGATTAGCGACGGCACGGTACCTTTCGTTGTGTTAGTCTACTAGCATATTTATTTATTTTTCAAAAAAATTGTTTTTTTTAAATGTATACTACATTTTAAAATGTTTTTTATTTAAAATTTATCAAGATTATTTTAATAAAAATCATAATATAACTAATCATTGAATACGTGAAAATATTATATTATATATTTTAATTGATTTGTTTTTTTATTATATTGAATATATATATATATATATGTTAAAATACTGCATAAATAGAGTCCAGATTACAAAAGCATGTTCTTGTTTTTAATAATATAAATATTTTCACACAATATTTTTAAAATAAATAAAATATATAATAAATTTGTATTTTTGCCATATTATTTATTATGATAAATTTGGATTGTTTGGATATAAAGAGATAATTTTGATGTAAAGGATAAAAATAAGAAACTATTTCAAAGTACACGTGTTTGTATTTGAAATGGAATCATGAAATTTAGCTTTGCTTCAAATAATCAACTTCTGGGTAGGTTATCTTGTAATCTAATCATAAGGTGCATCCATGAATCATGGACTTTTGACTCGCAAGTTGTCTGACCATTGCAGTGATCTTTTGAATCCTTAATCAAAGTCAGGGTGATTTGAATCAAATTAAAATGTGTTTCAAGTTCTTAAATTCAATTTCTCATCTCATGAGATTCACAAAGTAATATGTGTCAATGCAATATAATAAAGGGAAAACAAAATTTTTAAGGAATCCTTATGCCACTCCCACCTAAATAAATATAAAAGCCACCTTTTTAAACATTAATCAGAAGCAAACAACAGTCTCTTCATCAAAATTTGCATTTACTTTAAAATTCCTCAACTTGGGACTGACTTCTCTTTGAATCCAAGTTTCTTTCTCATCTAAGTTTGTGTCGTTTAACATCAATCGGGGTTCACCATTTCCTCTCTACTCATTTCAGTGATTTTGCTTTCGTGGGTAGTTGCCAGATCTTGGGTTTATACTCCATAGTATTTGGTGAAAGATAATCAAAGTAGCCAACTTTAGCAGATTACCTTATTAAAAGTTTCAAACTTTGTGATACAGTAGTTTCCTTCTACTGTTACAATCGTAGCTTTTTGCTACTTTGTTCTTTTCCTCTCCTTTTTTTCTTTTCTTATTTTTCACCCTCTTGCGAGTTCTGAGTTCTATCTTGATGTTGGGTGCTGGATTGATGAGCTTTGCTGGGTCTTTCTCGTTTTCTTGAAAGAAAGGGAGTGATGAAAAGAAAGTGGCTGAAAATTGTTGCAGAGAAAATGAAATATTGTTCTTCTTTGCAACTTTTTTGTGCGATCTCTCTTGTGCTGTTTGTTAAATGCGATTCCTTTCCCAAAGATGAAGGTATGTAACACCGTTTTAGTTCTCGAATCTTGGTTTACTTCGTTATTGAAAAACTGTGTTTTGGGAGCATGTATGCATAAGAAACTAGAAGGATTCTTCATTTTGCAGTTGCGTAGACTCTACTAAGCCTCCCTAGTTATCTCCAGTAGGTTTTATTTGCTTCAGATGTTTGACACTACTATTCCAAGATCCAAACTTTGTTTAATTCTAGACCATTAAGTACATTTCTTGGGGTAACTGATCTGAGTTCCAGAGTTTAATACTGCACAAAATTATTAAATATGGGATAATATGCTATGCATAGCATCATGATTGTAGTGAATTGCCTGAGAATCCAAATCATTTTACTAATTTAATGTCGCTTTACGCAGTTTGGGCACTTACATCATTTAAGGAAGCTATATATGAAGACCCGCATCTGGTATTAACTAATTGGAATGCTCTAGATGCAGATCCTTGTGATTGGCCTGGCGTTTCATGCTCTTCTGCTCGAGACCATGTCATGACAATGTAAGACATTGTGTATCACTTTCCTAATGCGCTCAGGATTAGTGCATTAAGTTTTTCTGGTTGTAGATGTCAAGACGTCAAATAGAGTAGTGTTGCATTGATAAAAATTATGTTTTTCATGTATATATTGAGTTCCATTTTGCAGAAATATATCTGGATCATCTTTAAAGGGATTTCTTGCCCCAGAATTGGGTCGGATCACATACTTAAAAGAATTGTAGGTCCCTTTAAACACTTAGCAGTTTATGCCACAATCTAACATGCACTTCAATTGAGCCTGTTGTCATCATTTTATATTGTGTAGAGTCTTGCACAACAATAATCTGATTGGGACAATACCAAAAGAGCTGGGCGTGTTGAAGTACCTTGAGGTCTTGGATTTGGGAGTGAATCAATTAACGGGTCCAATTCCTCCAGAGATAGCAAGTCTAACCAGTGTTAAGAAAATGTAATATTGCCGTTACCTTTAATGCTGAAACTTCTAGCTTGTCAGAATCTCAGTTTTTTCTTACATTATAAGCTCATTGTATTGTAGAAACCTTCAATCTAATGGGTTGACTGGGACTTTACCTCCCGAGATAGCCAATTTGAAGAACCTTGAGGAACTTAGGCTGGATAGAAACAAACTTAAAGGTCCTGTTCTGGCTGATAGCAATTCAGGTTTCCGGCCAAAGGTACATGGAATGTAAGTAGAAAAGACTTGTCCTCATGTGTTGTATTAAACTCTGTTATCACCATTTGGTTTGCTTAGCAAGATATTGTTGCATAAGAACAAAGTCTGTTTCACAAAAATTTGAGACAATTTAAAGATTAAAGTCATTTTGTATACCCTTTTTCGTTCAAGCTAAAGGTTTCCATATTCATAACAGAAACTTACTGGCCATGCAAATAACATTTGTGCAACATACATTTTGGAGACGTGTACTGGAGAATGACATTGTATGTTTGATTTTTAATTTGTTCGTTGGGTGGATTATTATAAAGGTCGCAGGGTTTGCTAATTGTTGCCAGATATTAGATAAAGAAAATAAAGCGAGAAGCAATCAAATGATCGCACCAGCATCTCGGTTATATGGTATTTATAAGGTGTTTGGTGTTACATTAAAATAATTTCACGTAATAGGTAACATGTCTGGGGGTATAACTTGAAGTTATTGTTTTTACTTTTGGGTACAAAACATATTACCATGGTGACCATGGAATAAAAGTACAGAAGTCATTGCTTGTTATTGGCTTTTCTAAGGTCTTCTTCATTGAGATTTATTGTTCTTCAGGCATGCTTCTAGTGCAAACTTGACTGGCTTGTGTGGAGCTTCTCAATTGAAAGAGGCAGATTTTTCATACAACTTCTTTGTTGGAGGCATACCTAAGTGCTTGGCACATCTTCCAAGGTTTCCTTTCTCAGCCTTTCATACCGGTGGATTTATTGTAAGTAAGCTAGTTACTGAAAATCTATGCCACACAGGACAAGCTTCCAAGGGAACTGCCTTCAACACAAGTATCTTAAACAACGTTCGGATGCACAATGTGGTCTGTATGGAATTCCTGTCAAGATTATGTTTTGTACTTCAGATGCAGATTAAAGATTTCAAAAGGGAATGAGTTCCCACGTATTAGAACCTTTGAGTTTGTTGTCTCCCTTCTCTAAGTCTGGTCAGAATAAAAACCTAAAACATCAAATTTGACATCATGAAACTGAATTTTTTATTTGTATAGACACATTTATTTTACGTGCTGATATGCTCTTTCCTGTCAAATATAGTCTCACTCGACATTCCAAGAAGTATCCCATTAGTTTGCCACACATTTTAAGCATAGCTTCATTGGATTTTAACCTTGAAACTTATTTACTACTTTGGTGACGTATCATCATAATTTTCATGTGCCTGTGAGGATGAATAGTTTTACAAAACTTGCTATATTCCATTTGTAGTTGGTGCACCAGCTCCCAAAGCCCATCAAACATTGAACTCTAACAGCCAGCCTCTAGAGGTTTCATCAAAGCAGCATCATGAGACGTCAAAACCTACCTGGCTTCTGACTCTGGAAATAGTGACAGGAACCATGGTGGGTTCTCTATTTCTCATTGCCCTTCTGACAGCTCTTCAGAGATGCAATAGCAGATCCTCGATCATTATGCCTTGGAAGAAATCAATTAGCCAGAAGGAGTATATGACTGTGTATATAGGTTTGCTTACTTTTTAGCAACTATTCAATTGTGTATCAGCATTTCACTTGAAGTGTCTATTTAGCATCAATATGTGTATGTTTATTTTGGGTTTATTTGCGAACAGATTCTGAAATGTTGAAAGATGTAATAAGATTTAGCAAACAAGAGCTTGAAGTGGCCTGTGAAGACTTCAGCAACATTATTGGATCTTCTGCAGACAGTTTGGTGTACAAAGGCAACATGAAAGGTGGGCCTGAAATTGCTGTTATCTCCCTTGGCATCAAAGAAGAACATTGGACAGGCTATCTTGAGCTATATTTCCAGAGAGAGGTAGACACACACACAATAACTAGATATACATTTTCCAAAGGAATTTACTGAAGATTTATGGTTGAATTGGCGTATAGGTGGCAGATTTGGCTAGATTAAGTCATGAGAACACGGGAAAGTTACTGGGCTATTGTAGAGAGAGCTCCCCTTTCACAAGGATGTTGGTTTTCGAATATGCCTCAAATGGCACACTTTATGAACATCTTCACTGTAAGTCAAATTCTTATATGAAAAATTGTTACAGGGTTGTTTAATAGTATCAAAGCGGAGTCATCAATCTAAATATATGCAGATGGAGAAGGATGTCAACTATCATGGATGCGACGTATGAAAATCATTTTAGGCATTGCTCATGGACTCAAGTATCTTCACAAGGAACTTGACCCCCCATTTACAATATCTGAGTTGAATTCTAGTGCTGTATATCTAACAGAAGACTTTTCCCCCAAGGTATACCACAAACCTTACTTTGTCTGAAGAAATTTTCATATTCTTTTTAAACAAGTCCAATGTTAGCTTATTCAAGGTAGCTAATCATATCCACATGCTGAATTATTTCAATTGGATCAAGTTAGCTTTGTTGATCTAGAAGTTGACGAACCAGATGAACTAGAGACTTGGTTGTTATACCAATTTTATGGGTAAAGGATCTGATAAGGTTTCCAAACTTCTGTTTCAATTTGCAGAAATGTTTTCATATGCTCAACCTCTGACTCAAAGTCAATAAATAGTATACCTTACCTAATTATTCTTCCAGTAATTTGGAACTGTTGATAGTGATGGAACAACAAGCTACTTGTGTAACTTCCCCTGAGGAAAATATTCAATGTTTTTCAGTTGATTGAATTTGGGAGTTGGAGAATTATTCTTGAAAGATCAGAAAAGAATTCAGGGTCCATTGGCAGCCAAGGTGCTATTTGTATCCAGCCAAACTCTCTGGAGGAACGCCATCTTGATATCCAAGGCAACATTTATGCATTTGGGGTACTTTTACTGGAAATTATAAGTGGCAGGCCGCCATTCTGCAAGGATAAAGGGTGCTTGGTAGATTGGGTAAGGAGATCTTTTGAAGCACGAAACTTGATATCTTGATGATAGAGAAAAGAAAAAATACTGAAACTTCTCATTTCTACAGGCAAGGGAATATCTTGAATTGCCAGAAGCAATGTCTTATGTGGTTGATCCTGAGTTGAAGCACTTCAGATACGAGGACCTCGAGGTTCTATGTGAAGTTGTAAACCTCTGCGTCAACCCAGATGCCACCAAGAGGCCATCGATGGTGGAACTAAGCTCCATGCTAGAGAGCAGAATCGACACATCTTTGTCCATTGAGATGAAGGCATCTTCTTTGGCCTGGGCAGAGCTTGCGCTTGCATCATGATGGAACTAACAAAATGTAAATCAGATACTTGACCAGCGTAATTCTCTTAGTTCCTACAATTAAGTTCTATTACTAGTTCTTGTAAACGGGTTGTATGGTAAAGATAGTTAAAAGAAGACTTGCATGATGCAAGTCTGCCCTCATTGTATACCACTGAATGATGAGTGAAGTTACTAGTGATGATGAAGAATTGAGTAAATACATGCTAGCTTTAATTTATCAGGTGCTGTGATTGATTGATCATCAGCTTGCAGACGGGTCAATACTCTGATTAAACATACTTTTCAAGCGGAAAAAAGGTGTGATTCGCCTCATAATATTATAAATAAGATTAAAATTATTTTTGCTATGATTTTTTAAATATCAATTTATACATTTATGTTATAAAATAACATGCTTTGTATCTTTGAACCTAATTAGATTTTCTTCATACCACCGTTATAATTCTAAACACAAATGATGGAGTGATTATTATGGAATTTATATTTTAATTTTGTCAACATTTGATTATTTAAATTATTAGGACAAAAACATATTATATTTTTATTCTTGTCAATGCAATAGAAATTTGTGAACATAACATATTACATTCTATAAATTAATATATTTTTATAAAAATTAAATTACATTATTAAAATATTTTTAATATGTGTTTATGAAAAGTTGTCACATTTAAGAAAAGATGTGTTCTTATCAATATTATAATTATTTTTCAAATATGCTCTATAAAAAAGTGACTTTAAAATTTTAAATTGTAAAATATTAAATTTTATTATATAATAACAAAACCTAACATAAAAGTTTTAAAAAAATTGACATCCATTTATTAAGAAATTCAATTGACTTCAAATACTATTTTCACGTACTCCAATGATTGTTATAATTATTCTCTATTATAGAAAGTTTATTACACCTAAATAGAACTTTTAAGTCTTGATTGGTAATTTATAATGAAGAAATTTGAATAAAGAAAAATAAGAACGATAATTAAAAACAAGAATTAGACTTAAGATGAAATTACTAATTATGCGTATTTGATAAGTATGAAACAAAGTTAGTAGTTGTGCTAATATTTAGTAATTTGATTGTGAAGGAAGGTTGGAGATAATTAAGGAAAGCAATAGATTGTATTTAGAATAGTATTCTATATTAGAGAGTAACTCTTAAAAGGGTTGAAAATTTTGAAGATGCTGCACAAATTCTATGTACTCTGAGTTCAAAGAAGTTGGTTTTGGATTGTTTGATCAAATGGAACTTAACCTTGAAGATGTTGGAGTTGGCAATCTCATATGCTGAGTGTTTATTAGGTTAAGGGATAAAGATTCTCATTATACCTACGTTTCAACAGAAGGTTAGTGGGAGTTGGTTAAACAACTTTGCATGAAGTTGGAATTATTCTATAATGATACTAATATTCTATAATTTTTGGGAACAAAATATCCAATTTCGCAAAGTTGCTTTAACACTATGTTTGATATAAAGATGCTTTATCACAATGGATATTTGAATCCAATGAGATTATTCAGATTATGGTGGAGCAGTAGATGGATAAGTTGAATTATTATAGTATAAGGTTGGAGATATTGTTGCAGTGTTAAATGTGTTGGATCTGAGATATAAGATGGATGGAGTTGAATATATTTATGGTGCATTGCACAACGATCGAGCTCAAGAGTATGTAGAAAACAATGATGGTATCAATTGTTTAATGACTATCAACTCAGATCGGAGAAAACTCATATTATGGATTTTAGTAGTGCAGGCAGTTTGGTTTCGGGTTTGGTTTCATCTTCTAACCCAAGATTGACACATTAGCTTAAAATTTTTTTGAAAAACAAAATGACTAGGATTTCTTATAATATGATGGAGTCAGATAGATATTTAACCAACGATTGGGTGTCCAAAATTGAAGGTGAACAATTTGATATATCGTCTTGGTGGAAGCAATCTAGAAATGCTTTTCTAATCATGCAAGTGATTGCATAGGACTTATTAGCTATTCTCGCATCCACCGTTTCTTTGGAGTCTACCTTTAGCACTAGTGATTAGGTTATTTCTCCTCATTGTGCTCAACTTCATCCTCATACTGTGGAAGCCCTTATGTGTGCCCAAGTTAGTTAAATGATGAAGATATTGATAGTACTTTTCTTTTTAATATATCAATTTTATCTATTTTTATATCATCTTATCTAATATTGTGTTTTTAATTTTTTATTACTACAACCACAGGTATTAATGCGATGGAGGTGATTAGTCATATTATTCGATCAATTGTATGTTATTTTGACAAACATATGAAGATGGAAGGCATATTTAATTGTTTATTAAATATTATCATGTCGTAAATATTCTTTGCATTTTAATATTACATTACTGAATATAATGTATGTACACACAGATGATTTGATCGAAACTGTTAATAATCCTATCAACAAGTACGACGATTAGCTACTTTCTCACTTCAGTCTCCATTATCTAGTGTCCAAGTTTCGTTTGTCTGTCATAACATCATCATATTATCTTAATTTTTGTAAATTATATCATTTATTGTAAAATGATTTGGATAATCATTCGTGAATAGTAATGATTGTTATAGTTAATAAATTTGGTTTTACCATTTGTCTCTTTAAATAATTAATAAATTATTTAAGTAAAATTGAAATTCGTAACTAATTGAATTAAAATTCTTAACTATAATTAACTTAATGAATTTTCCTACAAATTCCTAATCAATTGAATTAAAAATCCTAATTAATTAATTATTTATTTAATCATAAGTTTAACCAAATTCAAATTAAATAATTCAACTTTAGCACTTTTTAATTTGTATTTTTGTAACATTTACATTATAATTAATTGTTATAATAAACTACTAAATTGAAATTAAATCCACTTGTTTGTAGGGAATAATTCTAACAATATTATCATAGCTTGATATTATAATGATTATGGTAATCTAATTATAATAGCTATACCAATATATGTTTTTATAACTCAATTACTTTTATATTCTTTTGAAATTGATGTAATAGGATTAACAATAATTTAAGAAGTAAAACATATATG
>JAOQMP010000210.1:33177108-33188275 GCA_027563575.1 Erythroxylum pedicellare | reverse complement strand
AGTTAATACACAATTTTCACCCCTATGGAAGACTTGAGATATGAATTGTACAACTATAAGAGAAATATGCACATACACATTAGGAACTTCTTCAATTCTCAATTCATTTCTAAATCAAAATGGAGTTCATACATAGCTTTAATTACATATCAACATTACATCAAAGGCTTAACACAAGATACAAAATACATTCGATGCTCAATGTTTGATATGCTTATAAAGCTATCTACAAGTCTAGTCACTAACTTAGTGCAAAAGATTTTTAGTTATCTTGGAATTTCCAAATGCCTTGCAAGGATCGCAAATCTTCTTGTTCTGCATATGATGAGTGGGAAAAATATTGGGTTTAGCTACATGGCTTAGTAGCTAATATATTTATAGCCATTAGCAACGAGCCACACAATCAAACATATATGTGAATATTCATATATGCATAAATGTCTTATCTTAATCTAGCAATGTAAGTTCAACATTCACAATTCTAATTCACAACTTATGGTTTAATACATCATCACATAAAACATATTGGACGAAATTTATCATCAAAGCATAACACACAAATTGCATCATAACTTAACATATCAAAATGCAAATGCACAAATAAATAGCTTGAGGGTTCCATGGAACAAAATGAAGAAATCGAAGTTTACACCATAAACGAAATGAGTCCAGTTTTTGAATCTTGTACCAAGCGGGCAGTCGGGAGAAGGCTTTATGTCGACGTGCACGTGACTATGAAACAGTTCCTCTCTTGCCCAAACATAATCAAATCTTATGGTCAATTCAATCAATCCCAATTTCATATTCTCATGCTTCTTATACTACTTTTCATTTATACAAAATGCCATGACACATTCCAAGGCATAACATGATCATAATCACAATTCAATTACATTAAAATGTCATACATCTTTCAATACATAATATAAAACATATCGTAATGCATTTCCCACTTGACAACAATTCAAAACAAGCTATTTTAGCACATATTCCATATACAAGACATTTTGCTCATATTACACAACAACTATAAATAAATTACCCACCTAATTGACTTGCAAAATCCAAGTCAAGCTTGCCTTTCCTCTTGCTCTTAGATTGGGTTTCCTTGATTTCCTAAATAAACCAAATTTCCTATTTAAACCAAATTTCAATAAAATTCATAAAGCTTCAAAATCACAAAAATGAAATAATTGATAAATTGAGCTTAGCACTAACTTACCCATGGTCTTTCTAAGTTAGAAAGACCAACACCTAGTTTAGAAATCCTAAAATCAAATGGGTTCCCTTAAAACATCTTCTTTCAACGCAACACCCATTCTCTCTTTAATCCCCTCATTCTCAACACAACCCATTTCTTTAATAAGCAAGAAGAAAAGATGATTTGCTTAACTTAACAAGCTTGATTTCCTCTTGTTTTCTCTCTTTCCTAGCTTCTCCCACGATTTTCTCCTTCTTCTCTTCTTTCTCTACATTTTTCTCTCCCTTCTTTTAGCTTCTCACTATCCTCTCCTCCTTCTTTCTTATTTCAAGCCCTTTTTATTAGTCTTTCTTCCCATTTTGCCCCTCAATAAACTTGTCCTTCCATATTTACCCTTCTTTCTTTTAACATAGGCCTACTAACTACTTAAGCTAACTTAATTCTAACACTTCATTCTAATTTCAATTTTCAAATTTCTATTCATACTTGCTAATTTAATGGACTAAAAAAATCAAACAAATAAATCGATAAATATTGAAAGACCATTTGTTCTTTGGACAGATCATAATGCTTTGAAATATGTTCAAAATCAAACTCATTTGAGTCATAGACATGCAACGTGGGTAGAATACTTGCAATCATTCGATTTTGTCATTAAGTATAAGAGTGGAAAAGAAAATGTTGCAACTAATGCCTTGTCTAGGAAATATATTATATTAGGCTCAATGCATGCACATGTTATAGGATTTGAGGATATTAGGGGGTTATATGAGAGTGACAAAGATTTTGGAGTTATATTTGCTAAAGTTAGGGAAAATGGTGCATTTAGGGATTTTACACTTCATGATGGTTACTTGTTCAAAAATGGTTCTTGTTGTATTCCTAATTGTTCCTTGAGAGAAGCAATTATAAGAGAAGTCCATGGAGGAGGCTTGGCTGGTCATTTTGGAAGAGAGAAGACGTACAAATTGGCTAGTGACAACTTTTATTGGCCAAGGATCTGGCAGGATGTAGCTCGACTTGTTGGAGGGTGCAACACATGCATCAAAGCTAAAATGACTTCACAACCTCATGGTCTGTACGCACCATAATCGGTTCCAAACTCACCTTGGGAAGATGTAAGTATGGATTTCATCTTGGGCTTGCCTAAGACCAGTAAAGGTTTTGATTCATTTTCCAAAATGTCTTATTTTATTGCTTGAAAAAAACTCTAGATGCATCTCATGTCATGGATTTGTATTTTTGCAATGTTGTACAACTTCATGGGCTGCTAAGAAGTATTGTTAGTGATAGAGATGTAAAATTCTTGAGTCATTTTTGGAGAGCATTATGGGCTAGATTAGGCACACAATTGAAGTTTAATACATCCTTTCATCCATAAATGGATGGCCAAACTGAAGTTGTGAATAGATCACTTGGGAATTTGCTGAGAAGTTTGCTAAAAGGAAAGACGAAGAATTGGGATTCCATGCTACCAAATGTTGAATTTGCATAAAACAGCTCGACTAGTAAGACAACCGAATTTAGTCCATTTCAAATTGTTTATGGGACTAACCCATTGTCTCCTCTTGATTTGAATCCAATGAAGTACAGTGGTCCAAGTAACATTCAAGCTAATCAAAGAGCCTTAAAGATCATCAAAATGCACACCAAAGTGAAAGAAAACATTGAGAAACACAATGAGAAGTTCAAGCTACAGGCCAAGTTGAAGAAAACGGTGGAATTCAAGAAAGGAGATTTAGTTTGGGTCCATTTGAGGAAGGAAAGATTTCCAATTAAAAGGAAGGGAAAACTTAAGGAGAGAGCAGATGGGCCATTCAAAATCATTAACAGGCCAGACCACACTTACAATGTTTCTAACACTTTTAATGTAAGTGATCTTAGGAAATATGTTGAAGACACTATGAGTCCAGCTCCATATGAACCAACCATTCAAGGGGAAGAGAGGATGATGGAGGACCATCCACACAAGCCTTGCAAGATGTGGAAGTAATGAACTTGATCACACATAAAGAGAATTCAGTCCAAGTAAATTCAGGTGATGAAGAAAAAGACTTTGATGGGCTAATTAAATTGTTAACTCATATTAAGCCTTACGGACTGGTGAAAGCATACATACACGACGAGCCTCTTATTATTTATATGCTCAACGCAACTCCAAAAGGTTTCTCAATTGCTTTTCAATTTCCATCAGTTTAGGATAACTTTATATCTAATAATAGTTAGTTTTTATGAATCAATAGTTGCAATTCGTAGGCAATGAGAAGTCAATTCATTATGACTTTTCTTTGCCTCAACTTTTCTTATTTAATCTACACTTTCCCTTTATAAGAAGATGGTTAAGAAAATTATATGAAAAAGTTTGAGAACTTCTCATCAATTTGTAGCTTGAATGCTGTAGGGTTTTTATTTGTTTTCCTAAAAACATCTGGGTTTTGACAGTAGTCCCAAAACTTTCATCAAATTGTTCATTTTTCATACAATTTTCTTTATCGCCAGATTCTGACCACTCGCCACTGTTGACCATATCTCATCAATTATTCATCTCCCTGACCAGAACTATACCAATCCAGAAACTAGACAAAATTGCCCACAATTTTTGTTCAAACTTGAAACTTTAAATCCCCTCTGATTTTCCAAAAATCATCGATAAATTCACCTGAAGTTTCCTATCACTCAGCCACCAAACTTATCATAATTCATCAAAAGCTTTACCGATTTTTTTTCCATCACCAACACGCCATCACTTGCACTTAAGTTTTTGCTTGTCCCCAAACAAACTATAATCAAAATTATAAATTTCATAACATCAATCTATCATCAGTCTCAACCTTTTCATTTATACTATACATCATCATATCATATTAAATCATATAACATTCAACTATCATTACTTAAAGGCATTCTGGAACCATGCATTTAATATCGAGAGAATTGGTTGCTTGGCTACTAGTCGGGATGATTTATGATTTCTTTGTTTAGTCTGGTAGTATCGGGTATACACATAAGGGTAATTTAGAGGTATTTAAACTCACAATCAGCAATGAGATATACACAATTTGGAGAGAGCAGAACAAGAATGAGTCCTAGCAAATTCAAGAGTTCATAGCTTCTACAATTACCTGGATAAAGCAGATGATTATATCTAAAAAAATTCTCTCTAGGATGGGACCTCATCTAGCAACTAATTGGAATGTTTAGATCTGCTTCAGATTAAAAGAAGATAACTGTAAACTTCCTTTACCTAGCTTTGCCTGAATAATCTAGTTTCAGCTTTAGTTGTTCGTATAGTCTAGTCTCCAACTCTACCTAGCTAGTCTTATGATTCTGGTTTGCTGTATATGAGCTTGTAGGTTTATTATTTTCAACTTTTGTAAAATCCAGAACCGGCGAGGGAATAAGATTTAAATAATTTATTAAAATATAAATCTTGATAAAAGAAGAAGTTTTAAGCATGTCCAACCCCTAATCCACAACAAACCAAACAAAAATACCCCCTTGAGTAAGACATAAGGAATAGTACGGGAGTTAACAAGATTTAAATCTAAAGATCCAGGAAAAGCTAGTGAAGAGAGGCAGTTTGGTCTAGTGTTTGTTTTTTTCAGAAGGCTCGAGCTTTAACAACGTCCAATGTCATCTCACTAGGTTCTGTTGCTTGCAATTCGACTTGAATCCCATCAAGCTCTCGCTTGAATCTTTCCTTTGAACTCGCATATAGCATCTTACTCCTCACCTTTGATGTGTCAGGAGACCTACATATAATAATAAGTTCGCTATTGCATTCATTTAGCCAGACCAATTTAAATAGACGAAGATTGAAAATACCATGAAATGAAGAAAATTTTGCTCTTGTGAACGTTCTCAGGAGTTGTGAAATCAAAATCATAGACACCATATCTACACTCATTGTCAGGCAAACTGGCGGCAAAATCATTGTAGCTCCTTTGAGGTTCACCCAATTTCTCAACCGTTACTTGCTGAATCTTTTCTTCAAATTTGAACACAATAAACCGATAGCTCCTCTTTGCCTTTAGTTCCAAGAACCTCATAATGCACTCGTCATGAACAGCCATTCCAGACGAATTGTTTTCCTGTACCACGTTGAAGAGAATTGCAAGAAGTAACGATTTCCGGTATACCAAAGATAGAAAGGCATTAAAATATCATAGAAAGGTATAAAAAAAAAATAATAACGTTTTACTCGTTAAGGAAATTATCGATAATGATTCATACCAAAAACAGAATAATTGTTTCTTCAGGTCATTCATAAGGTCTTAACATAATAACATGTTCCATCTTCCCATCGACAAAGAACTTTGATCGGGTTATTAAAAGAGAAACAAAAGCACCTTAAATTATTTCAAAAGCATATGGAGTTGAGAATAACAATCACTGTGTACTGGTACCTTTTGTTTGCGATCCTCTTCAGTTTTGAGGTCACGTTGCAGGATATGAAGTAATGAAGAAAGAACGTGCCATGTTGACACCAGAATGCATGGAATGAATAGAAAGAGGTGTAGCCAGTGGAAATGTAAAAGGGATTGAGGAAGGGGGAATGGGGGGTCTGAGAGTTGAAAAATAAATTGGAAAAGAGACAGGAGGTTTGCCGCTAGTTGTGGAGGGGAAAGGAAAAGGAAGGGTGCATGGGTGATCTTCTTGTTTGTGCCTATTTGGCGGCACATTTTAGAGTTGGCTATTTTAGACTTTGTAGCTTTGATCTCTTAATATTTTATCAAGAATATGCCTTTTGGTAAGAACGAAGCACATATATGTTGTGAAACAAAAAGGGGAATTGCACCAGATTGTATCTATCTGAGTCGATTTATTTATTTTACATTTATTATTATATTAAAAATAAATAGAATAAAATTATAGTTTTATTTTATCATAGGATATTGATGACCGCGTAAAAAAGAAAGTAGGAAAAGAGTGAACACTGCAGACTTGAATCCATCCACAGTGAACATGGTCAAACCTACAAACTTTACTCTTCCCGCGCTGGCTTTGATTCTCCGGTTGTTGTGAGCGTGGAAGGGATTGTTTAATCTGCTTTCTGACTAATGAATTGTTTGGAGAACGATGTATGTTGTTGCCCAAATGATTATCGTCGTTGGAATATGCCGTAGATAGATCTTCGCACTATCCTTTTTTAACCTTACCCACTTCATAGCGAAGCTACCTTTTGAAACCTCATCTTCAATTTGAATGCTAACTTCCTATCTGTCATTTGCTTCCTTTGTTTTCTTTTACTATTGCTAATTTCATAATGTGTCAGTGGAAGAGAGTGATAAATACTATATATAAAAAAAAAGTAGTGTTGGCAATAGATTAGTCGGCTTTGAATATGTATTTAATTTGCTTCGTTAACTTTGAATCGAGTAGGAATAAACCCAACTAATTAGGCTTTCAAACTTGACTCCGAGCCTAAGATTGATCCTAATGAAGCAAGGTTTGATCGTTTACTTTCGTCTAGATTAGATCAGAACTAATTTACATCATTATGAAAGTGAAAAATACTTACATATTATAGGGACAAATCACATTTTTACGTAGGAGAATTATCACATTTAGGCTATCACTATTAATCCCGAGGATGTGGTGCAGCAAGAAGGAGTCTATGTTCCGTATCTAAGAGCAAATGAAATCAAGAAGCATGATGTATTGATGGCTAAAGGTTTAAGAGCACTCGTCTCCATTCTTTCTATAGTAACAAAAGTCATTTTTATAAGGATAAATGTTCCTAAAACAATTAAAGAAGCTTGAAAAGACTAAAGGATTAGGTTGAAGGCAACAAATAGTGGTTTATACCTTATAATTAATTAGTTCATTGTATATTTGTGATATATTTAATTAAATATATTCTTTATCTTATGTACATTTACTTAATTTACTAACTTATACAATAAAGCCTATGGGATAATTATAATTATATTTATAAATAAAATTATGATAATATCATAATTATAAGATTGATATTATGTTAAATGTATTATCTTTAAAAACTTCCTAATAGTGTACTATTAAAATTGAACATTAATATAGCAAAAAGATCAGCAAATATTATATTTTTTTCATTAGAAAGGAACATATAAAGTACAAAGATAGTTAAATAAAATTTTAGGTGTTTGTTAGACAAAAAAATTCATTGAATCCTATATGAAAATTCTATATAGAATATTACTTATGTATCTAACAAAAATCTCAATATGATGATTATATAACTCGTCCCTGTACTTGAGATCTCTAATGTATCTCATAAAGGTAGTGTTATATATACTTGAGATCTCTAATGTATCTCATAAAGGTAGTGTTATATTTTCATACTATTTTGGACTTATTCAAATTAAGGGTAAAACAATTAGTAGTCATTAAGCTTAAGATGACCATATGTCAATGGTTGAGTAATCAATATATAATTTATCACTCTTAAACTTAATTATTTTTAGTTAGTATTGGTTCAAGAAATCCTTAACTAAAGTAGAATAGTATATTGAAAATAATTCTTAAATATCATTAAAACAATCAATTATTAATACTAGATAAAAATATGATTAGACACAAATAGAGTACACACTAAATCTATATTTTATGTTTAATTAGAACGTTGAATGATAAATGATTAAATTATTCAAAAAAATCATATACAAAAAGGTTAGTTATATTGAGTTGTTAGATGTCAATTTTGATATATGAATATAAATTATTTAATTAAAAATAAAAATAAACTTAAAGAGTTCAATATATCTAACTAAATTATATTTAGAATCATAGTTTATATCAACTACTAATATATTTAAGAATTTAAAGAGTAACAGATAAAGAACATTTGAAGAGAGAAAAGACAATTTAATTAAGTTTCACTTTTTTATAAGAAAAAGTGAAGGGTTGTATTAAAACAAATTATTTACAAATACACGAAGGTTTGACCAAGCAAAAGCAACTAGGATGTAAGAACAAAGCTTAAGACTAACACCCAGAAGTCCCATGCATCACGTACAACGTTGGATGCATAGGCTGTATGCATTCATTAACTTTGGGATAAATTAAAAATCTAGTTGCCACATTGTCCTTAAAGAGGAGCAGCACACAAAGTGGATTTTGTGACCTAGTATCTATTCCATGACTGTTTGAATGACAATCTATAAGATAGAAGTCTGGTTAAAGCTCATATCACAAAAAATAGCCTTGCTTCTAAATAACCAGATGTGGTAGATCATATTGCTCAAAGCCAGTATATAAACAATCCAATCCCTAAATCTTCTTTTGTGGTTGTTACAGAACCATTCGAGAAGGACATTCCAGCTATTAGAGGGAGGTGTGTGGTTACATACATTCAAATCTTCTTTACAAACTTTTGAGTTCGTACACCTGAAGAACAAATGTTGAATAGTTTCTTTATCAGCATTACAAAGGGTGCAAGTGTCAGAAATATTCTTAACCCTTTTCGCCCTATCCAGAGTGGCTAGCTTGCCTTTTATATCCTACCACATAATAGTTGAGGCTTTTGGGCAAGCTTGGAGGAAACCGGAGTATTTTGATCTACTCGATTTTTAGGAGCTTGGGTTTGCAAGAAATTCCTACATGAGGAGTTTTAAAAGATACCTAATTGTTCCAAGTTCCATTTAGAGTAGTCTTTTATATATGGAATAAATTGTAAATTTAGGTTCATTGAGGCAAAAAAAGATGAGCATAATTCCATAGCTTCCTTCACTATTGCCTTGAATGGAATGATGAATTAAAGATGAAGGGCTGAGCCTGTTCGACAGTCAAATTAGAAGGAAGTATCCATTACCTATCTCCATTGAGATGCAAGGTCTAATTCTATCCTTTAGCCTAAGGATGTATATCATAGACTAGGAAGTAGTGGTTTTAGGCTTAGTGCTCTAAAACTTGTTGGTTTCTATGTTGTATCCGTGAATCCACTTTACCCATAAGGAGTGTTTATCCTCAACGATTCTCCAAATCCTCTTACAGAGTGTTTGGCGTGGTATGAATTGAATTCAATTACAGTATTGAATTCAATTCAAATGTTTGGAAATAGGAAAAAGGGATGGGTTCAATTCATACATGAATTAAACCCCATCATTCTTTATAAATTGAATTCACCTGAAAAAGAATTGGAATTGAATTACAAACTGGGACTTCAATTCTTCTTTTGAACATTAAAGATATCCTTTCAATAATACCCATCTAACCCTTGAATTGAACCCCATCATTCTTTATAAATTGAATTCACCTGAAAAAGCATTGGAATTGAATTACAAACTGGGACTTCAATTCTTCTTTTGAACGTTAAAGATATCCTTTCAATATTACCCATCTAACATTACCATATATCTCTTCACCTCAAGTAGCCCCTCACACCTCAAGCAGCCCCTCACACCTTAAATAGCCCCTCCTACCAAGAAACGGAACAACAAACCTTCTCCACGAATCAGTACCTCTCATCATATTCAGGTTTTCCCTTTTCCTTGTTCATGGGTGTCTTTTCCTTTTTTTGTTTTATTGTCTATGATCATCGTTCTCCTTTTAGATCCATCATTCGATTTAGCTTCTCCTTTCATTTTCCCATTCTGTCTACATTCTTTTGCATTTCTCAATTTTTTTTTGTATATATCTAGATTTTTTTGTTTGTTTATTTTCGACTACATTTTAAGTGAATCTTGTTCCATTTGGAATCTTAAGGGAGAAATATGTTGCACTAGGAAGGGAGAATATTGTGATGTAGAACTTGAGAGAATTGGGTTTATAGATTTATAGATTTATATGCATCAATCACCTAGGAAGCGAGACCATTAAAAGAATGGGGGAAAAAGGAAAAAGAAAAATTAACACAAGAGAAAACAGAGACTAGGCAATGAATTGAAAGATTCTCACGAGGTTGAATCAGTTTCTTCGTTCTTATGCATAAGGACCATTGAATTCTGCATTTAAGATTATTTTTTAGTCAATGGTAAAAATGTCATATGAAATAATTAAATTCATTTTGATTGTGCTCTAAATAGTGTAATTAAATTCAATTATAATAGTATTGAGTTTGTTCCAAATAGTGTAAATTGAATTCAATTCAATCTCAGTAATGTAATTGAATCCAATTCGTTAATGAATTCAATTCGAAGGTTTCCAAACACCTTGTTAATTAAGTTGCATTTAATTATAATGTTTGATAACTTGACTGTCAAATTTAAGAAATTTAACTCATAAGGATCAAAATTGAATATTCACTTGTGACCTAATTAATATATAATTGGAATTAGTTATAATTCTAATAAGTTCTAATTATAATTATAAATATATTTGAGATGAATTACTAAAGTATTCCAAATATTATTATAAACAAGCATAATTGTATATGGTAATTAATATAATCTTATATTAATTCCATTATCAAAGGTCAAGCCAAATGGTAATGGTCCACCATTTTGCGACGGTTTTTTGAATTGACACCAGATGGTATATTTCTTCCGAATTAATTGACAACGATGTCATTTTGTTTAACTACAAACAATGTCATTTTCTACTAGGTTATTAACACCAAAACAAACCTCTGTTCTTTTTCGTGTTAGCCGAAATACTTCGTTCACCGTTCAATAAGGGTCGTCGCCTATGTTGTGGCCGTCACCGTTGAAGAAGTGCCGTTACCTGTGTTGGTATTGTTCTTCTTTTCTATTTTTAAGAACTATCCTTCATGTGCATTGTTTTATTGCTATGCTTAGGAGTTTATATGAGTTTTATGTTGTACTTATGGTGTATAGGTTTTTGTTTGTGTTTGGAAGATGATGAATTGTGTTTTTGTGTTGAATGTGCATCTATTGACCTTTTTTTTTCCACCTTCCATGCTTGTTTGAGAAATCACTCCTAACTGTTTGATGAAATGTTTGTTAGAGAATGAAGGCTACTTCTGTAACAAATATTTATGTACGTGTTTACCATATGATTGCTTTTACACCAAATCTCTACCATTTG
>JAOQMP010000210.1:33158330-33169487 GCA_027563575.1 Erythroxylum pedicellare | reverse complement strand
TAAATTTTTATATAAAATATTTTAATTTAATAAAAATATTTTATATCTTTAAAATACGTAAATTTTATCTAAAAATTTTAACATTTAATTATTTCTAATAATAAAAGTTGATTTTTAAAAAAATCTAAAGAATAAAAGAGGTGTTATAAAAGACCAACCATCCTTAACATAAGGAACTAATACAGGAACTTTAAAGTACTACTACTTCTTTTTTGTGGTGTCTTAGCTCTTCTCATTTTTAGTTTAGTGGCTATTATATCCCTTCTCAGCCCTTATTATATGTCAATATTAAATCTTCATGCTTATGCCATTTTTATGTTGCATTTTCTATTCTCCTTTTCGTTTACTAGTATTTTTATTACCCATATTTTAATCTCCTTCAGCACTTGATCTTCAGGTTTCCCAATCCCTTTAGAACATCTTGCATTCCTTCTCTGTACAGCTTATACATACAGCATCCCATTGCTATAATCATCACTGCTTTGTCCTCTTTAGGTATGATTTTATCTTCTTCTATCCAAGTAAGTGTTTATGGAAAGTTCATCTTATTGTTAACAAGCTTGCATCTGTATATTATGCTTTCCCATATTTACACCAAGTACTTGTGTTTAAAGAAAAGGTGAATGCTCCATATATAATAAACATCTTCCCACCATATTCATATATCCTACCCTATCTATTGTATTAGTTCTCTTTCTTGCCATTAATTGTAAGAAGAAAGCTACAATAGGTGGGACATTTTTCTTCAATATCAATTTGTCCCATTCCATTCTCTGCCCTCTTATTCATAGCATCTCTTAGTTATTACTGAAGACTCTCGAAGGATGTTTGAGCCATATGCAATGGTCTATTCTTCCTTGGTAGGTTTGTACCTTGGTATTGCTAAGGATATTTCTATTGGAACATTGCCCCATTTCTCATCATTTATGCACACTTTAATTTTAAAGTCAATAGAGAATCACTCCAACATTGTAGGAATGGATTATGAATGAATCAATGGGCTAACCTCACTTTAGTTATCAAAGTATATGAGGCCGATTCCCATTTCCCATAATTGATTTAAAGTTATCAGCTACATTTTCTCTTAACTTGAATAGATGTGATAGGAACCATAAAGCAAAAGGCTTAACTTTATATTCCCGTATACTTTTTCCTTTAAAGACGTATACATGCACCCATTTATTCCATAAGGATTTCTTATTCTCTATAAGCCTCCATAACCTTTTAACCATGAAAAATTTATAGCTAAGGTTAATTGAAGTAATTCCTAAACCTCCCTCCTCCCTTGGCTTACAAACTACAATCCAAACCACTTTTACATTGTGTCTCTTACTATGTGTACCACTTATAGAAGGCTTCTCATTGCCCAATCAATTGTTTAGGTTAGTTTGTTAATAAAGAATAGATGTGAAGTACAATATAAATACAAGGCGTTTAATACATACTTGATCAGAGTCACTCTCATCATCATCATCATTATCATCATCAACAACTACACCTAGTTAAAGCCCACTGAGGTGCAAGATTTGAGGAGATTCGTAGTCTTACCTTACTTAGTAGAGAGACTATTTTTGATAGACCCATATGCAATGTGTCATGAAAATACTATAAAAATTACAAATGGATGTGCATACATATGCTAAACAAAAGTAATAAAATAAAATGACTAAATAAATAAGTCAAATAAACATAAAAGATGTAATAAAATAACTAAATATAAATAAATAATAAAGAGAAATAATAGTAAAATTAATAATACAAATAAGTAAGGCAATACGAGAATAACTTCCGCATAGAACATTTCAAAGATTAACAATAAATGTTAAGATAAGAATACATACCAGAAAAGGCCTACACAAGGGTAAACTCTAACCAGGCCAAAAGAAAACAAGATGTGCCATATCAATCTTGATCAGTTCCCCCCAGTTCCTTTTTAAACCTTCCTTTTTTCCTTTTGCAGTATCTATGTATTATTTTCTCACATTGTCTGACTAGAGCGTCAAAGTGTCTCATTTTAACATGTTCAAACTACCTAAGTCTTTTCTCTCGCAATTTGTCATTAATATCAACCACCTTTAATTTTTCTCTTACCATAAGATTCCTGACTTTATCTCTTCTTTTAAGGTTACACATCTACCAGAGCATCCTCATCTCTGTCACCAAAAGCTTATTATTATGTATTTGTTTGATAGGCTAACACTCCGCCCCATATAATATGGTTGGCCTAATCGCTAAGTGATAGAATTTACCTTTAAGCTGGAGTGGTATCTTTTTGTCACATAAGACCCCTAATGCACTTCCCCCCATTAGAGTCAACCTGATGTAATACAATGGACTATATCTTCATCAATCTCTCTATTGCTTTGGATGATAAACCCTAGGTATTTAAAACACTCCTTTCGTGATATAGCATCAAAGCCAATTTTTACATCCACATTAGTGACCACCTGACGGCTAAAAAAGTTACATTCCAAGTAGCCAATCTTAGTCTTTCTCATTTTAAAACCTTTCGACTCTAGTACTCAATCTTAGTCTTTCTCATTTTAAAACCTTTCGACTCTAACATTTCTCTCCAACATTCTAGCTTGAAATTGATCCCCTCTCTTATCTCATAATATCGTCAGCGAACAGTATACACCAAGACATATCCCCTTAAATATTCTTAGTAAGCTCATCCATCACTGCTGCAAACAGAAAAGGGCTTAATGTAAATCCTTGGTGTATTCAAACGCCAATAGAAAAATTCTTAGTGTCTCCTCCTATTGTCTTTACTTTAGTCATTGCCCCTTCATACATATCTCTAATCACCTATATATAGGACATAGGAATTCCCTTAACCTCCAAACACCTACATATAATTTCCCTAGAAACCCTGTTATGTTCCTTCTCTAATTTAATAAAACCTTTGTGCAAATTACTCTAATGTAATACTTTTATCGTCGACCTTCCTCGCATAAAGCCAAATTGGTTTTCCGATATAAAAGCCGCCTTTCTGACCCTCTTCTCAATTACCATCTCCCACAACTTTGTGGTGTGACTAAGTTAATTGATGCCTCTATATTTGTTACAATTTTGGATTTCCCTTTTATTCTTATACAAAGGAATTAACATACTTAGTCTCCATTCATCCGACATATTGGCAGACTCAAGGATTACATTAAAAAACTTGACTAGCCAATCAAGACCTTCGACACCTAGGCTCTTCCATTCGTCTATAAGTATCTCATCCGGTCCTACTGGCCTTCCTCTTTTCATCTCCTTTAAAGTTGTTTTAATTTCTTCCTTACTGGTATGTTTACACCGATACAAGTTATGAAATCTCTCAAACTTGTTAAGGTCACCTAAAGAGATTTAGTTCGGTATGCCTACATTAAAAAGGTCATAGAAGTACCTTTGAAATCTACTTTTGATGTCATTTTCCTCTATAAGCACCTGCCCTACTTCATCTTATATGTATCGAACTTAGTCTAAGTCTCTCATTTTTTGTTCCTTAACTCTTACAAACTTAAAAATGTTCTTTTCTCCCATTTTTGTATCCAGTCTTCTATATAAAATTTCATCACCTTCACCTTTAGCCACTAACACTATCTTCTTTGCCTCTTTCTTTGTCGGTTTGTATCTTTCTCTATTAGCTTCTCTCTCTACCCTCGTTGTACTTTCCAATAGAGCTTTATATGCTCCCTTTTAGCCTTCACCTTTTCTTGTACATCTTCAGACCACCACTAAGACTCCATCTTACCACCCCTTAGGAATGTCAATAGGCAAGGTGGGGTTGGGTCGGCTAACCCGACCCACCATATACTTTTTAAAGAAAAACGTAAAAACTGACGTCATTTTTTAAGTAACAATTGGATCATGGGTCAGGTCGGCCCGACCAAATCTATACCTATAGCCCGGTCAGGTTGACCATGGTCGGCCTATGGCCAGATCAACTTGGGCTAAAATCGGGCCAGGCTGGGTCAAATTTGACATCTCTACTACCCCTCGACCTTTTAGAAACTCCCAAGATCTTTTTGGCAATATTCCTTACCATAGTTGCTACTCACTCCCACATCTGATTAGCATCTCCTTCTAATGTCCATTCGGTTCCATTTCTTTTTCTATCCTTTAATTGTTCCACCATGTCCCCTTTAAGATTCCACCATCTAACTTTAGTACAGCTCCTAGCATTTAACTTCTTCCTCTATCCCTTAACTTCAAGATAAAAAACTAACATTCTATGCTAAGTTGCTAAGCATGCTTTCAGAATCACTTTACAATCCTTACACTTAGCTCGATCTCTCTGCTTTACAAGGAAATAATCAGTTTGAATCTTTGTGGTTCTACCCTTATAAGTTGCTCCTCATTCTTCTTGAATAAAGAATTAGCTATCACTAACTTAAATGCCACCGTCACGTTCAATACAATAATCCCACTGTCATTCCTATCTCTGTACCCAAAGCCCCCATGAGTCTATGGATATCCATCCGAAGCTACCCTTAAATGACCATTAAAATCTCCTCCTAAAATAACTTTCTCACTAGTAGGGATATGTTGAATCACTTCATATAACTCCTCCCAGAATTCATATATATGTTGTTCGTCTAAACCTGCTTGAGGTGCATACGCACACACCACATTGAGAACTATATTACTAACCACAATCTTAACAACCATAATCCTATCATTTGTCCTTTTCATCTCCACAACATGATTTATATGTTCCTTAACAACTAAGACACATGCCCTATTCTGTCTTCTTGAACCCCCCGAGTACCATAATTTGAATCCATTAATCTACTTCACTTTAGTCCCCATCCACTTTGTCTCCTAGATGCACGCTATATGTATCTTATACTTGTATAAAATCTCCAATAGTTCTAGATACTTCTCTATATGGGTCCTAATGTTTAAAGAACCTATAAAATCTCCAATAGTTCTAGAGACTTTCCTGTATGGGTCCTAACGTTTAAAGAACCTATTCGTATTTTTTCATCATCTTTTTAATTCTTACATAAAAAATTCACTGAAGGACTAGCCCTTATTCCATCTTTGATATACAAATCCATCATTCTTAACTTAATGCCCCCCACAAGTCTACAAAAGCAATTCCCAAAAGTCCTTAGAGTCTTTAATAAACTCTAAAGATTATAATACCCTAAGTAATGGAATATTATGGTAGAAATTTTGTTATTCCAATAGGCTCTGCTAATAGAAAACAAGGATAAGGAAACTAGCAAAATGAAAAAGAAATAAGGGAAGTAGTCAATATATGTATAGGAATTGGAAAAACAAGATCGTTACCAAGCTAGAATAATAAATAGTAAAACCTAAATCACCCAAAGGAAGGTATCCAAAGAAATAAAAAAGGAAAAAAACTGCTACACAAACAAGACCTCTGTATCGTAGTTTCTACAACAATCGCCATTAAGCACCAAAAACACCTAAAGATGGAGAAACAACTTCCTGGTGGTATAAAAGAAAAAAAAAAGAACCAATTGTAGCAACACAATAACAACTGTCAAGAAGATGCACAACTTGTCAACAAGATGCACGCATCAAGGGATTCACATACGTATCAAACCTTACATATAGTCATACTAAAGATACATTCAAGAGTTAAAGCCAATAGTCAGAATGTACGTAGAAAAAAAAAGATGAAGCAACTAGACGGTGATAGATAAACTGTTACCAGAGTTGAAGAGAGACAGAGATGAGCTTACTCCTAGAACTTGGGTACCTTCACTTTACGGACAACCTGACGAAAATAATATGTGAAGAAAAACAATAATCTAAAATACTAGATGTTGTCAATTATGTAAGGGTAAGGTTGCGTACTATTAGACCTCTCCAGACTTCCCTTTATTACGGGACTTTGTACTGGGTGTGATAATGATGACTAGGTGTTGTCAATTGTTTGTGTTGAAGATTCCCCAACTATGACTTAACGGAGGACAAAATGAGAAAACAGAGGAACTCCAAAGATTGGTCTCCTATGTCAAAGCTAATCTTTCAAATCCCTCCCTGCAAACTTCTAACCCTTGTAAACAAGATCACAAGAGAAATATATAGTAAAAGCAAGAGGAATAAAAGCAAGATGAGCTGCGACTGGAGAATCATGAGAGGGGATAAATGCTAGCCTGAATGGGTAACAATGAAGGATATAGACTAGCAACGTCAATGGTGAGATTTGCACAACATTCAACAACAACCGACACTGTTAATGAAGCTTCCACCAACGATAAGTAATTGCTGGTGAAGACTCTGTTTACTGATGACTACAAGCTCAGCGACAATATTGCCACTTAATGAGATTAAGGCTAAGATCGAGGCTCCCGATATGAAAGAAGAATGGTAAAATGACATAGAAGAAAAAACAAGAGAAGCACACAATGGTTTAAATATCCCACCACCAAGAACAGAAATAGATCTCATAGATGTATTAGGAACACATAAAGCTTCAATTTTTCCATTCTTTAACAAGAACCCAAATAAGAATGATGGAGAAATGAAAAATATACAAAAAAGGATGAATACTACAGAATGTTCGGTTAGAAGAAAGAAGAAGCAATGGAATTGTGCGTGTAAGGAAAGAACACTTTATCAGAGTCACTGTCTTTATAGATAATGCTTTGTTAGACCAGTTGTCCAGCCGTTTATGGAACTTCTCTAGTAACAAGGTTCACTCTCTACAATGTAGCTTCCTTGTTGAAATAGTTAGTCCAAGATATAAAAATGGGGGCTACTTGACTTGTACATTATAAATATTGGAAAGCCAACTAGATCTTTGGATTACACTAGAGGAAAGAAACATCATAATCTTATGCAAGTTTAACCTGATAACGCTTTAAAGGTTTGAATGGAGGTCATTAGGTTGCTCACTAATTGATCATGATCTTTGGAAAAAATGAGGAGATCATCATCAAAGAAATGGAAAAATAGATCCATCTTTTTGCATTTACTGTGGTATTTGAAACTAGGATCTCTAGATATATTGTATTTCATTAATCTTGTCATTGCTTTCATATACAAGATAAACAAGTAAGTTGATAAACAATCTTCCCACCTAAGTCCCTTACAACATAAAAACATTTTAGCTAGTTAACCATTGATTAAAACACTAAAGAAAGTTATTAAAATGCATTTTTTAATCCAATTCCTAAAAAGTTATAGAAATTTAAAGGTCCTAAAGAGATTCATGATAAATTCCCAGTTGATGGAATCATATGCCTTATGTGCAAATTCACTTCTATAACACAGTTCTTTAGGTATTTTCTTCTTAAATAACTTTTGAGCAATCAATACTATCAGCAATCAACTTATTTTCTAAAAAGGCTCCTTATGTGTCATTAATGTGACACTTGAGCATTTTCTTTAACTTTGATGCCAACAACCTAGAGATGATTTTGTAGAGGATATTGCAGCAAGAAATGGGCCTATACTCATCCAAGGAGTTTGGAATTAAGGTTTTAGGAATAAAAAAGTAAAGATTTTTTTCTTTGAAAATTGAAAGAAAGTTTCATTGACTATAGTTAACTATGTACAACATTACAATGAGGTCACCTTTAAGGATATCCAGAAAGACTACATTACAATGATCAATACACAAAAAGTTACACTACTAACAGTTCAAGCAATTAAATTATAAGTTACATTAACATTTCATTCTAGTAGACAAGTCATGTGTTGCTTCCTTAGTTATTGCAAGCACTTTGATTTCATTAGTATAGTTCTTTGCTTATTTCCTCCCTTATGTAGAGCCTTCTGTTTCTCTCCTTCTAAAGGTTGTAAATTGTGATTGTGAAGGTTATTTTAAACAACATGCCATCTTTCTTCTAATGCTTGGAAACTTTGATGAGCTAGCATTCCAATCGTAGGAATTATAGTAAGCCTCAATTTGTGAAGCAGTTGGCTCCACACAATTTCAGAGTATATGCAGTTGAAGAATAGGTGGTTCTTGTCTTCAGCTGACATCTTGCATAACTCACAAATTGGGTCAAAACCCTCAATCCATCTATCTTTAGTGCTTAATCAATTTTTAATTGTTACCCAAGTGGTCATTGGGGCCATAGGCCTTAGACTTTTCATCCAAAGTAGTTTGGACCATGGCAATATTTGATATTCAGCTTGGAGAATGCTATAGCAAGATTTGTTTGTGAAGAAACCTTTAGGGTTAGGTTTCCATACAATCTTATCCTTATTGTTGCCGTTGTTAATATATGGAAAGTGTTGATAGATCTAGTTAAACCCTCTGAAAGTACCAAACCATCTTCCTTCAGATATGAGTGATGAAACTTTAGTATTGAGAAGTATTTTGCTTCTGAGGTGAACTAAGTCAGCGCTTTGTATTAGTGGACTACAAATGAGATCGTAGTTGTTGGACTACCAATGGTGCTCATGGAGAAAGAGTGAGCTTCCTTATGAAGATCTTCTTTTGATGTCATTAGACTCTCAGTTCTGTCTCTTAATTATCTAGTCTTACCGAAATTTTTCATTGAAAGTAAGGATTTGTGAAAAAATCTTGTATTTTTGTCATTATTATTCAACAATAAAATCCTTAATCTTTACCATGTAAGTTACAGGTTTATGTCATCTGCTTGGTTATACTAATAGTGGGCCATTTTTTCCTCTTCTTGAAGTTCTACATCTTAAATGGAATTATAGAGGTCTTAATTAATTCTTTTAAATTTCTCCTTTTTTGTTTGAACCACTTGTTCATTCTTATTACATCTTATTCTATTTAATCCCTTGAGTTCATTCTTTACGTATTGCCCAGAGAATAATTTACGTAATGTAAATATTTACAGCTATTAAACAATCACAAAGTGATTGTATTTGTAAATTAAAAGGAAAACAATAAGTGTTTTACCATGTAGGAATCATATAGACAGTATATCTATGATAAGTGAATTTTTTTAATAGTGATTATGAATAGAAGTAAAATCTAATCTATCTTAATATACTTTCTAACGGTATCATATCAAGTTCGTCGAATTTGTCCTCATGTGGCTTGGCGAACTTTTCTAGACTCTTTAACTAATCTTACAATCTCAAATTATGGTTTTTCTATTTCCTTTTATACAAACATTTTCACATTTTGATTCATTATACTTATCTGAATTGAGGTGGATGAGAACATTTTAATGCATACGTTATATAACATGTTCTTTTATTTATTATAAAATATAAAAATGAATTACAATTCATTAATTATAAATCAAAATATTTTTACTTAATAATTTATATGATATATTGCCCTTTTTTATGATCCAAGTACCTATGCTTATTTCACTCTTATAACATTAACTTATTAAAGGCACTTTACTAGTATAATTAGTGTGTTACAAAAGTATTTGTGTCTTTAAATTTATTTTTTTTGAACATTCTCCTGCTCTTTTATCTTATTGTTGAGTTATCTTCTTTTATATATCTTAATTGTCCAAAAAGCTAATTGTTTCTCTATATCAATAATGTGTAATCTTATTTCATGGATTTTTTTAGCTAGTTGTGAATCTCTTTATATACAGTATTTTTTTTTAGGTGCAAATCTCTTATAGCATATAAATCCTCTAAGAATATAATCACTTTTGTAGTACAACGACAATATATTAGACTATTGTTGTCTTGTGATTATTTTGAACCATGTTTAGTATTTAATTCTTTGTGAAAATTGTTTTGATTGATCTCACTTATATGTAATTACATTTAGTTATGGGAGTTTTGAATAATTTAAACAATTATAATGATTGTGTGGAAATAAATAAAAAGTATAAGGTATAGAATGATACCATAGAGATGCATTTAATCTCATTAATGGTTAAAGAAGTGAAGAAGAGAATCAATTTTCCAAATCTACTTAAAAGAATATTAAGGCAGGTCTTCAAACAAAACTCAATAAATACTATACTGATGTTCTATTAAAGAATAAGTATAATGTATTAAGGACTAGATTGAAGAGTTTCAAAAAATTACTCAAAGAAACAAAAATCAATTACAACTCCTTCATTGGTGAAATTAATTCTACAAATGAATGTTGGAAAAATATATCTAAGATAAAATATGTCTTTGTTTATTAATTTATCATATTATATAATATTTATTCTCATGTTCCTTTTCTTCATTGTAGGTGCATAAAGTGGCTCATAGATACAAAAAAAAAAAAATGGATGCAAGGAGTTTTTAGACTTATGATATATTTTTAGAGATGCTACTGTAACTAGTTTGCTTGTGCATCCAGCAACTAAATCTTCATCGAATAGTACAGAAGAGGAATATAGAATTGATGTTGAAGAAGATTTCTTATATAATGAAAAAGGAGATCAAGTTACAAGTTCTCCATCTAAGAATTCTAACATTTTAGAGAGGTTTTGATTATGATTAGTGAACAATAAAAAAGAAATAACGATTTACTTGAGAAAAAAACTGACTGAAACATCATTTACTGTAGAGAATGGATCTGGAGCCTCATCAATTAATCAAGAGACTAATATAATGATGGAATGTTTGAATTCTTTATATGAATTAGATGTTGAGGGTGTGCAGTATGGAATAGCCATGAAGGCTTTACAAGATTCTCCACTTTATAAGGAGATTTTTATAAAGATGTAAGGTGCAAGGAAGCTAAATTAAATTATGTCACTTTAGTTACTTTTGCTATTATTGCATATCAAATTTTTATTGAGTTGACACTTCTATATTAAGAATTATACCATGGTTTGAACATTTTAAGTTTATGGTTTGTATGAATATTTGACTAAATGTTTTTAGGTCTATGTTTTGCATGAATATTTTAAGTTTACATTTTGTATGAATATTTGATTAGACCTTTTTACTTTTAATTAGTTATTTAACGTTGGTATTGCAAATACATAAATTCCTTATCAGATTTCGAAACAAATTTTGATGATGAACTGATAAAAGTAATTATTATTTATCTAGCTAGGGAAGAGAACAAACATTTTCATTTACAAAAGTAACCATGTAGAACTTTTACTCTATCAGGTGATAATTAGATATTAAATCTTTTAATGAGTTGAAGAGTTTAGGAGGCTTAAAGGTAACAAGTATCAATTTTCTTGATGACCGTAGGGCATAGTGAGACAACCAAAGTCAATGTAAAATGCTTTCAACATTTGACCTAGACAATTTCAAAGTACTTTCAGAGAGTCTTATATGCAG
>JAOQMP010000210.1:33114876-33134100 GCA_027563575.1 Erythroxylum pedicellare | reverse complement strand
ATGGAGTTATGATCTTACCATTAAATGGTTTAATGGTTATCTTTTAATGATAGCATGTAATGTAACCTTTTTAGCATGTAATGTAACAATTCAATCCCTCAATTCACAACTCTTCCCTAATGTTTTCAATTAGTTTTGAAGATATCTATCTAATAACTAAGTTCTCACACAAGATCTCTCTTCGAATGATAATTGATTTGTTAATTGTGTGACATTAATTCACTAACTCTCATTGCTCAAATTAATTAGAAATTTTGACTCACTCTCTTGATTTATTGCCAAAGTACAAACATGTACCATTAACACAGCAAACAAATTGTATTGAATCAATAAAGATTGAAGTCACAAAACAACTTAAGAACAAAACCTAGTCTAGAAATTTAGATCATCATAAACGTATAAGAAATCTAGAAATTTAGTTTACATATTAAGTTATATAAAAATAACAAAGGATAAAGAACAAAAAACTCTATTTAGAGTTTGATTTGGAAATTTGGATGTCTCAATCGATTTTCTTTATTTGGTCCACTTTTGTAAGATGGTGGCTACCTTTTTACAGTCTTTTCATGTTCTTAAATAATCCTAGAGGGTCTTAAGGTTGTAACTAGATTTTTGCCTTTTGTTCAGTTCCAAAAATGGCCTTAAAATTTAAAACAGATGGAAAGAGTCGCGCTTGGAAAGCCTCCGTCATGATCATGCATCTGGAGTCATGATCATGACTCTGTGAAATTACTCTCAGTCACGATCGTGCATCTAGAGTCACGATCATAACTCTATGAAATTGCTCTCTGTCATGACTATGACATGTGAGTCACGATTGTGACCTTGCCTATATAGCTCCATACACATCCAAATCTCTTGTTCTTCTCATATCTGATTTCCAACACTAGCAATCATATCAAACACCTCAAGAAATATATAATTACGAATGAAAACATTCTCTAAAACACACAAACACTTAGAATGTAAACAAACACTCACATTAACACAATTCTAAGCCTATACATGTAACAATCATCTAGTAAACAACCATAAACACACTAAAACAACTATCAAAACATAGTTTAAACTACACCTATCATCAGTAAGATTTTTACTAGGTGCTATTTTTGTATAATGTTATTGATTTTCTATCATATAACATAATTGACTATGAATGTTATCTTTGAGAAAAAGATCAATTTAGTTAGTGGAACTAATTATGTAAACTTGATTAATATAATAGTGTAAACTTGATTAACATAATAGTGATATAGACAATAAGATATACCTGTCATTTAATTATAAAATGTAATAAACTAAATATTATCTTTATTTCTTAATCGCAATTGTCTTAATGTTTTTTTAGAAATAAAATTAATTTAATAAGCATGTGAAATATGAATTCATTATATAATTAAATAAATTTAAAATAAAAATCAAAATATTATCTTTTTTACTAATTCATGAACTTCTAAGAATAGATTATAAGGTGAAATATTGGAGTGCTAAAAGTTGTTTCTAACGTAAAATGACTTATAAATGATTATCTACCCTTTTTTAGTATTGCATAATTTTTATATCATTAACTTTTATATTTTTATAATAATAACAATAATTTTGTTATGTTCATGCACTTGTATATAATATTATATTTTTATTAATAATGATCATGTTATTTTTTGCTTCAATGATTTTTGTTGAATCAAATTAACAATAAAGAGAACAACATTGGGATAAATGCAAAATCAATAAAGAAGAACAAGGAAAAATACATAACCATTTGCATAAACATAGCTATTTACACAAAAATGTTCTAATTTTCTTTGTGTTAATTCTTTTAGCTCTATTGAGTTGAATGAGTCTAATCTTTTACATCGAGTTGTTTTTATTTTATTTTTTATTTTATGAAATTACATTTCATTGAGTTTAATTTGAGTCTAATTAGGGTTTAGTACAATTATATTTGATTACCTAAAAAATTTCAACTTTTTCGCATTTACATTTCACAAGTTCATCTTGTCTCAAATATTAATGTTACCTTTAATTACATTTTTTAATTTTCAATTTCACATAATTACTATTTATTAAATTAAATTATGAATATTAAATCATGATTGAGATCAATTAGTTTTAATTATTGTTTTTCCTTTAATGTCACATGAGAGGGGGTGAATTGTGTGTTTACTTTTTGCCTATACATAAACTTATAAATGACTTGTCTATTCTAATAAATAATTATGGCAAATTCACATGTGATAATCATAAAGTATTATAATGACAAATAAAAGAGAATAAAGAGAGAGAGAGAGAGAGAGAGAGAGAGAGAGGTAAAATTGATTTATAGTGGCTTTATCAAATAATCCTTAGTCTTGTTAACTCTTTAAACTCCACTTAGGAATTTATTGTCTTTTTTTCTTCAAATGGACCCTCCATATGACATTTTCTTTATTACGAGCGAAAAGGAACCACCCTTACAATCGTATTGCTTTATGATATATAAAGAATATCTTTTTACAAATCTTATTCAAGATAAAGAGTAACCTTCATAAAATGTATCCAATTCAATTTCCTTATTTACAACAAATATACAACTTAAAAACTCCTTTTACTCATACTAATGAACAATGACCTAAAACGTGTTACGTAGTGTACACATGCATTCTCTAGCCTCTTAAGAATCTTAAAAGCTCTCTATACCTGAAAACTTTCCAAAGCTTATATAAGGTCTATTTGTACTCAAAATAACCTAAAACAGTTGTTAGAAATAAAAATTAGTCTTTATGAGTAATAACATTAGATAAGGTCAAACAATGATTCGATTGTGTCTTGATATAACTGATTCCTCTTTGTTCTTAATTCTTTACTTGACTTGCATATAAGCTCCACTTTTCTCATTTTGTCCATCCATTTATTGTTGAATTTATTCAATCAATTTTTTTTTCTAGCTTTTCCCTTATATTGAACTTCATTATTCATATATTCCTTGAATATATTACGATAGAGCTCCTAACATCATTAAAAGAAATTCATTAATAGCAATATGTTTTATAATCATCAAAACCATAAGGTGAAGACCGACCTTGCTTAATAATTCTCCCTATTTGATGATATCAAAACATTTGGTGACATTAGGGAAAATAATTGAAATTGAATAGCCCTTTATGTTAAAGAAATATGCAATGTATGCTCCCCTTAATCCATAAATCATGAATGAATAAGGTTTAATATCATCCCTTCTGTCAACAATAAAATGGTACATGATATATAAATCTATAAGCATCAAAAGAGAAAAAACTTATCTTTCCCCCCTTTTTTTCAAATATTTTATCATATAGGTATCGTGTATATATAAAGCATTTATAAATTCAAATTGCAATTTTTATAATTCCCATGTACCATATCCAAATATAAATCTTTCTTTCTCCCTAAGTACAGGTAAAAATTATCTTTTCCTTTAATTATACATACTAAGTAAATATTCTTAAATATTTTCATGGTTGCATCATGTTCTTCCTCACTTAGTTCAACAATTGGTCTTTTGATACCAATTTTCTTACTTAGCATATGTGAGGTCTAATTTTATTTTGAAATTAATGGTTGGAGATACCATTTATGTTTCTCATTAATAGATGTAAAGACGATACCAATTTTGGTATTTATTTGGATCTATTTGATATTGACATACAAGCAAAGAACATCAAAGTGTTATAGGTACTCATATAAACTTCAGTCTTTAGGAGTTATTTCTTAAATTTCAACCCATATTCTTTTAGTTCTACCTAGGAAATATTGTATCAAAAATCAATTTCTATTTATATGTCTATAATTACTATAATAATAACATCTCATAAGATGGGAATCAAAAGTATTAATTTCATATGATAAAATATTTATAACACTATGGCCTATATACATTTTTAGGTATTATTTGGATGTATGAGGAGTTTGAAGCTCTCTTTTGGGTATTTGGGGAATTAGGAGCTCTCCTTGAGTCTAGTGAGGCCTAAAAAAAATATTAACATATGATGAGCTCTTTTTATGAAAATATAATCTACGATGATTTTGATTAAATGTTATGCTTCTTTGTTTCTCATAAGCCATAAGATGATAATATGTTTGTTTTTATGCCATTTTAATAATAAAGTGGAAAAAAAATGAATGAGAAGAATATTACATGATCTTTTGGTGTGATCTCGCATGTAAGTTATGTCTATTTTTTCCTTGAAACTTAGAAGATGATACATATGTATTGAAGTTTTCTTGCATAAAATTGAATTCTATATGCTCATGTGATGACTTAGGGAATAACACATCATTATGAACATAATTTCCCTTCGTAAACATTTTCCTAGTGCTATATGCACTTCCATATGTTTACCCAATCTCATACTTATCATTTGTGCTCTTTTGGTCTCCGAACATGCTATTTAATTTTTCATTATCCATAGTGAATTTAGACAACAATTCTTTTAGGATATTAATTTCCTTCTTTAATGCCTCATTCTCATGAAAGAAGTCATGCTCATTGTCATTGACAGCAACCACATTCTTAGATTTTATCATGTTATACATATCAAATTTTGATTTTTCATTCTCATTTATGTATGGATATAAAAGATTTAAAATCTGTTAAAGTTTGGAAGATGTTTTCTTCCTTTTAGACCTCATAACGTCTAGGTATTGAAGCAACTTATCATATGAAAGATTAACATCACAATCATCATTATCATTATAACAATTTAAGGTAAAGTGTACTTTATCATTATTGGCTATAAAGCACATCCTTGTCACCATATTTTTGGATTACTCACTCTTCAAATTAGTAATGTCATCCTATGTGTCCTTATGTTCTTTCTTCTTCTTTTTTAATTATTTATCCCTTTTCTCTTTGATAACTTCCTAAATTTCTTTACGATAAAATTTATATCGTAATCATTAGTCTCACTTGTGGAGACCTTCTCACATTAATCTTCTCATCCCTAGAGACTTTAAAAACCATAAATTTTCTTATTGGAGCCAATTCTTATTCATTCAATTCATTTATTCGTATCTGATAGGTAAGGAGTCATCTAATTAGCTCTTATAATAGTAATATACTCACATGTTTGATTTATTTTATAGCTATCGACTTTCCCTTCCAAAATTTAGTAAAGATTTATGAAATTTTCTTATCAATTCAAGATTAGTATACATTTTATCGAAACCTTTAAGAGCATAAATGATATAAAGAAAGTGATTATACATGTTAGAAATTGATTCATTATATTCAATATGAATCTTCAGATTAATGCACAAATTTGTTCACTTAATTAGTGCCTTCATATGTGATTTGCAGTGTATGCCATATCTCTTAAGTTGTTCCACACCTATATACTCTATTGAATTCATTCTTAGTCAATACATAAAAATAAAGTATGTATGGCATTGTTATTCAATGTGATAAGTCTCCTATGCTTATTGTCCCATTCACTTCGATCATTTGGTACCATACTCTCCACTTTATCCCTTACTAAGGATTTTAATGAGACTTAAGGTTCATCCTCTACATCCCAAACATTAATCCCTTTAGCTAAAATTAAGTGTTGCATCCTAATCTTCCAATAAAGTTAATTATCTTTATCAAACAAGGGAGGTCTATATATGCTTTGACTTCCTTATCTAAAAATTCAAATTGTTTCATAATGATCTTTCCTTAAAATTTGTTAGACATTTATATACAATGAATAAGACTTGTTCTAATACCAATTGTTGGTCCCCATATGGCATGCATGATGGGTGGGTGAATTGTGTGCTCACTTTTTTTTCCCCTTTTATACTGTAATGAAAGAATTGCCTATTCTAATAAATGGTTGTGGCAAATTCACATACTATAATAACAAAACAATCATAATAATAACTAAATGAGAGTAGAGAAAAAGAGATAAAAACCTACATCCACACTTAGCCTACATCCACTCCTTAAGCTCCAAATAAAAATTCACTATCTTATTCCTTCAGCGGTTAAAGAATAACCCTCCATACATCCTCTCTTTTATTATAGGTGAAGAGGAACCCTTACAATCATCTTACTTTGATAAAAGGTGAAGAATATCCTTTAACAAATCTTGTTCAAGTAAATATAGTATCCAAGTTAGTTTTGCTAATCACAACAATACAACTTAAAAACTACTTCTCTTGCTCACATTAATGAACAATGGCTTAAAATATGTCATGTAATGCAGATATACACTTTCTAGCCTTTTAAGGCTCTTGGAAACTCTCTAGTATGTGAATAAACTTCCTATAACTCATTTTGGATCAATCTATTCTAAAAATAATCTAAAAAATTTGTTAGAAACAAAAATTAGTCATTATAATGGCTAGTAATAGTGATAGTAGTCAACTAATCTAATATATTAGTTGATCAATATTTGATATTGACTAACTAATGGATTGACCAATATGACATACAACCTTATGGCATATAATTTTTCACTTCTTCTGATATAATGGTTCAGCACACCTAAATATTATTCGACCAATGTCTCTAGAAATAGTGTAGTGGTTAATAACACCTATATACTTGATGACTAGTGTGTTAGAAATAATTAATCGACTAGTGTGTTTAAAAATTTATTTTCAAAGCTTTTTAAATCCATATTAATGTATCTAACTTAATATAAAATCATTTCAAATGTTCCCACAAAATAGTATTTTAAAAATTAAGATTTATTTCAAATCAAATCAAATCCCCTTTTAACTATGAAAGATTAATGCATTATGTCTTATATGAAAACCATAATGCAATATTTAAGCCCCTAATTTATTAAAAAGAATGAGATAAGGTTTCAAGAAGGACTATAATAATTTGATTAATTCTTGATATGCTTCATTCCTCATTTTTCTTAGTTCTTTACTTGAATTATATATATGCTATTTATTAACTCCATTAAATGATTGTTCAATTTATTCAGTTCACTCCTCTGCTCACTTTGCCCCCTCTATTGAACTTCATTATTCATATATTTCTTGATTCCATTATAATAGATCTATAAACATTACCAAAAATAAATTCATTAATAGAAATACATTTTATTATCATCAAAACATGTTAAGACCTCATTTGGTCAACAATTATAACTAATTGATTCTTGTGGCTATTAGGGATTAAATTCACTTATTGTTTTAGTTAATTACATTTAATTTTGATTTAACTAAAATATGATAATAAAATAACAATAAAAATAGAAAGGAAAAGAGATATCATTCTTAATAAAAACAAAGAATCCCTGAGTTGATAAAAAGTAAGTAAATTGGGACTATAGGAATAAAGGGTATTACATAAGTGGTTCTTTGATTTTTTTTTCATTCTTCTATTAATCGCCACTCTCTCTTCTTTGACTAATAAACTTTTCTCTTTATCAGCAATGAAATAATATTTCCTTCTTAGGCAAATTTTTTTTCAAACAATAGTTCCTATTAAAGTTAGCCATCTTCCTCTCTTTGGCCTCTTCTTCTCTTTTTATTTCTATAGTTAATATACAAATTTTCTGTTTTATTGGTCCTCGAATGACATGTAAGAGGCTGATGAATTGTGTATGTATACCTTTTGACCTTTTTTTTGATAACTAATGAATAAATTATCTATTTTAATAAATGATTACAACAAATTCATATATATCAATCATAAAACAATCACATCATTAATCAAAGAGAGTATGTAAATGAAGATAAAAATAATTTATGATGGTTAGACTGATCAACTTTTGGCTTATGTCTATTTCGTGGGCTCCATTTTTTAATTCATTATCATCTTCTTTGATAAGTAAAGAGCATACGTATGCTTCCTTCAGAAGAAGAACCCTCTATACATCTTCCTTTCCTAGGGTAAAGATAAATCCTTTGTACATATTCCTTAAGATAAATCCTTTCCACATCTTCCTTTCATAAGGTTAAGAGAAATCTTTTAAACATCTATTTAATTTAATGACTCTCTTAATTGATATTTCATAATTCAAATACAATATACAAATTTCCTTTCTTGATTGTACAATGCTTTTGAGGGTTGATATCATGCTCACACATATAGTTCACATCATGCTCACACATATATAAATGTAACAAAACTCTTTTAAAAGCTTTCCAAGATTCCTTTTAATGCCAAATATTCTTCCTAACTTATGTGAAGTATATTTATACTTAAAACCAACTCAAATAGTCATTGGACATACAAATTAATTGTTACGATGATTAGTTAATTAGTAAAAATATTATGGAAAGCTAGTTGACCCATTAATTAGTCAACAGTCTAGATGATGAAAAATGACTAATTATATAACTTTTTGTTCTTATGTTCGAGTAGGTTTCCAAAATCCTTAAGCTAATAAAACTCATTAAAAAATAATATGAAAACTTCAACTTCCAAGTTTTTTCAAAGATAAAACACATCCTTTAACATAAAATTAATTCAAAACCATTTCAAAAATTCTTTAAATTTTATTTTAAGATCAAAGGTTTACTTTAAAGTTCAAAATAAAATTTTTAATGATTATGAAAGGATTTATGCATTATTCTCTATATGTAAATGACTATTAATATCTGCACTCTTAGTTAACTAACCAAGATAAGGTTACAAGAAAGATTATAGTATTTTGTTGTATATGAAATGTCTCCAATCTTAGTCCACTTAACTTAAATATCCTTAAAAGCTCTATTGAATTATGGACATTATCCACTTTTCTTATTTTGTTCATCCTTTGATTGCTCAATTGATTCAATTTCCTTGTTTTATCACTTTTCTATTCGGTTAAATTTGATAGCTCATCTATTGTTTAGATATTTGAAGAATTACCTTGCTAATTTATGCAAATGTAAAAACATTGAAAGTAACATGTTTTGTTACCATAAAAAACCATAGTTTAAAACCTCAAATAGTTTAACATGATTGACTAGTAATATATTATTCTCAAAGAATATCCTTAGTTTGTTTTTCACTTATCTTATAACTTCCTAAGAAAAATCCCATATTATGTAGATCTTTTTTAGTTTAAAGCATGTTTATTTAATTGTCTTCAACAATGACAATTTAACCCATCTTTATTTGTTATTTTTTGCTAGTTATGGCAATAAAATGAACCCAAGAAATTAGAGGTGCAACTCATGCACTAAAAGTGACTCTTTTACCATCATCATCAATTTTGTTCAAGTTTCTTTACTCTATTGACATTCCTCATGCTCTTTTACGTGTTTCATATATATTGAAAGAAAGGTCAACAGGGTAGGTTTTTTTAAGAATTAGGTCAAGAAGGTAGTCATAGAAGATGGTGGATTTAAAGGATGATATACATACCACTTATTCCTCTTAACACACCATTTTAAGGTTCTATAGCCTAAGAGAAACCATATACCACCCCCTTATATCTTGATTTTGATATGAGTTAGTCTAGCGTGCTCCTTTCTTTTAATTTATAGCCTTTTAGTTTGATATTAATATGATTATTTTAGTTTCAAGGATGCTTGTTTAATTTTAAAGGCTATACTTTTGATTTTAGTCATTATTTCTTTTTATTTTTAGGTTTGATAGAATATGTACAAAAGAAATCTATTATAAGAGAAGCTAAATAAAATAGATTAAGAGAAAAGTGATATTAGTAAATAGAAGAGATGTATGCCATTGTAAAGGTATAATCCAAAGTCATCTTTGCTTATGTCATGTTCGCTTCATGAAATTAAATGTTTGATGTTTGCATTCTTATGGCTTTCCTATATTTTTCCTCTTAATATGCCTATTCACTTATATTTGTTAGGTTTTTATATATGGTTATTGGACTTAAAGATTCGTTTAATAGATTTTGCTTTTATTCTAAGTGATGGTTTGATTATTAGGTGATTTTTTCTAACCTACCTTCAGCTTTTATGTTTTTGAATACCATTGATCCCAATTTCATTATTTAAATTAATGTTTTTCTTTAAATGTCATGTTATATTATGTTGATTTATAGTTATAATCATTGCTTTATTAAGTTTCTCATACCTTTATCTTTACCTTGTTTTTATTTTTTTAAGTTATAATGGTTTTCTTCTAGGTGTTTATGTTCTTTCTTTTATTAAAAAAATTACATGTCTTTCCTGTTATTTTACATAATTATATTCCTCAAATGTTAGTTAAAAGCTTTTAATATTTGTTTATTTATGTTTTTTTAATTAACTCCTGTATTTTAGGATCCATATCTCCATATTTTTGATTGATATATTTCATTCTTAGTTAAAGTCATTATATTTCATTCACAGCAGCAGAATCTTTCAAACAGAGTAAAACATTGCCCTTTTTGTTTTACATGATGTTTTCAAGGTTGATTTTCATTTAAACTCTATAGTTGTCTTCCCATCTTAACTTAAAAGGTTATTTTAAATTATGATTTTTATTTCACTTTGTTCGTAAAGTTTTAGTGTTGTATCTTATCTTTGGGATAGTTAAGAAATAGTTGTTTTGTTTTCTTTCATTTTAGTCATGAAAGAGTCATTTAGTCTTGGTGCGTTTAGTTTACGGTTATGCTAGTTATTCCTAATTGCTTTATGAAGGATGTGTGGTTAAGAAAAATCATTTACACGTGAGGCATAACTTTTAACATGATTTAGTTTTTCCTTATTATGGATTATGTTCAATAAGTTATTAAGTGAATTTTATTATGTCTTTAATGTGTAATTAGTATATCTTAACTATTTACAATATAATTACCTAATCATGTTGCATTCATCTTCTCATTTCTTTAATCCTTTATGATTTGTTGTAAAATTTGGATAGTGCATGCTTTAAATTACATTTGTGGCTTGTATTTTCCACTATATATCTCTAATTTAATCTAGGTTCTTCATGATTTATATTTTCAATTTGGAAATCTTATATAACATGTTTAGAATGAACTTGTTGATATTTCATCAACTAATTTTTATCATAACTCTAATTAAAATGATCTTGTTGCTATAAATCTCATAATTGCAAATTTTCTTTTATTAGGTCACATTATGAGCTGCCTTTTTTTTTTTAAAACCTCAAATAAGGATTGGATTACATGCTTTATTCATGTATTAGTATAAAGACTAATTCTTTCCTGTCGATACTCAGATTGTTGCCTAAATTTTCCTAGTTATAATCAAATTGTATATATTTTAAAATTTCTCAAAAATTATTATCATCATATAATGCAAAGATATGGGTAATGTACCGTACAGACTAGTATTAAACAAAAATGGTACGATATTGTGTTATGTTGTACGAGGATTTTACACTAGCAGTGCTGGAATACCAACTAGTTACCAAACTAAATTGCAAATTTTAAAAAATTAAAGACTAAATTGAAATTTTTAAAATTTTAACCCTAACTAAACCTATTTAAACTTGAATTTGACCCCTCCGTAATCCACGCCCTACTTGCCATTTAAACAACGCTTCTCTCACTCTCAATTCACTATCTCAACCGTTAGCCTATTACACTCATTACACTTATGGTCCCACACCAATTAGGTAGTCAGCTGTAGACTATTCCCTCACCCAAACCCAGCTATACCCAAACCCAATTGCCCCCGCACCTAAACTTAAACCCGCACCTGCTGACTCACGTCTATACCTGCTGCATACCACTACGCCAAAATCCATATGTAGATCTATTGACCTGACCCATGCCACTCTAAGGATTTAGTGAAGGTTGCAAAAAATTTTGTATTTATATTCTACAGTCATTCAATGAATGTTGAAATTTTTTTTATATTTATATTCTACAATCCTTGTGACTATGAGATAGTGTTCAGTGAAGGTTGTAAAAAAAGTAATAAATTTTGTGGAATTTATAGATTATGGAATAAGGATATTTAAATATTAAATTGTGTTGATTATTGATTCGAATATTAAATTATGTATTTTTTTTGTAGAATACTAAATATAGATAAATGAATATTGAATTGTGAATTTATGATGAATTGTGCATTATTGTCATGTGACTTTATATTGTGCAGTAATTTTGTATGTTAAATTGTTGGTTCTTGGTAAATTGTGTAGTGCATCATATATATTGACTCTTGACTACGGAGTTGATTTGAGTAAGAAACTAAGATGTTGAACAAAATTAATGAATGAAAGATTGTTAAATTAAAGTTGGGTATTAGGATTTCAGTAACCATATTGATTGAAATTTGTTAAGAAAATGAAATAATGATCAGCATTACAAATTGAATTATATAAGCAAATAATATATTAGTTTATAGTTGAATAATGTGATTATATAAAATAGGTTGTAAACTTATAGTTGTGAGTTATAGTTGAAATTGAATAAATTGTAGTTGTAAGTTTATGTCTTTATGGTTGAATTATCCAATCATACAAACTGAGTTATATAAAATGTATGTGTTTTTGTGTTAGTTTTGAGTTAATCAATATGTATTTTGTGATAGTTGTTGATAATGAAATTAAGTGTTTTCTATTTTGATACAAAATTATTAATTTAATTTTGACATATGCCTTTATTTATTTTAAAATAAATAGAGGGAAGTTCAAGTACTCGTGATAATTCTATCACTTCAGGTGTATGAAGATTTGATGATTCAACTTGGACTTAAGCTAGATTGCCTCATGGAATGAAGAACTATACTATTTGTTTGTATTGTATCAAGAATTGGAAAGGTGGGAGAATTGCTAGATTAAAGAAGCATTTAGCTAGAGTCAAACGTGATGTGCCTCTTCGTAAGAAAGTGGGTCATGATGTAAAAGGGAAATGAAGACTTTTTCTTGAAGAGTATCAATATGACAAAGATAGGAGGCAAAGATTGAACTATGAAATTGGTAGTGAAGGTTCTTTTGTTGGTGGTCAAAATGAAAGTGAGGATGCTAAATGTGATAGTATTCCTACCTAACAAGAAGGAAATGTTGCACCTAATGTTAGGAAAATAAGATGAAATATGTCTAATTTTTTACACTATGAACAACTCCTGGAGCTTAGCCTCCAATTTGTAGTGCCTTAAAATATAGAGAAGCAGCTCATAATATAGCCATTAAGATGGTAGTATGATTCAAGTATAACATTCAATGTTGCGTAATCTTATTATTATCAGCTTACGGTGGATACTATACCTCTTATGGTTCAAGATACAAAACTCATTCAATTGATGACTATAGAGGTAAAATTTTAATAAGCTTTATTTAAAAAATAAAAAGTTTATTTAGATAAAAGAAGAATGATATAGGCTACTTATGGGTGTTTAATCATATGTGATAGTTAGATAACTATAAAAATGATCCTATTATTAATTTTCGATTTATTCTGCAAAGGGAACAATGTTTTCGAATTCTATTGTTGCATCTAGCCTTATTAGGAATGTTAATACTCTGTTTCAAATATGTTATGAAATTATGAATGAAGTTGGGCTAGAAAATATTGTTCAATTTATTACTAATAATGATTCCGCTCATATAGCAGTTGGAATAATACTACAAAGCAATTATAATTCTTTTTGCTTGACTTCTTAGTTGCATATTGCATTGACTTGATGTTGAAAAATATAGGAGATGCTAGCTATTTTCCTATTATTGATGAGATTATAAAAAATTTTTGAAAAGGTGGCCAAGTTCATTTACAATCGTGTATGGGTCCTGAATTTAATGACAAAGGATTTCACCAATGGTAGGAATTTATGTCATCCTGCTTTTACTAGATTTGTAACTAATTTTTTATCACCTTAATGCTTTATTCTAATGAAGAAGGAGTTGAGGAAAATTTTTATAAGTGATAAATGGGTTGTATCTCAACATGTTAGGTCTATGCTAGAATGGAGGTTTCTAGAATTATATTTGAACATGCTAGGTCCCAAAGTCAAGTTGTGATCCAAGTTTGTAAGCCTTTAGTAAGGGTACTTCATCTAAATGATAGTGATGAGAAGGAAATAATGGGTTATTTTTATGATGCCATAGAGAGGGAAAAGGAAGCAATTAAGGACAATAGAAAAAATAGGCCTTCTTTGTACACACATTAACTTGCAATCATCAATGAGAGATGAAAAAGGCAACTTTACTCTCTGTTGTTTGCAACTATGACATTTTTGAATCCTATTATCTATTTTAGACTAAGTTTTACAGAGAAAGATGAAGTTAATAGGGGAATGCTATTAACTATTACAACAATTGTTGCCCATAAGAAGATACAAGATCTCCTAAGCTAATAAATGAAGATTTGGAAGGATGCATATGGTGATTTTAGGATGCCAATTTTTATTTGTCAAAGAGACAAACTTAATCCAAGTATATATTTTTTTTCACTTTTTATACTTTTTAAAAATTAATCATCACTATATTTTATTTGTAATGTCTTTTGTTGTCTTATAGTAGCTTAGTGGGACTAATTCATAAGTAGTGTTCCAAAATTGCAAAGGTTTGCAATTTAAATTCTAAGTCAATATGTGAGTGCAACAGAGTGTTTAATGAATTGAAGCACATTTGTATTCATCCATTCCAAGAAAAGTAATAGATTGGAACACGAAAGATTAAACGACTTAGTCTTTGTTCAATGCAATTTAAAGTTTCGAGAAAAATAAACCAAACGAAGAAAACTTCTAAGGTAAAACTATATTCTATAGACAACCAAAAGATCAAAACATACACCATATATATTTCTACCACCTAAAAATATGCAACATACAAAATTTAATTGCCAACCCATATATCACATATAGGAATTGAAATCATACATAATAAAATGGCTCTAATACCAATTGTTGGATCAAAAACAAAAGCATGCAAGATTTGGCTAAAACGGTAGATTTTTAATTTTTTTCCGAAATCAAAATGCAACAAAAACAACATGTATAAGCCATACATGGTACGGTATAAGGAATGTAATTAACATAAGAACAAGATGGAAATTATGTCGAATCCTTGCTGTAGCTTTGACTCCTCACTTTTGTATCCTCTCCTTGGACAACTTGGTTAACAAGAACCTTTGGTGGGAAAGGAGAAGAAATCTTGAAGAGATTTTCCTTAGTTGAAAGAAGCCAAAAATGAGACCCTTCTCATTCAAGTTTCGACTAACTCATGCAATAGAGGAGAGAGTAAGTCAAAATGCAAGAACACCTTCTATTCTTCTTTTCAATTTTGGTTAAACATCACAGAAAGAAGTGACGTGCATCTAATGCATCGCTTCATTCTTTAATCAATCATAAAGAAGCCAATAAATGAGACTCTTCTAATTTGTTTAAGATGGCTATATGAAAAGACCAATAACCTAAAATGAGTCCCTCTTATTTTCGGTTATGAGATGAAAGAAAGGAGAGAGAGTACATCAAATGCACCTCTTCCTTTCTTTAATCAAATGAATGCTAAAAGGTTACATACCATCATTAAAAGACAACCATTAAACCATTTAATGATAAGATCATTACTCCATTTAATGTTGATGAAGCATGATAAAAATCATCTTTAATTTAGCAATTCAATGCTAAATGTGTAGCTGTATATTTAGCTATAAAATCAAAATTTTCCCTCCTTTATCTTTAATAACTTTGTTTCAATTTAATTAATCTAATTAATCAAATCAAACTAAAGTCTAGCCCAATATTAAATGTTCATTCAGGCTTCTAATTAACAATTAATTAGTTTAAGCCTAACATTCAATCATAGGCTTTAAAACCTCTATTTATATTTTTTACTTTGCTTGATAACTTTCCTAGCAGCCAAATAGGGAATCTAATTAGACTTCTATAATTCCAACTCCATTAAGCTGAAATTAATTTAATCTCATTAGAATTAATTCCAACTTATTAACCAAATGTCATTCCACTAGAGGCAATTAGTTGAACTCTTGAATTACTAAATATTATGAGAATACATGTTTCAAATAAGATGTCTAATTGCAAACTTTATTATAAACCATATTATAGCCATCCACATAATAAAGGGAAAATGACTGTTATGTTGGTTTTTCCTTCTAGATCTCCCATTTTACTCTATATGGTGATTAAGACAAAAGATCTTATCTTGGTGTTAAGATTTGAAGGGTAGCTAGTCCATTAAACTACTAGCGCCAGTTTAATCACCAATCTCTGTAAAACATCTAGAAGTGATGATATCACTATAAACTCTTTATTTGAGTGAATGTTCACTAATACATGTTTCAGTTAATAATTCCAACATGCACACACTAGATTGATACTCTATAAAAATCCATTCCGATCATATCAAGAATTATAATGAATAACATATGAGTTCACCACTCATCAAGATTGTGATTTGTAACAAAAGAATGCTAAGGAGTATGTTTTAAGATTAAAGTAACGGCCTACTTTATTCTTTAAAAACATACTTGATTCCAAATTCATGTAATAGTGCCATTATCGATAGTTAACTACTATCATGATATGAAACTCATCATTCCTTTGAAGTAAACTCTTTTACTTACATGGAGATAAATCACAACACTACAGTCTAAACCATAATTAAACAACCAACTTGATTATTCAACTATGAATCGACTAATTTAGATTCTAATAATATACATGTTTGCCATACATCTCCATATATATATATATATATTACTTACAAAAGAATCTTGGTACCTTTTGACTAGATATATAATGCTCATACAAATAAAACTAAACTCTTTTATTTTATAAATAATAAATATTTTTATTAAAAAAGTAACTAGAAGAAGATTAAGTTATATATAAATAACTTTGCTTTCTAAGGCACTATATTTACATAACTCCAATAGCTAACGGTGGATCTCCTACCCAGATGAACTTTCTAGTATCGGATCTTGCCTTTTGCCTCTATTATATTCCTTACGCGACGACTCTCTGTTATGTTTTTCTTCTTTTCTCTGCCTCTACTATCTTACTCTCTCTGTTCTTTTTTTTCCTTCTTTCTCAACAACAATTACTCTTTGTTATTTGCCTCTAGATTCTATTTTTTCCCTCTCATTTCGGCCTTCTTTTTCTTCTTTATGCTTTTCTATTTATTCGAGAGTCTAGCTTTAAGTTTAGTTTTAGGTTTCTTCAGTTGTCACCTACATTTTTGTTTTCTTGTTTTTCATGCAACATTGTCACTTACACCATAACATTTATGCATGTATACACTTAATTTCTATTGTTTTTCATGCAACATTTACAAAATTCTCCATTCAATATTTATGCAACATTCACGTCATTTTCACTCAATCCATTTAACTTTGGATTAAAAAATAAGAATTTGTAACCAAATTCAAAATATAAAGGCTTACAAACTCAATAGAAGTTAGACATAACAATCACCCCACAATTAAACTATGTTTGTTTGCAAACAAAATAAAGAACACTATACTATACCAAAAAAACAAACATTTTCCCAAATAAGAGTTAAAGATATCAAAAATCATTTCAATAAACTCAACCTGAGAAATTAATACTCATAATACTTTATGAAGAAGCTATTCTCCACATACTAAGCTAAAATTAACAAGTACATCAATTTAAAGAACCATTAACAAGTGTGATAGACACTCACTCGACTCTCCATCCGCTCAAGCATTCAAAGGTAGGATATATTCACTCATCATCCATTTCATGTAAGGCATCTACCATAAGCTTGCTTACTAATGCAATCTCTACCACTCATATTAAACATAAATATCAATTTGAAGGTCTTTATTTTGGTTTTAATAAGGTCGGGCTAAGGGTAGGAAAAAGGAAAATAAAAGTCTAAAACCACATAACTAGTTAAACATTTAAAGTAATATAGCACAATGAAACATAAAACACTTAATTCTTTCCTTTTAATAAACAATATTAACACTCCCCACCCCCTCTCTCTTTTTTTTTATATCTCCTCTCTTTTTTGTCTTCTCTTCCCTCCTTTTCTTTTTTATTTCTTCATTCATTTCTTCTTTTTCTTTTTCTTTTCCCTTATTTATTTTTTATTTCCTTATTTATTTAGAACAAGGTGATCAATTTTAAAGAGGAAAAATGTAGAGTAGAGATACAATTTATTACAACCATGCCCATTCTTAACTCAAAAGCTAACTATATGTTATGATTCCCCATCACTTATTTAAGCAATTATTTACTAATCCCAATTATACTCGTTCAAATACTCAACTTGTCCTTGTGGTAGGTATGATGAAAAAGTTAAATAATCAAGTTTAAGGCTAATATTTTGGGTTTAAAGAAAGAAATGGTTCATGTTAAGCTTAAAGAGGGCTCACTATAGGTAAAATTAGGGTCGCTTTTTAAGCAAATAGGGTAAATCCTAATTGCTTCATCATTTTAATGTTTATGTAAGATTATGTTATCTTAACTAGTATTTGTAAGCAAGTTCTAGACTTCCTTAATCTTGAAAGAATACTCTCAACAAAGAATACTTGAATTTGGTTTTTAATATTTCAAAGAGGCTCAAATTCTTATCAAAGAAAGGTGTCCATCACAACAAGTTAATAACCTTTAAATCAAAATTCAAGTCAATCAACCTAAGCATGCAAGTATACTTATTCACTCATATTATAAATTTCTAATCTTGATTAAGTTTACTTCATGATCACGCCTCTCTAACTATTAAATGGAAAAAAACACATAACATACATTCTTTTAATTAATTAAACTACTACCTCCACTTAAATACCACATTGTCCTCAATGTGATAACAAAATAAAAAAGGGACCTAAGATGAAAAACAATCCAAACAGGGAAAAAATTAAAGTTATGATAAATTAAAGTAACAAGTAATAGAAAGTAAAAAGGATAGAAACACTATACGAAGGTGGGGGTGGCAATTATCTGAAGTGAGCATTCAAATTAGCCATGAAGTTTTGGATCTCTACCATATTAGCCTCAATGTTGTGGCTCCAGTCATTTTCTTGTCAATCAAACTATCTAGTTTGGGTTACATACTCGGTGAATTAGGCTTGGAATGTTGGAGTTATGTAAATATAATGCCCTAAAAAGTAAGTGTATTTACATGTAACTTAATCTTCTTTAGTTACAGTTTTCTAATGAAAATATTTATTATTAATAAAACAAAAGAGTTTGGCTTTTATGAACATTATATATCTAGTCAAAAGGTATCGAGATTCTCTTGTAAGTACTATACATATGCATAGAGATGTATGGGAAACATGTATATTATTAGAATCTAAATTAATTGATTCACAGTTGAATAATCAATTTTGTCACTTCATTATGGTTTAGATTGTAGTGTTGCGATTTATCTCCATGTAAGTAAAGGAGTTTACTTCAAGGGAATGATGAGTTTCA
>JAOQMP010000210.1:33068586-33091519 GCA_027563575.1 Erythroxylum pedicellare | reverse complement strand
TTCCTTCCTCAGATCATCAACATTAGGCACACATAGTCTCTGCTTTAGCCACAATGTATCATCTCTAAATTCAAACTTCGAATATGTATTCTTCTTAACTTTGTCAATCAATTTCATCATTTTAGGATCTTTACTCTATACTCTTCTAATCTGATCAAGCAGCATTGGCTTGAGTTTCAATGTAGTTGTCAATGCTTCATTTTGTTCTAAATTCAACTCCACATTCAAAGCTCTCAGCTATATCAGGCTTGGTAACCTCAATAACTGAATATGAGCTACACTGGTATTTGAATTTCTGCCCAAAGCATCAGCCACTACATTGGCCTTTCCCGAATGATATTCAATTGTGCAATCATAGTCTTTTAGTAACTCTATCCATCTTCTCTACCTCATGTTCAGCTCTTTCTTGCTTAACAGATACTTCAAGCTCTTATGATCAGTGTATATCTAAAATGTCTTGCCATATAAGTAATGTCTCCAAATCTTTAGAGCAAAAACTACTGTTGCAAGCTCTAAATCATGTACCGAGTAATTCATCTCGTGAGACCTTAATTGTCTCGATGTATAGGCTATCACCTTGTCATGCTGCATCAATACACAATCTAGTCCCTGATACGACGCATCACTGTATACCACATATCCATCAGATCCTGATGGAATAGTCAACACCGGCGTTGTAGTCAACCAATATTTTAACTCTTCAAAAATTCTTTAGAATCGTCATTCCATCTAAATATGACATTCTTCTTCAAAAGTTTAGTCAGAGAGGCTGAGATTAAAGAAAACCCTCGACAAACCTCCAGTAATAACCTGTTAATCTGAGGAAACTCCAGATCTCTTATACATTCTTCAGTGTCTCCCATCTCATTACTGCTTTAATTTTTACTAGACCCACCTGAATACCATGCCCCATTACTATATGACCCAGAAATACCACCTGATTCAGTCAAAATTTACATTTACTGAATTTGGCATACAATTATTTTTCTCTCATAGTCCACAAAATTATTCTCAGATGCTCACCATGTTCCTTATTGCTTCTTAAATACACCAGAATGTCATCAATGAACATAATTACAAACTGGTCCAGGAAGGGTTGAAATACCTTATTCATTAATGCCATAAATGCAGCTGGGGCATTAGTTAACCCAAATGGCATTACTAAGAACTCAAAATGTCCATACCTGCATCTAAAAGCACTCTTTAGTACATCAACATCTGCTAACTTTAGCTGATAATACCCAGATCTCAAATCAAGCTTAGTAAATACTCAAGCTCCCTACAGTTGATCAAACAAGTCATCGATTCTAGGCAATGAGTATTTATTCTTCACTGTAATCCGATTGAGTTGCCTGTGATCAATGCACAACCTCAAAGTACCATCCTTCTTCTTCACAAATAGCACTGGAGTGCCCCAAGGTGAAACACTGGGCCTAATGAACCCCTTCTCAAGCAACTCCTACAATTAAACTTTCAACTCCTTCAATTCCACATGTGCCATCCTATATGGAGGAATGGATATAAGGGCAATACCTGGAACTAAGTCAATTGTATACTTCGTTTCTCGATCTAGACGCAAACCAAGTAATTCAGCGAGAAACACGTCTAGGGATTCCTTAACTATAGGAATATCCTATACACTATGTTCGGCTCGAGTATCAATCACGTGGGCTAAATAGGCCTCACTTCCACCGTACATTAACTTCAGAGCACTAATAAATGAAATTAGTCTGGTTGGCACTGCTTGGCTAATGCATCTGACTACTACTCTCGGTTGATCAAAAGACTCTAAAATCACTTCCTTCGTATAACAATTCATGATGGCCCTATGAGTAGTGAGCCAATTTATGCCTAAGATAACATCTATCTCCTTTAACTGTAAAATAGTCAAATCTACTACCAATTTTGCCTGGTCAATTCGAATCAGACACTTCTTACAGACCTCCCCAATGACGGTAGTACTACCAATCGGTGTACTTACCTCTAATCTACATCTCAGGAACTCTATATCACAATGCAATTTAGATGTCATGTGCGGTATGATAAATGAATGCGTAGATCCAGGATCTAGCAATGTATAAACCTCAAAAGTAAATAATGATAACAAAGTTGCGACAACATCTGAAGAATCCTGAGCCTCCTGTCTCGTTATGGCATAGACTCTAGCTTAAGACTGCGACTGATTGCTCCGTACCTCAATCCCCCCAGTAATACTTCCAGAACTCATCCTACCTCTACCACGACCTCCCTGTCTAGACCCACTGGCTCAGCTCTGCTGAATAGTAGGTTCTGTTACTCTACTCCCTCTCCCACCAGGCTGTGGCCCAGATATCAATATGCAATCTCTGATTTGATGATCATGTGAGCCACACCGAAGGCAGGCTCCTGTCAATCTCTAGCATACACCACTATGCTTGTTCCTACAATATTAACAAGCTGGCAACTGACCTGATGTTGCGCCCCTGTTATTCATAGTCTATGTAAAATCACCCCTCTATCTGAATCTTGACTGTCTAGATCTGATTACTGGTCTAAATGTTTGGGTCTGACATTTGCTGAACCTTCTGTTAGAACCACCCTAAGAGTCACTGGGCCTCTTCTGACCAGTCTCTGATCTCTTCTTAGACTGATTGTCCTTCAACAATTGCTCCATTCGAATCGAGGCTTCTCTGAGCTTAGTGAAACTGCTCAAGTTAGTAAGAGCTAGCCTTGTCCGAATCTCCATGTTTAGGCCTTCTTCAAATCTCTTGTATTTATCTACTTCAGTAGGAATTAAAACAGAAGCATGCCTCATCAGCTCATTAAATCTGATATCATAATCTACTACAGACATTCCACCCTGTTTTAGATCCCTGAACTCCTTCATCTTTCTATGCATATATACTTGGGGCATATAATTTTCTCTGAAAAACCTCAGAAAGTCATCCCAAGTCAAAGTGCAAGGCCTAGTGGAACTACTGGGAATAGTCTTCCACCATTGATAAGTCGAGCCTTGTAGCAAAGAAATGACATAGTCGAATCTCTCGTCTGACTCACAGTCCATTTGATCAAATACTCAATCTATCCACTCTAATCATCCCTCAACTTCTGCAGGGTCTATACTGCCATAGAAATTTACAGCTCCTTGCTTTCGCAGTTTGTCGTACCTCCTTTCCCTTCTCTCAGGAATTCTTGGAGGCACTCGCTCAGGTCGAGAAACCGATAACCTGTAATACATAATAACTTCAATTACCATCCGACATTTCCACAACATTTCATGATTAATATCACCACATATCCCTATGGATGCCAAACCATACTCTGATATCAAAAATGTAACACCCCATTCCCAACTGACATATGCACGTGTGTCCATCAGATACACGTGTACATGCCTGTCAGAAATGGCATGTTAATTATCTCACCTTCACTGTACATAACATGGCATCATACACTAAACCATCAATCATACATTTTTTAAACTCCAAATGTTATCACATTAATTAAAATCCATAATTTACATTGTTTCATACAACACAATACCATCCAAGTTTTTACAACATTATCCTATGAGCTTAAACAACTCAGTACATACCAAATACAATAAACATGAAAAAAATAGCTAAGTCCTCCATCTCAGTTGACCGACCTCTGAGCCAAATTTGACTATAACAGTTGCACAAAATATGCTTCTACGGAGTCTTAGAAGCTAAGTCGTCTCACTCTCGAACCTGAAAAGTAATGATACAATTTTGATGAGTTTTGCGAACTCAGTAGAGTAACCATTCTCGATGTTTCACTCCTGTCATAAAACGAGATCAATTATAGCATGTAATCATACAACTCAACTCCACTTAACAAGTATCAAAAACTATCACAGATAAATCATTTCTCAGATACTCAGTTCAGTTATATAACAACATTCACACAACTTTGCAAATCATTCAATGAATTCAAATTAAATGCGGATGTGACATGTACGAGTCTCACATTCATTTTTATTTTGTTGTGACTGTGTGCTTTTACAGTATCTCAAATAATCGGGCACAGTCAGTCAGTCAGTGACTCATTGTCCATAATGAGCCATAGGCTTGAACCACATATACGAGAGCTTAAAGCTTATATCAGTAACAGTATCAGTAGCCACATCAATTACAACTCTTTTATATTACATGCATTGGAATGAAGTGCATGCCACAATTCAGTCATCAATTCAATCAATTTCATTTGCTTGTAATATAACGGTATATAAGTCACAGTATCAATTACAGTAACAGTCACAATAGTAGTATTCATCGAACTAGATCTAGCATTCAACTTTTCAATTGAGAAATAGAAAATCATTTAGGTAGACGCATTCACATTCAATTAGCACTTCTAATATCATTCTCATGCATCAAAATGCCTCGGAAAAATATTGTTCAAAATCTAGTACACAATCAACACAATTCAGTATAGTTTAATAAGATCATAATACAGTTCAATAATGTACAAAACTATAAGGTGAGACCATCTTAGGTTACTCAAAATATGCTCCAAATAGCTATTGCCTTGATGTCCCGACAATGTCTAGATGCTATCGTTCAATGCACTCCTCTATACATACAATACATACACATATCACAATATTGCACAATTTTGCATTCATTAATGCACATTCATGTATACTAACTATGTACAATGCATGTTCACAACAATTTTAGGTTTCTTATCATTTATTTTGTTACAGAAATCATTCGGATATCGACAATCCATTGATCAACTTAGATTTGTTTAAAAGTACACTTTTGGGTCCATTTTGCACAATTAATTTCATCAGGAAAGTGAAGGAATTTGGTAACACTTTCTCTAACAAATTATTCTCCTATGTCTTAAGTCTCTATTGATACCAAGATCATTCAATTTGGTTCATTAATCAATAAGTTATCACAAAATATCACAGACTGTGCACATTTGAAAGTTTGGCTAATGCATGTTCATGCATTCAAGTTATATACCTCATATCTCTCAATTCACATATCAAAAAATTACAAACTTTATACCAAATTAAATCTAAGAGAATAAGTTACAACTTTGGTGAAGAAAGCTAAGAGAATAATTTACAACTTTGGTGAAGAAACCTCAGTTTAATTTGGCCTAAATCAATACAATTTATTCAATAACCACAGGACATAATTTTGTCCCTGGTAATGCTTCAGGTTATGCTAAGGCTCAATTACATGCCAATTTTGAAAATTTTAAAGATAGAATTAAAATTCTACTTCTTCAAGAAATTTGTAGACATATATCCCTAGTTTAATATGAATTAATAATCAACTCATTCAGAAATCTACAACTAAAGTTATAATCAGAATATCGAACAATATTCATGAAAATTTTCTAGTTCAAAATTATTCAGGGACTTCCACAGTTTCATCCTATCAATCATTTTCAAATTAATTCAGATAGCTCTAATTTTTTATGGAGAGAAAGAAAAATGTCTTAGGAATCCATTTATCTAAGTTTCAAGTCATTTGGAGTTTGGATGAAAAAGTTATAGCTAAAAGACTTAGGGCTGTTTAAGGAAATACTCTAGCTCATAACCCATACATGCAACCACCACCTTTTCTCTCTATAAAACACCAACCTTCATCTTCTTCACCGGACTGCACTTCCCCTCTTCTTCTTTCTTTCTTTTTTTTTTTTTGCTTTATTCCTACACATCACAACTAATATATCTCCTGCATAAACCATTTTTTTCTATTTCCATCTCAATTGAACCCAACATAAATAAATCCAAATTCCAAAATTTTATACATACATAGCAAAAATTGTACTGTTCACGTAAGCATAAGTCATATTTCTACATTTTTCTTCCATCTTCATCTGATACATTTCTTTCACTTTCCTCTACACTTTCACTTCATTTAACACCTTTCTATATTAAGACCTCACCAAATCCTCATTCCTTACCATTAAACTCATTTTAGTTCATTCAAACATTTCTAAAAAAACATTCACATACTTCAACAAGAAAAATAGCACATATCACCGTGAACATCCAACAATTATTTTATGTAATTATAATTATTCACAAATCTCTATTTAAGTCAAAATATCACAATCTTGATACACTTCCTGCTCATTCCTTATGCTCAAATTCGTTTAAACTCATATCCATACATACTCCACAGATTCACACAAAAACAACCCATATACATTTTTTTTTCTGTAAACTAAGAACAGAGTATATAGGGTATGAATATATTCATTTCTGTAATTATTTCCAGTCACTTCCTTGATCATAATCAATTCAGTCAAATTCAAACATCACCAAAATACCATCTTCAATATCACAAAGCTTAAAACTCAACTTACTTGGGTTAGCTAAATTTCCAACGATTCACACCTCGGTGAGTGATTGAACACTAAAATTTCAATAGTAATCAAACTCTCTCTATAAACTGAAATTCTTACTTCACAGTAGGAATCATGAACTAGTTACTCAAACTCACTTTACAAGTTGTTTCACGGTGAATGAACAAAGAACAAAGAAACAGTTTTGGTAAAGGAGTTGTTTCGGTGAAGAACAAAAACATAAAAACATAACTTAGCAATTTCTCTCCAGCAACACACTTAACCACATGTGTTCCTTGTAAGTGGGCCATATGTCAACATGCAAGGCTGCCATATGTCACTCTTCCATTTGTCACTTATTTTTATATTTTTTTGTCCAAAATGTCCCAAAATTTTCAGAAATTCTCTAAAATTAACCTAAAATTTTGAAATAATAATGAGTTTCTCCAAATAAATTTTTAACATAAATAATCCACAATTACCATTTTTAATCGCATTTATAAATCAATTATACCTGAAAAATGTCAATGAATGCATGTACAAAATTTTTTTAATGTATCAAAATAAATATTCACATATGTGTAAATATACAATGATGCATGAACATGATTTATACTTCCTAATTTCTCATTAATCTCTAATAAACACCATTTTAATCCTAATTCAAGTGATGGGATGTTAAAATTCTCCCCTCCTAATAAAAATTTTGTCCTCAAAATTCTTACCTGATGATTCAAATAAGTGGGGATATTGATGCCTCATATGATCCTAAGTTTTCCATGTTGCTTCTTCAGTCGAGTGATTTCTCCAACGAACTTTCACCAATGGAATCACTTTGTTTCTCAGCTGCTTTGTCTTATAACCCACTATCTTGATCGATTCCTCAATATGACTCAAATTGCTATCAATCTGCATCATGCAACCTCTTACATCTTGCTATCATGATGCCAGCATACATTTTACATGTTGTAACCAAAGTTTATGAGATATTATTCAGCTCAAAATGTCAATAAATGTTGTCATCTATATGATTTTGTCATATTTCTAAAACTTTAACACCAAATACTTAACAAGGATTAGTAACAAAATTGCATAATGGACATATAACTTTTCTATCTATCATAATTTATGTTAAAGAAATTCGGTTCACTAACTCTTAGTATCAACTATACTAACAAGATGAATACCACTTAGAACAAAAATATAAATGTAAAAGCAAAGTAATTGGTTATATGTCATGACTCTAAATGATATTAGAACTTTAATCATGTATTAGATGTATTAGGTTATACCTAATATTTTATTTGAAATAATAGCCCTCACCACTATTCAGAAAAAATACTCTAATCTTTCTAATAAGACAGAATCTTATTCAAAATTAGTTGATCTTAAGTTTGTTCAACAAACCAGTTAAACTTGAATTAGGTAGATAACAACTTCATCAATCACATCTCATGTGACTCCTAGATCTGTTAGGTGACAGCTCTTGCCAAAACATATCTTATATATTATTCCTAACCCCGTCTCTAAATTTATGTGATTATAAGTTTACTCATCTAAATCATACAAATTTAGTTAAGTATGACTTACTATTATAAGACTAAACATATTAGCGTTAAAGCAGTCTTGAGTTTGCTCAACAAACCTAGCAATAAATATAACTCTTGTTTATTCTTATAACAATGGAAGGTGACAATCATGTTCTCAACATGTACCTAATATTTTAACAAGGAGTTTAATTTCATTTATCTCATTAAACACTAAACATTCAAACACACAATTTAACATTCATCTAACAAACACACACATACATATATAGAGTATGGAACTTATGCACTTATAATCAAATTATATGCATAAAAAATTCAAAGTTTTATTTAATTCTAGTTATTGATCTTCATAATCTAAAATAATATTTCCAACTTTATGGATAATTAAATTAGAATAGATCCACTGATACCTAAATATATTAAATTCCTATTCTAAATAAAAAATTATTTTAATTTCAAAACTATTTTTAAATTCAATTAGGAACTATTTCTAATTATCTTGACTCCTTTAATAAATTTAATTGAAAAAATTCCAATAAATTATACTTCTTACTCATTATAATCTAGAAAAACTCCTTTTTAAAATTCAACAAGTAAGAATTTCGATCAATTAGAAAATTACTTCTAATTAAATTAGAAATTACTTTTCCTTAATTAGAAAACTATATTTTAAATATTAAACGAAACCACTTTCAAAATTAAATAAACACTTAAACAATTAAGAAAGTCTTTTATGTTAGTTATTTAGAAATTAATTTCATAATTAATTAGAATTATTTCCTTAATAAATTAAAAAAATTATTTTCAATAATATCAAAGAATTCATATTTTCTAAATTATTAAATAAATTTGTTTCAAATTTAATAAAAATGCCTTTTCTAGCAAACTAAGAAACTTATTATTCATAAATAAAGATAAATTTCTAAACAAATAATTTATCTTAATTGAATTGAAATAAATAACTTCAATTAGGAAATTCTTTTCTTAATTTCAAGGAATCTAATTAATTAATTTCAATCTAATTGAAACTAATTAATTCTAATTTTAGAAACTAATTTTTTAAATTAAATTTGGAATCAATATAATTATTAATCTTAATCATAATAAAAAATAAATACTTTAATTTTGAAATTAAATATTAATTTTAAAACAAATTTAAAATTTTGTTTGCTAATATGCCCTAGAATACTCTATTCCTTATGTCCTAAACCTAGCTATAATGCAGTGGTTGTGGGCAACACAACGGCAAAGCAGGACGCTGTATTTGTATGGCCTGAGGTTGATCTAGTTGACTGTGAGGAAGGCGATATTCTACCAATAAATGGTGAACATGGCAATCGCCTGGAATTATCTTCGACTTTTAAGGCTAGGTTGGATAAACAATGGGAGAGGGCAGTTGTCGTTAAACTCCTTGGTAGAAAGATTGGATACAAAATGCTCTCCTCCCGGCTACGATCACTATGGAAGCCAACTGGTTCGATGAAAGTGGTAGATTTGGATAACGACTACGCCCTGGATAACTTTATAGATGAAAACGATTTCTTTAATGCATTAACGCAGGTTCCTTGGGTGATCCTAGGACGTGTACTTGCGGTTCAACTTTGGCACTCACAATTTTGCCCTTCTCAAGATAAAGTGACCAGAGCTGTGTTGTGGATTAGGTTCCCCGAACTGCCAGTTTCTCGATATCATCCTATGATCCTAACGGCCCTCGAAAACCTTGTTGGAAATACTATAAAGATTGATGAGACCACCAAATTTGCCAAGCGAGGAAGGTTTACAAGAGTAGCAGTGGATGTTGATCTCAGTGCTCCCCTTCGTGCTCATGTGCAATTAGATGAAGAAGAAATCCAGGTAGCTTATAAGGGTCTATCTCAGATTTGCTATTCGTGTGGCATAGTGGGACATGAGTCGGTGATCTGTCCCACATGACTCAGTGTTCAAAGAGAAACGCAACATCCAGTTCACACGGATGACCAAAGAACGGTGATGGATGAAAGGGATGCTCCGGTAGTTAATGCGAATCGGGCAAAAGACAAGTCCAAAGCAGCTTACGGACCATGGATCCAAGTACAACAACATGAACAAATCTCGAGAATTAAGGATCTAGTTTAGAAAGATTCACACATAAATGGAAATGTCAATGGGGTGTACGGCTCACGATATTCGATACTCAACAATAATAACTTATTGGACAACATTAATGATTGACCTCCACTTGGGGAAGAAAAGGGACAGAACACAAGAACAACACCCAGAGTAGCTCCACACCATCATTTAGAAGATGCTAGGTGATCGTATCTAGAACAGGGATCTACTTTTTGTAGATCTAAAACTAATTCCCAGACGGTCACCAAAGGAAAAGTGGGGCTTAGGTCAGGTTCGGACAAAAAGAAAAATATTACGTTATAGACTGTTCGAACATTCATGTCCGAACATGCTGTTCACACACAACCCATGCGACATTCACATACAAACCATGCCGCTGTTACAATACGTTCACATAAGGAGATAGTGTGTGACGAGATACCTTCTCTCCTCAAGCATGAAGATGAAATGGAATGTGGTGAACAGACGGCGACTTTGGATGAGGGAATGATTTCTTCTCCAAAGGGCAACACTGCAACCTATTCTTTACCGCCCTTAAAACCGCACAACCCTACAGAAAGAGAGATAAGGATGGTTGAAGATCAAGGGGAGCAAGGCTCAGCGGAGGACATGATACCTCAAACTCCAGGATACAACGTGACAGGCGAGCAAGTCAGGTCCAAGGGTAACACCCAGTGTTAAGAGAGTACCCCGCCCATTGTTCTGCTTTCTATTACGTCCATCCTTCTTTGGAATTGTCAAGGGGCTAGGGGATGACTTTCAGCCTATTTTCAAGAATCATCTCCGTATGTATAATCCATTTATGGTAGTGCTTGTTGAAAATAAAATTAGTGGATCACGAGTAAATGTAGTAATTGGCAAACTTGGATTTGATTATTCTTTTCGTGTAGAGGAAAACGGCTTTGCAAGGGGATCTAGATCATGTGGAAATCGATCATACAGGTCAAAATACCGGTTGCGCATCGACAATTCGTACATACCCATGTTAGATATGCTAATGTGGAATTCCTCTTTATTGTTGTGTATGCCATCCCTCAATATCATCTCCAACGATACCCATGGGAAGGTTTAAAGTAGATAGCAGGACATATTGCAACGTACTGGTTAGTAGGCAGAGACTTTAATGTAAAATTAGATATATCTAATAAACGGGGCAGTTCTAAAACAACACCTATTATTAATAAGGAATTTCGGGATTGCATTCATTCTTGTTGTCTACATGACCTTGGCTTTGTGGGACCTAAATTCACATGGAGGTAGGGAATGGTCCAGGTGAGATTAGACAAGGTATTGTGCTTGTCTTCCCAGCTAACATCCTTCCCAAAAACAATGAAGTTGCACCTGCCTTTCCTAGGATTATTGGCCTCTGCTTGTTAAATTTGATAGGGCATCAGCAGATTGAAGGTGTACCAGAAGCTTTCGTTTCCAGTCGACTTGGTTGACAAATGTGAACTTCTCTAATTTCGTGGAAACGTATTGGCATCTCGACCCGAATCAATTCTGTTCTTTTATTGCTCGGTTTGTAGAACAGTTAAACGAGTGGAATAATATTGAATTTGGTAACATTTTCTCTCACAAAAGGAGACTTATGACACAGTTGAAAGGTATTCAGCAAGCGATAGAAAGGACGAAATCTGACTCTCTCTTTAACTTGGAAGAGAAGCTTCGAGATGACCTCATCCAAGTCCTGTGTGAAGAGGAACTCTTTTAACACCAACACTCCCGGAGTATGTGGCTAGCTCATAGAGATCGAAATATAAATATTACCATACAGTCACTATGGAAAAACGAAAGAGAATAAAAGTCGAAATGTTAAAGGATGGTTGAGGAAAACTGATTACCGACCCAATATCACTTCGTCAGTTGGCTAAGGACTACTTTCAAACACTTTTCTTGGAAGACACAAACTTGATGACCCACTTTCCTATTGCTGGTGCTTTTCCCAGATTAACAGAAGACGAGTTGGGCTTCCTTTGCTCTCCTGTAGTATATGATGAAGTTAGGATAATTATGTTCGAGATGGATGCCAATAAAGCTCAGGGTTTGGACAGTTTCAACTCAGTATTTTTTTAAAAACAATGGAATTTAGTGGGCCAATCTGTGTATAAATTTGTTCAGCAGGTTTTCAGGCATGAACAATAGGAATCGAAGCTCAATCACACTATCCTTGTTTTGATTCTGAAAATTCAGTCCCCAGTATCCATCACTCAATTCAGACCCATTAGCCTCTGCAATGTCATATATAAGACTATTGCTAAAGTTGTAGTGAATCATCTGAAACCTATCCTTGAGACTATGGTTGCTCCCAACCAATGCATCTTTGTGCCTAGATGTTTAACTATAGATAATAATATTATTGTGTAGGAGATCATTCACGGAATGAGGAAGAAAAAAGGGAAATCTGGATTTCTTGCACTCAAAGTAGATTTAGACAAAGCTTATGATCGTCTCCGCTGGGATTTCATCCTGGATACTCTAATGGACATTGGTTTACCCATGGAATTGATTAGTTTGACCATGAAGTGTGCTACTTCAATCACAATGCAAGTTTGTTGGAATGGTGAACTATCTGAATCTTTTCATCCAACTAAAGGACTCAAACAAGGAGATCTGATATTTCCTTAACTGTTTGTGCTTTGTATGGAGAGGTTGGGTCAGCTCATCACTTCTTAAGTAGCATAGGGGACTTGGAAGCCGATTAGGCTAAACACGGGAGGTCCTACCATCTCTCACCTTTTCTTTGTGGACTATCTCATTTTGTTTGCAAAAGCTTCCATGGATCAGGTGCAGTTAATATACCGGGTGCTATCCTTTTGCCTGTCATCATGACAGAAAATTAGTAATTCCAAGTCTAGAGTCTATTATTCAAAAAACATTCCTAGGCCCCAAGCTCAAGCTTTAACTGAGAAGATGGACTTCCAATCCACTACAAACCTTGGTAAGTATCTCAGAGTGCCTTTAATTCATGAAAGATCGACAAGGCATACATACCAATATATACTAGACAAAGTTCAACAAAAACTAGCAGGATGGAGTGCTCGTCTCCTATCATTTGCAGGTAGAGTCACACTGACGCAATCTATTCTTGCGTCGTTACCTATATATAATATGCAAATAGTACGGCTACCATGACAAGTCTGTGATGACCTTGAGAAGCTTATGCGCGATTTCATTTGGGGGTCAAAGGAGGGTCATAAGAAAATTAAGCTAGTGAATTAGGAGACAGTATGCAAACCAAAGAATTCTGGGGGCCTCGATATTAGAAGGATCCGCACTACCAACGATGCTTTGCTCACTAAAATTGGATGGGGGTTAATCTCTAAACCATCTACTCTTTGAGTACAGATCCTTCAAGCAAAATACCACTTCAACAGTCGAAATATTCCTGAAGTTTTGGAAAGCAGAGAAGCCTCTTCGGTTTGGAGAGGAATATCTACCACATGGAATTTTGTTCTTGAGGGCGCAAGGTAGTGAATAGGTAACGGGAATTGTATACAATTTTGGTTAGATAATTGGGTTGACGATGAGGGACCCCTAGCTCTCTTAGCTATCAATCCAATCCCTGATAGTAACTTGTATGCCAAAGTAAATGAATTTGTGACAATAGAGGGAGGATGGCGCTAGGAAAAATTTTAGAACCTCCTCCCAGCGGCGGTGTGTATGACAATTGCCAGCATTATGGCTCTAAGACTAGAGTTTGATGAAAATCGCGTGGTGTGGGCTCCAAACCAAACTGGGTCCTTTTCAACAAAATCTGTGCATGAGCTAATTGAAAATATTGGCAATGGAGGCACTAGTCGACTGTGGTCTTTGATTTGGAAATGGCAAGGTCCGCAACTTATTAGATCTTTCTTATGGCTGGTTGCTCAAGGAAAACTTTTGACCAATCAGCAGCAAGTCTATAGATGTATCACTGCAGATGACAGATGTTCCTATTATGGCAATCCTGAATCTTGCTTGCATGTTATTAGAGATTGTCCTAGAGTGCGGCATTTTTTGATGCAGTTTGCCTATGAAGTGGAGCTAACAAAGTTCTCTAGCCCAAGTATTTCACCATGTTGATATCGAATCTATACAATCACGTAAAGGTTAATGGGGTACAGTGGTCAATTCTTTTTGGGATTTCTTGCCGGTTCATGTGGCTTTGGCGAAATAAAAATATATTTGAAAATACTTTTTCCTGGCCACCCGCTATCAAGACTATTATCCTAGATTATGTGACTTGGGTGGTAAAAGCAGGTATAGTTACGACTCGAGCTACTGTAGGTCATGATGCAAAGTATAGCATACATATAGGTCGGGTCAAACCGACTAAAGGTGGATCAAGTTGAATACAGATGGAGCAAAGCGACTGTCCAGTCAGAGTGCCTCTGCCGGGGGCCTCCTTCGTGATAGCACTGGTGGTTGGTTGGGAGGCTTTGTCCATAATATTGGTTTTTGCTCGCCACTAGATGCTGAGTTATAGGGTGTATATTTGGGATTGAATCTGGCTTGAGATATGGGGTATCGGAGAGTTGAACTAGAAGTTGACTCCTTGGTTGTCATAAACATTCTCTCACCTTCAGGTTCGAGATCGTCTTCTAACACCTCCTTGGTAACGGCTATTCATGCTCTTCTGACTAGATCCGAGACGGTTCGTCTCTGCCATGTCTTTCGCAAAGGAAATCATTGCGTTGATTAGTTGGCTTCTTATGTGGAGACTTTAGGCTTCGAAATTACCTATTTACAGTATCCCCCTTCGGGATGTCTTGATATTCTTTATGAGGATATGTGTGGGGTTTTAATCCCAAGGCCCATTGTTTAGGCTTTGCTTTTACTTCTTTGTATTAAAAAAAAAAGATAAACTTTATTCAACTTTGGATTACTTTAATCTAATAACCCAACATAACTTATTATAACATTAGAATAAGCTTATCTTTATTCCTAAACAAGCCTCGTTCTAATTATTATAAGTCAAGAATACTTTATTCCTAACCTAGAATAGGCTTGAGTTATGTCCAAATATACCATATCCTATACTTGCTACCAATCATCACCATTCTCTCTCTTTCAGAAACTAAGAAAAAACCCTAGTTGCTTTAGTCAATGATGCCACCGTCACTGCCCTCAAGTTAGCAGTCACCACTGTCGACGTTTTCACCGCCTCTCTCCATCATTGCTTCTATCTCCAATCAGTCATCGTCAGCTGCTGCAAGCTCAGTTGTCACTTTCTTTTGTGAAAGTTGCCGCCTTTTCAAGCCAACCTCCATGGCAAAGCATCGATGTCAATCGTCCACCTCATGGAGCTCTAGTCGTGTGTCTTCAACAGCTCCTCCAGTGGCAACCATCGTTTTTTTCTCACCACCACTGCCTCGAAGCTACTTGGAGGACTGTCAACTACAATGATAGTCCTCTATCTTTATCGCTTCTTTCATAAACACTTCACAAACTCGCCCCATCAGTAGTTTCAGTCACAGACAACTCTAACTACTTCACACCAAGCGTTTCTAGTGACTATTATGCCTTCTCATGTCTGCCACCACCTTCACTTCGCCAGCCACCAAAAGACCATCTCAAGCATCACAATAATCCAGCTTCATTTAAGCCTCACACTTCCCTGACACTCACCATGGCTGCCACAACTAAGAGAAACACAACCATAAACAATATAGTAACTTCCACATAGTTGATCTTCTCCAGCACAAGCTTTTGGTCTAGTCAAATCAATTTTGATTTTTTTTGCCTCAGTTTTTGATCCACCAGTATGGCCGGTGCCTATACATCTTCCCTGTGGTGTCAGAACTCCGGTAACCTATCAGAAAATATGCCAGAAGTCTTTGTTTGTCTCTAAATTCTATTTGTTCCTAGTATTGGCATATTTCTTTGTTTGTCATGAGTTATTCTAAAGAATATGGAAATATGGAAATAAAGCGATCATTTTTTCTAATGTAGATCTTTTAACCACTTATCTCTTTCTTTAAAGTGGTCTTCATATACCTAACCACTTTAAATACCCTTTCTAAGTTTCCAGTTGGATTTATTTGTGTTGTTAAAAATTATAAAGAACAGTTTTTTAAAGACTGTAAAGTATTTATCAAAGTATTCAATATTTATCTTATCTTTAAACAAGTTGAAAATTTGAAGGAAACAGAAGTGCAATTATCACAAATTGCTTATATCCAAATTGAAATTAACAATGGCATATATCCACTTATAGACATATCACGGAAGTATAAATTCAACTAGGATATAATCAACCAATTTAATCTCAATTGTCTTGAAGGTTTCTATCAACAATATTTAAAGATAAACCCAGAGTCCTTAATTAATAGGACCAAACATCATTATAACTTTAGCATACAAATAAGCCATTTCATCATAAGCACTTCAATTATTAAAGCAGTCCGAGGCAACTTTTTCTACTTTATTCACTGGCTTATCTGAACAATGGCAACATGTTGTTTGTCAACATCATTGTCAACAATGTCCCTCTACATCACAACCTGACAAAACCACCAACGACAACTCATGTAATTATCGAAAAATAAACAACGCAATGTAGGCCCACACTTGCCACCTCTCTTTAATTATTTAGGCCATTTGCCGGCCACGTGCTTTATCTTTTGTTAGCTTTTACATAAACGAAGCCTCATTGAGGTATGAAAAAATAAACGCTTAAGTTTACATATCCTCTCTCAAATTCCTCCTCCAAGCCTGCAGATATTGGCGATCAAAAGGAAACGAGAAACAAAGGTATATTCTCTTTAGTTTTTATGTTTTCATCAATAATTATCTGTTTGTCTTTACTTAGTCTATATTATCTGCACCCTATCATTATATTTTTATCTACTTGTGTAATTTATTTAGATCCAATTTCGCTTAAACATTTTCTTAAAGACTATTTAATTTATAAAATTCACCACTATTATTCTTCGTTGTTTACTTAAGTATGCCTATTTGTCAAATCTATAGATCTATTCATTTATTAATTATACATACTGAAAACAAAATAAAAATAAGTCAAAATTGTATACAAACAATTACACATATAATTTTCTTCGATCTATTCATGCTTCTTCCACTACTTTTCAAACCTTCCAAAATATTATTAACAATCATAACACGCTTGATAAAAAGACGAAGTAAAACACTTATATCCAACAATTTCAAAAACATTATCAAACTCATATAAATGAACAATTCTTGTACTATTTGCAAATAATTAAAAACTGATATTATGTATTTTGAGAGCCTGGTTATTCAATATAAAACAGAAAAAGAACACTATGAAGAAAGATATAATTATTTACAATTTTTTATAAATAATAATGGATTAAAAGCTATTAAGGAACTTCTTGACACAGCTCAAAATTTTTATAACGAATATAACCAAGAATTACAAAATATAAAGAATCAATTATCTGAACATAAACAAGTTTTTCATAATAATTATTAATATGTCTAAAATAACGAATATATCATAATTTGAACCTACAACAGAAAATATATTAGATGTAGACTCTTTAGAAGTAACAGAGTCAACTGGAACATTTCATTTCAATACTTTATTATCAAATGAAAAGCAAAAACAAATTGCAAAAACGCAATTAAATCTTAAAGCTGGACATGATATAAATAATTCTCTCATTAATAGAAAAATTATTATTTATTATGGAAAATTAATTCATGAAACACCTATAAGAACATATCAATGTAATGGAAATATCCGAATTAACTTAATAGATCCAGAACAAATTTACAAACAATTACAAAAAATCCCTGAAGACAAAAGACACAATAGATTATATCCATTTATCTACAATCCAGATTTTATTAAAATCTACTTTTCAAGAAGGAATTGATTCCGCTGTATGCATGGCTATAATTGGTGAATGAATGACTAATTTAAATGATCAAGTAATCGGAATTATGAATGGCAATCTAGCTTATAAAAAATTTAAATTTAATACTCGCTTAAAATTAGGAATTCCTTCAAATTCATATAACCTAGATGAAACTATTACAATTGCCTATAAATTTTATAGAGAGCAATTAATGAATATTGGTCAATATCCATTTTCAATCACTTATTAAATTAGTTATGCTCTAACTAACTCACATCATAGTATTGAATTTAAAAATATAGATAAAATTTATATCGGTCAACTATTTAATGACGTAGTAAGAGTAGGTATTAATCTTAGAACTACTTTGCGAGAAAATACCTGAAATAAAATATCCAATAAAATTATTAGAATCATTTGTCCCTAGACTATCTTTATCCCAAAACAGATCTTTAAACAATAAAACTCTGTTACATTCAAAGTCTTTAATATTTAGAAAGACCTATTAGATTTACTGAACCTGGAATAACATTTTTTGTTCAGTTATTGTTGATTTTGTCAAGATTGATAAGTTTTCCTAATGAGGTCATTTTAGAAATGGTTGATTGTTTTTCAAGTACTTGTTTATACGGAGGATTTAACCAGGGTTCCCCAAAATCGACTAAGCCTTTTTCGGCTTCAGATCGGTTTGGGTAACTTCCGTGAATTATGCATGGCTTGTTTGTGAAGTGAATGGCGTGTTTATGCCACTCAACGTATATGCCTGCCATTGGTCCATTGAATAAATGAGAACAGAGAGCGTGAAAATGTTGCAGCCTTGCCTGTACACAGAAGAACTGCAAACGAGATACACTAGAATGCCAACATATACTGAGGCAACTTCGTGATCAAAATTTTACCTAATCAGTAAACACACTATTCCCGTAGAAAGCAGCTACTACTCTTAAGCATCCATTTTATCAGCTTAACCGTCTGAATGCAGAAAAGGACAAGAAGAGAATTTGGCCATACACGGTGGCTCCGCTCCACTTAACGTGGGCTCTCAAATATTCTGGAAAAATCACAAGAGGATGTATATTTCCCTTCCAAGATAAATCATCAGTCCATCTCCTAGTTTTCCTGGATAGAATAAAATGGAAGAACAAAAAGAAAATCTTTTCTTCTCTTTGAAAAGCACAAGTCGGGTAACAACTTATTAGTACACAAATTCAAATATTCGAGCTCTTGAAGACACAATTTGATATATATTTGGCACATGTAAAAGCAACAATCATAACCTCATTAAATGTTGAACCATATAGGTAGCACTCTGTCTGCATAAGCCTCTCACCAGTCAACTCATACTAGTGTCTTGTGGAATCCTTACATCTTGGACTCCAGACTTGATTTTGATCGATATTCCGTCTCGTCCATACGAGTGGATGACTGCTTCTGTAATCGTTCTTTGACTAAGAATACGACTTTATGCACTTCATCAAAATGTGGTCTTGTTGCGGATTTTGTATCCTCAATCCACTTCTGAACTTTCTTGTGTGGGCCAAGCAATCGATTGCGGTCCTTTTCATGCAGAACCTATTAAAATAGATTTCAAGATGACATGAACAAATGATATCGTTTCACATTACTAAAAAGCATCACTAAAAAGCATCATCAAACTCTTAGCAGAAATGGAAATATTAAACAATTTTTAAGGGAAAATATACAACTTTTACGCCTTTGGAACCATTCTCATAAACTTCTGTTCAACCGATTACACAATACGGAAGGAACTTATGGGAAGCTTCTCAGACAAGGAATGAATTTTGATTGTGACAAAAAAGAAACTAGAACCTCTTCAAAGGCACATAAAAAATACTACAACGATGGCAATTTAGCTTGAGAGGAAGTCAATCAAGAGCTAATATAGCATCCATTGGACTTGAACAAAAACTGAACGTATATTCATCAACATTGAAAGATTTTGTGAAATTGAAATATATGGTGATGTTTTAAGAAGATATGGACTTACTCGAAACTACTAAGTAGACAACAAGCCACAAGATCCGTATCTTATTTAGATTTTCAAATGTTACCAATGCAAATAACTACTCCTTCCTGAATACTAATTAGACAGGAGTCAATGAGTTTCTTATATCCAATCATCAGGAAGTCCGTGAAGTTCGTTGCAACAACAACTATGATAATTTTGGAAACATCAAGTTATACAAGTAGGAGTTACATACCTCCAGCTGCATTATCTCACAAACTAGGCTTAGATCTGCTATGGAGGGTTGCATGCTACCTAGCAAGAATTTCCCATTACCCTTGAGCCAAATAGACTCGATCACTGACAAAGACTCAGACAATACTTTCTCAGCTTTAACTGCTGCTTTTGGATTCAGGGGTACGCCAAGTGCAGGTGCCAACGTAGAATTGAAAACATATCCAGCTAATAAAGAAGCATCAAATGAAATGAATGAGAACATAAGTGGGAGAAAACTAAGTGAAATATACTACAGATGTTACCCAAAAGGCAAACAGAAAGCAGATAAACCAAAAGAATAGCATGCATTTGCACTCAATGGAGGAACAGCAGAAAGGAACAAATTACCACCAATCACATTGCATGGTAGTCCATTACAAATAATGTCCAATAAAAACCAAAATACAAAAGGCACACAAGATGACACAGTATTTGAAAACCTGGAAAAGTAGCATGAGAGAGCGTCTACCCCTTCTCACAAGCTTCCTTTTCTTCTTACTCTTCATCTAGGATGCTCCTTGACATGTGCCTAGGGACGGATCCAGAAATTTTGAGTGGGGAAAAATTTTTAATGGAGGCCAAATTTTATTTTTAATGGGGGCAAAATTTTAATGAGAACAAAATTTTATTTTTTTGAGATCAAAATTTAAAATAATAATTTTTTTATATAAAATGTTTTGGAGACAGTGGGGGCAAGTGCCCCCACTTGCCCCAATGTGGATCCGTCCATGCTTGTGCCTGTCCCACTGTTCTCTCTCTTCTAAGCCATCTCAGTCTGTGCAGTAATCCTAGTTTCTCCTTCTTGTGTTATCTCTCTTTCCTCAAGTGAGGTCTTTGGTGTGGTTTCCCTTTTTTTTTTTGTGTTTCTCCACCTCACTCTTCAAGGTGTGCAACCCCAGTCTTCTCATCGTTAGATCATACAAGCTTAGACCCTCCTCCTTTCTTATGCCTCCTTTGTCTCCTGTCCCTGACCCTTTTGGTTGCAGCTTTTATTTCTCTCTTTTCCCCTTTTAGCAACGGTATTTTAAAATTGATGTTCTCCTTGTTAGCACTTGACCTTTCTTGGTAACATATCTAAAGTCTGTCACTTACCAACCAAACCAATCCTGATCCTTCCAACTTTCCCCTCTCTCTTCTCCCCTCTCCCATGCCTCAGGTCATGCTAATTCATCCCTTCCTTGTACTAATATCATCAATAACCCCCTAGACTCTTCTTCTGGAGAACCTAAAGCATCTCATCCGTCTCCCCAACTACTCTCCAATAAGCTCCTCTATAGAAAGGTACTAGGAGATTCTTCCTTCTCCTTCCTTGAACACCACCAAAACTTCTTGCTAGAAAAACAAATATTTTCATAGAAAGATGAATAGATAAAATACAAAAATTATTCAAATACTAGAGCAAAATCCAATCCAAAAATAATTTCAAGATGGGAAACAATATTTGTTGGGTTCTTCTTGGACAAACATCTGCTTACTCCCTCATAAACTCAAGAGTCAATTCCCAATGGAAAAGGCAAAATTCAAAGAAGTTCTAGTTAATGATCAGAATATTTTCTTTTCAAATTCGACAATGAAACAAATGCTCAACACATCAAAACTAATTGTCAAAATTTGAATAAGAACTCTATTTTTTGCATATCTCTAAAGTTTACAAGTATTACTTATATAAAAAATTCTAGTACCTAAAAATGGAAATTAATAATTCTGTGAGATACTCTCTAATCCCATGATTTATGGGAAATTCTAATATAAAAGGAAACTTAATAAAATACAATCAATCAATCAATATACATGATTTTTCCAAACTCCCCCTTAAGCTGGTGAATTGGTATTCTCCATTCCCAGCTTGGATATGATAGTTTAAAAAATTGAGCTGCTTAAATCTTTGGCGAGAACATCAGCCAACTGACCATGTGTAGACACATAAGCAGTACAAATTAATCAGTTTTCTAACTTTTCCTTGATAAAGTGACTATCAATTTCAACATGCTTTGTACGATCATGTTGAACTAGGTTATGAGCTATGTTGATTGCAGATTTATTGTCACAGTATAGTCTCATAGGGCCATCCCACTTAATCTTCAAATCTTTAAGAATAATCTTCAGCCAGAGTAATTCACACACACCTTGAGCCATCGCCCGAAACTCAGCATTTGCATTTGATTGGGCCACACCACCTTGTTTTTTGCTTCTCCAACTCACAAGATTCCTACTAAGAAAGTGCAATATCCTAAAGTTGAACTTCTATCAATAATAGATCTAGCACAATTAGCATCATTTTTTGCCTCAAGAACCAAACCTCCATTTCTTTTGAACAAAATACCCTTCCCTAGTGTTCCTTTAAGATATTGAAGTACTCTTTGAAGGAACTATGCTATGAAGAAACAAGTTTTGTGCAATCTTGTTCATGTAAATTTCTTTCAACATTATTACCCTTTTAATTATCACTTTCATGCCTTAAGCTTCATTATATCTTATTTAAAAGACCTTTTGATTTTTGTTTCTAATTTACTCATTAGTGGTAGAGATATGATTTTATTGCAAGCTTAGAGTTAAGACTCCTTCTATGTATTGATTTAAGAGTTTATTATATTTTTACCAATAAACACTTTTGAGTGCATTGAGTGAATCCTTTGTGAGGGTATGGAATTTGTGCTTTTGATTTCAGAAAGATGATTAATTTAATTACTTCGATAATGATTTATGGAAGTTTGTTCTAGGAATGTTGGAGTCAAATTGTATATGGATTTGATTCATAGGATAATAATAATATAGGGTGTGAATGGACATGTTGAAATTGAAACGAGATGGATGTTTTTAAGTTTAATGATTTTGGTTATGATTTTCTTGAGAACAAGCAAAAGCATAAGTGTGGGGATATTTGATAAATGCTT
>JAOQMP010000210.1:33029162-33049882 GCA_027563575.1 Erythroxylum pedicellare | reverse complement strand
TCTTTTCATATAGCCATCTTAAAACAAATGAAAAGTGTCTCATTTAATGGCTTCTTTATGTTTGATTAAAGAAAGGTATGATGCATTGGATGCTTGCTCTTCTTTCCTTTTCATGCATAACCGAAATTGGTGTGTGTAAGAAAGTGTTCTTGTATTATTTTGACCAACTCTCTCCTCCCACCTATGCATGGTCGAAACCTAGAATGAGAAGTGTCTCATTGTTTCCTTCTTTCTTCTAAGAAAATTCTGCTCTAAGCATTTCTCCTCCTTTCCCACCAAAGAATCTTGTTAACAAAGTTGTCCAAGAAGAACAAGTGGTTGATCAAATTGATTGAGGACACAACAATAAGGAGAGGAAAGGCTGACAAAGGTAAAGCTAGGATTGGATACAAGAAGAAGGAGAGGATAGCACAGCGAGGAGTTAAGGCTGTAGCGAAGGAGTCGATAATAATCTTCATCTTCTTTATATTTATTATTATCCTTATACGATATCATGTATATATTAGCATGATGATTTATATATATTGCTTCCTCTTTGATTTATATTTCTAAAAAGTTTTGAAATCTACTGTTTCTCCAAATACGACATGCTTTCTTTTCCCAATCCAACAATTGGTATCAGAGCCAATTTTCTTATGCATGATTTTGGTTCCTATATGTGATGCATAGGTTGGCAATCATTTTTTTGTGCTACATATTTTTATGTGACACAAAAATATATATGGTGTATGTTTTTCTCTTTTGGTTGTCCAAAGATTCTAAAGTTACCTTGTAAGATTTCTTTGTTTGGTTTGTAATAAGGAGGGTGGTCTATCATCACCATGTTTCCTCCTTGGTTTCATTTTTATATTTGCTTTCAATATGTAATGTACAAAATCATGTAATGATGAAGATGAAGAAGCCATGGATTGAAGAAAGGAAGAGGTAAAGTTTTAGTTTTGACTATAGTGTCTTGGCTAAATTTCAGATTTTAGAAAACAAAAGCGCTGGAATTTTGTTTTAACAAAATTTTAGTTGTCTAAACATTTTTGTAACAAAATTTCATTTTTTACATATGCTGGAATTTTTATGTCAAATTCATAAGCTTTGGTTTTGGTGAAAAACAAGTGTAGTTTTTTGTTTTCTTTTGGGCAAAATAAAAAATTTGATTTTATGAGCATCAAAATTTGTGTTGAAAAGTAAAGCCATTACACATTTTTTACTGAATGGGCAGGTCATATGAACGAAGAGTTAGAAGCAAAAGATCCAAATCCAAGAAGAATATTTTAGGCCTAAAAGGTTTGTAATTATTTTAATGTTTCTAGGATGGACAATGAAATGTGGCTTATTATTTCATGTGATAAATGGATAAATGAATCCAAATAATCTGTGATATTATGTGATTGTATGTCATTTAGAAAATTGCCAACGCTAGGCTTTGCCATGCATTCATTATGTATGAGACATATAATGAAACAATAGAGGATGGAAAATAAATTGCATCTAGACAAGATGGTAATTAAAACTTAAAGTGCAAAAATATTGAGTGGGAGAGGATGCTCATGTGAGAGTCCACGGTCTCCAAATGGTGGCCTATTTGCATGTGGTGAAGCTTTACTCCCCATCGGAGGGCATGAATCCTAGGTCTTGCATAGTTTGGGTCTCCTTAAGGATAACTCCACTTATTAGTAGCAAATGTGACCTTCCACCAAGGCATGATTTGCAAGTACCATTAGTGAATGAATCAAATGGTTAAACACTTAACATATTTTATAAATAACCTACCCACCATAGCTTTGTGGGTAAAAGTATGGACCAAATTAAGACGCTTCTTTAAAAGTTAAGCATGAAGATGCTTGGTAGCTTTTTTAGTGGGAGGGTCGCAGTTTTTCTTTTAATAGATAAGATGGCCCACCATCAGTTAGTCTATTATAGATAAGAAAAATAACAGTCGTATAAAGATTTAATTGCTTTCAATTTTTGTTAAATCTATCATCATGATTACAAGCATCATGATTTTATACAAAGTTCTAATATTGTTGATAAGTATGCTTATTTTTAGTAATATATATTTTAAAACATAATCAACCCCAAAATGAATCCACTCATTTTGCTCTTAACAAATAACAAAATGGAAAACAGAGAGAATTTTAATGAATGGAGATGTAACCTTGACATTGTTCTTCAATATAAACGTATTTTATGGGTTTTAATTGAAAATAAGCCTACACCTCTGGGTGGAGATTTAATTCCTGAGATAGTCTAACAACATGAGCGTTGGTAGAATGTTGACAAGACTACTAAGTGTTATATTCTAGCTTCTGTCAGCAGAATGTTGCAATAGCAAATTACTTGTACGAAAACTGTTAGTGATATGGTCCATCACTTACATGAGATGTTTAGTGTGAGGACTACACCTACATGAGATGTTTGGTGTGAGGACTAAGTCTGCAAGAGTGAAAGCTATCTAAACCTTTCATAATCTTATACAAAAACCTGGTGAATAGGCACGGGATTACATGTTGAAGGTAATCTCTATGGTCACTGAGGCTGAGATACTTGGGGTAGACATGGATGTGGATGCGCAGATGATTATGATCATCAATAGCTTGAACTCTTCTTTTCAATAGTTTAAGTTGGACTATAAGCTCAATAGCAAGGATTACACCTTGAGTGAGTTGATGAATACCCTCCAGAGTACGGAGGAGTTATTAAATATCAAGGCTTATGGCCTAAAAGCTAATGTAGCATCTTCTTCTAAGCCCAAGGGGAAGGGCAAGAAAAAAAAAGAAGGATCCTATAAAAAAGAAGGCCCAAACAGGGGTAAAGGCCCAATAAAAGGAAAGTGTTTCCACTGTGATGAGATGGGCCACTAGTAAAGAAACTGTCTAGTCTACCATGAATCCCTCAAGAGCAAACAAGGTATGGGTCTCCTAAGTTTGTTAGGAACTAGAAATGCGACAGATTTATTTAATTCTTAGATATTAGATTTAGGAGCTACTAACCATGTTTACGATTCCTTGTAAGGGTTCCAGCAAACTAAAAGACTACATAAAGGCCAGTTTCAAGTCAAAATAGCATTTAGATCCTATGTTTCAGCAGAATCAGTGGGAGTAGTTATCTTAGACTTTTCTAATGGTCATAGGTTATATTTGGAGGATGTTTATTACATGAAAATGATTATAAGGAACATGATTTTTGTTTTTTGTCTAATAAAATCTTATTATTCCTTATATTTTGAAAATATTGTTTCAATATATAAGAATAAGGATTTTATTTTTGATGCGATAATTAAACAGAGATTGTTTTTAACAGAACCTATAAGAGGCTTACTAAACACCACAGAGTTCATAAAATCTTTCTAGAGGAAGAGTTTGTGAGAAATCACAAAGGAAGAAGTGAATTAGTACTAAAGGAGTTACTATTTCATCCAAACCAAGAGTTGATTTGGATATGATAGAACAAGATGTTGAAATTGATTCAAGAGTTAAATCAGAAGAGCAAGGTGATGGAATCAAGAATAGATTCATTGGATACTCACTCTTCTTTCCTTTTCATGCATAACTGAAATTGGTGTGTGTATGAAAGTGTGCTTGCATTATTTTGACCAACTCTCTCCTCTCAGCTATGCATAGCCAAAACCTAGAATGAGAAGTGTCTCATTGTTTCCTTCTTTCTTTTAAGAAAATTCTCCTCCAAACATTTCTTCTCCCTTCCCACCAAAGGATCTTGTTAACCAAGTTGTCCAAGAAGAACAAGTGGTAGATCAAATTGGTTGAGGATACAACAACAAGGAGAGGAAAGATTGACAAAAGTAAAGCTAGGGTTGGATACAAGAAGAAGGAGAGGATAACACAGCGAGGAGTTAATGCTATAGGAAAGGAGTTAGTAATAATCTTTATCTTGTTTATGTTTATTATTATCCTTATACTCTATCATGTATAGATTAGCATGATGATTTGGATATATTGCTCATCTATGATTTAGATTTCTAAAAAATTTTAAAATCTACCGTTTCTCCAAATGTGACATGCTTTCTTTTCCCGATCTAACATTGCTTCATCTTTTGACTTCTTTTTTTCTTCTGGAAATAGGTCACAGCTTATCTTTCCACTAGTTCTTCTAGCTCCGTCCCACTCCTAAGTGTGATAGCCTTACATTGCTCTTTTAGATTTACTTCCATATTGCTCAGAAAGTTTTCCACCCTTCTCTTACAGAATTCCCTATAAAGTTATCTCATTTGAACCTCTAGGTTTTATATAGAAGAGGCATAATCTTCTGTTGTTTGTTCAAATTTCCCTTCTAGTCTCTTCTGGGCTCTTCTATGTTCATGAGTTAGATCACGATCTTGTCAAATTTGGAATCCTATGAACTGTCATCTTGTTGAAATCCTGGTAAGCCTTGAATTCCAATTTAAGTCTTTGCATTGTTAGACTAAAACAAATCTGGATGGTCCTGCCACCCCAGATTGCAAGTGTTCCAATGAGGATGATTACTTCCTCGACCAAATTGTGCCTCATTGAAGTTTACAAAGGTTCTTTCCTCCCAATGAAATATTTCCCTCATCATTATTCTTTTTATCTCTTCTTAGAATTTAACTTTTCAGATTCTTCATTGTTGCCTTATGATTTCGAAATCGATGTGTCTTCAAATTTGCGTCCAAATTTTTTTAAATTTTAAATTTTTTGTGATAAGGTACCACAACCATAAGACATGGTGAAAATTCCTTAAAACAAAGGAATTTAACTAGTCCTAAGCTAATTCACTAGCAATGACGCTAAAAACTTGTTTAGCAAGTTTTAATCTTATAAAAACCTCCATATTCTGCAAGCGCACAAATTGTAGCATAAGATATGAGGTGTCGATCCAACGAGGAATTAGTGAACTAGTCAAATCCTAAATTTTCTAAGGTCTAAAAGTGTAATTAAATGAAAATAAAAACTAAACGTAAAAAGTAAACTATTAAATATGGAGTGATTGAGATGAGAATTATAATTTAATGCAAGAAATCAAATTTTAGCACCACCAAATGACAATTAAGATTTAAACCAGGAAGATTAACAAATTATGAGAAAGGGGATTTATTCTGTTATCAATGCTAACTTATTCACGTTTGTGTTAATGCAGTGTTGGTCTTAGACTTTCGAATGGTGTATTAGTCTCTCTCGAGTTGTAATTGCTTAGCCTTAAATCATAAACCCTAATTAAGTTGAATTACCAAACATATAATGTCTCGATTAACAAAACAACCTATAACCTAATTAGTTATTAAGTGTTCCAATAAACAATTAGGTCCTCACAGAAGATCTCTCTCTGTATAATTACCAATTTGATTATTTACATGGTCTATTAGATTGCTTAACTCTCATTATCTAACTTAATCATGTTGCATTCGATTCACTCTCTCGATTTATTACTGAAGCATGCAATTACAACAAATAATCACAACACCCATCGTTATTAATAACAAAAGCAACTAGATTAACATTGAATCAACTATACATCCATATAAGAAGTTGTAACATCCTTGAACCAAGATTCATCATCATTATTTCCATCTCATACATCAATTGCATGAAATAAAAGACAAAAAAAGATAAGAAAATTTAAAGGATTGGAGGTTGAAGCAACAACTAAAGCTCTACCTTCTTTCTCTTCTTTTCTCATAGTTGTCGATTGCATCATGTTTTAATGGGTAGATTGGTGTGTGATTAGATGTTAATTTGATTATTTAGTGTGTGTTTTGGATAGAATTGTGTTAGTTTGTAAAATATTTGTGTTTTAATTATTTTACGGGTTAAAGCATGTTTTTGAGCATCAATGTTATGTATTTGAGGTGCCTTGATGATTTTTCTAGTTTTTTAGGGATAATATCGAAAAAGAGGGAGCTTTGGAGGAGACCTAAACCAAAGTAGAGGCCTACGAGTAAGCCAAGATTGTGATATAAGTAGGTACAAGGAGCCATGATCGTGGCCCCATCTACCACGATTATGACAAAAGGTGAAATTCTCAGCCACAATTGTGGCACAATAGGCCACAATTGTGGTCTATGCGACTAAAATGTTGATAGACTTCCCTACTTGAGTCTTCAAGGGACCTTTTGAAGTTAGAAAAAAACACTAGAGTTGCCTACATTAGAAAAACCTATCAAAGGCATTATGATAAATCCCTAAAGGGATCTTTATTTTTTGCCACTTTTGAAAAACCCTCAAGGGGAGAGAAAGAAGAGAGAGAGAAGAAGAGAAAGAGGAGAAAATAGCGGGTCTTCACAACTGTTGCTGTCTGAAGACGTCTAGATCCCTTTTTATTATGTAATTTTTTCATCTTGTTGTTCTTTCCTTTGAATGTCAAGATGAATATGGATATATGTATCGATTTGAGTTTGATTAAGATGTTTTAACTTTCCTTCGAGATTTGACCTTGATTTAATGTAAATTTAGTTATTATTATGTTATTGTGATTAGGTGTTGTGATTGATTGTGGTATTTGCATATTTTAGTAATAAACTAAGAGGGTAAATTGGATCAAAAAAAATAGATCAAGTTAATGAAAGCTAGGCAATCAAATTGATCATACAATCAATCTAGTTAGTTATTATATGGAGAGAGATCTTGTGTGAGACCCAATTATTTATTAGAAGGCTTAAGATCTAATTAGAATTGTGGTTATTATCTTAGTTGAGAGATTGAAAATTCCATAATTTAATTAGGGTTAATGAATTAGGATGCAAGATTATAACTCGAGAGAGAGTGATCCCCCCTTTAATAGTCTAGAACTGACAACCCATTAACACATAAAAGGCTAGGTTCATATTAATAATGGGAAGACTCACCTTTCCCATAATTTGGTAATTTTCCTTGATTGATTTGCATTGTGAATTTTGTGTTGCTCAGTTTTAATTCCTTTTGTGTTAAATTAGTGAATTACATTCCCGCTAAACAAATTCTCGTGTTTAATTTATTGTTCAATTTTATTTTCATTTTAATAATTTACTAGGCTTAGATAACCTAGGATCCTTCACTTACTACAAATCATGACCCATGCCTTTGTGATATTTGAGGGCTATAAATTGTAAGTCTACAAATCAAACAACATTCTCTCTCTTCCTTTTTTCTCTTCCTTAGCTTTTTCCCAAAGCAAGTGGCAAATGGGGGCTCTCCTTTCTATGTCATTTCTCTCGTGTTATATAGTCTTTGCTAATTGGGGTAAAAAAATAGGTTTTACTTAGGCCTAAAATTCTAAAATAATTAGTAAAAATTTAAGTTTGGGAGGCTAATATGCATCTGTGCTTATGTAAGCCAAGATCATAACCTACTGAAAGAGTCTTTTATGACAATCATGGCCCTGGGTCCTCCTTCAGGCTTCCTCCAAATCTTCTCTGTTCTTTGATATCTGATCTCAAACACTAACAAAGGCATCAAAGTACCTTAAACATGTAAAATTAAAGCTCAATAGCATGCTCTAACTCACATAAAACCCAAAACCCAAATATCTAATTAACTAGCACAATTCTATACCTAAGCATGCATGAATCAATTAATTAACAACTAAAAACATACTAAAATGCTTATTAAAACATCATGCAACCTACAACTGTCATGTATTGGACCATGTATAATCCAAAATATCTAGAATTCACGATTCTGCATAAGTTGAGGAACTTACAAAGCCTTAAACACGATCGTGTATTCCTTAATTATTTCAAATCTTCTTTTCACGTTGCATTTTTATCCAAATTCTTATCCATTTAGTTTATAAAGGCAATTATAACCTATAAATAACTTGCAGAAAATTAAAAACCAAATATACAATAAAAGTACAACATATCAAAAAAATGTATCAAATATGAGGTATAATTATAGTCAAATATAAATCTATCAAACATCCTCACACTTAAGCTTTTGCTTGTCTTCAAGCAAACTATAATCAAAATTATAAATCTTATAACATCTATCCTTCATTAATCTTAATATGTCCATTCATGCACTCAAGTATTTAGGGGGAAAAGTATCCAACTCTCAAATTAATGCGTAATAGGACTCTTACCTTATGTTTGCAATATTATCATATCTCCACCTCCTATGTATAAGCTAGGAAAAAAAAATCAAAAGTTCTTTACATCGGTTGTAATGGGGGTTAGGTAAGGTATAGTTGGGTTAATAAAAAGGGTTCAACTAAAGAAAATTTTTTGAATAGACATTACAAGAAACGTGTTTACAAATATATAAGTCCTTTTTATTACAACTCCATTGGTACTATATACTTTCTTCTTTTCTTTTAATATGTCCATTTTTTATTTAAATGAAAATTGTCAAACTTTTAGTACCACAATTAAAGAAATTATAGACCTTTTAAGATTTTCAAATTTCAAACAAGCAAATAATGTTAATAACCTTTAAGGTTTAAAAAAATGGTTCAAAGAATTTAAGGTAAAGGTTAATATGCAGGTTATAATCGATGAAAAAGTCTAAGATTTAACTTAGTTATTCCTCAAGGATAATTTATGGTAAGTTAATTATCAAAGAAATAGAATTAAAAAAATTGTTGAATCTAACTGCCTTCATCGCTTTAATGCTTATAATTTAACAAATATGATCCCAATATATAATGAAAGCAAGTTCTAGAATTATTCCACTATGCATGACGACACATTAATTCCCTTTTTAGTGGAAAATTGTTAATAAAAGAGGGAATATCAAAACTCGCTGAATCTTCTGTTAATGCAAACAAATTTTCTTTGAGAAATTGGGAACTACTTAAGTTGACTACCAATGTCTCATCAGTAGTTTCCTTATTTGGTTCTTCTACCAATTCTTCCTCAACAATCTTTGTCCATTCTTTTTCATCTTCTTCGTCATTAAAGGTTTCTGACTCATATTGTTCAATTACCTCCTGCCACTTCTCTGCTTCCTCTTCTTTTATAGAGACTTCCTGTTCCTTTATGATTGTTTCCTCTATCATATCTTCATCCTTCTCTACAATAATAGCAGATACATCCTCATCTTCTTGGAATGCCACTTTATCTATGAAGCCAACCTTTGTCTTTTCTTCACTCTACTATGTTAATAGGCTTAAATAGTATTTAGTTTTATGCTCACGATATTCAGGTGAAGAAACTCCTTCTTTGAATTTATGATAGATAGCTTTAAGCTCAACAAGGCATTCCATTATTTTATTTATAATGCTTTCTTATTCTTCTTCTAAGAGCTTGTTTCTACACCTAAGGGTGATTGCCATTCCATGTTGATTGAACCTAAGTTTCTTATATCAATTGGTGACATTTTCATGGTTTTCATTACGATTTTTGGCTCCTATTTTTAGATTTTACGCTTAATTTGACTCTTGAGTGCTTACCTTTACTTGATATAGTTTGAGGGTAAAATTGTCACAAATAATTAGTAATTGTACTAAATTAATTTTCTAGAACAATTGATACTGAAAACTACCATTTTTTTTATTGTAGGAGACTCAAGAAGTAGAGCCAAGGAGTGAAGGCCAAATATGATAAGTCAATAAGTCAACAGGAAATTTCGTTGTGGCGATGTTGATGTTTTGCCGTGGCAAATTATAAAGAATTACTGTAAAGACTCTTCATAAAAAATTTTCCACAGCGAAAGTTGAAGATCATTTAATAAAATCTTTCAGGAAAAGATTGTCGCGACGACACATCTTTTTACCACAGCAAAACCTTCGAATTGGCTTAGACCCGGACTATTTTTGGCAAAGTAACCCACCGTATAACCCGATCCATCGAACCGTTTTGTGAAAAATACTTATTTTAGGTTAAGGGACAACGGGAGAAAGGGGCTGACACTACCCTCACGCTCTCCATCACCTCTCTTTCATCTCCATCAATGCACACCTTCGTTCTCTCTTCTTCACCATTTTTCTTCCATTTTTCCACCATCAATTTCTACCATAGGTATCTCCAATGGGTTCTCAGTTGTCAAGTCTCTTAAAGCTATACGTGGCTAGACACCTCAACCCTTTTGAAGATGTGGCAATGGCTTGAGTTCAACGGGCTTTAAAGGGGAGTAGCTTAATCCATGTTTAGCTATGATTTATGAACTCCTAGGTTTAGTATTTGTAATTTGTAGTTGAACATTCTTGATTAGAGTTTAATCAGGTGTTGGATATTCATTGTGTTGTTAGGATTTGTTGATGTAGAACTTTAAGCATAAATATATGAAGTTTCATATATGTTTATTTGTGATCTTGTTGAATCTCTTTTATCTTGCATAGTTGTGTTTGATCTCTTTTATCTTGCATAGTTGTGTTTGATATTGAGTGGATTTGAGATCCTAAATGGCCTTTTGCATTGACTTACCCACTACACGCACTAAGGGAATTTAATAAGGTCTTAAGAAATGGAGTTCATTGATTAAGACCTTGGACATAAAGAGTTCTTTAAGGTTTATCATTGAAACTTAGTGATTCCCACTCCCATTGAAAATTGATTTTGAACTATGATAGCCAAAGCTTATTTTTAAAAGGATATTATCTTCCTGCTTTTACATTCCTAAAAATCCAAATATACTTTTTAACACATTTTTCTTATAGTTCCTTTTAATTCAGTTAAGATTTCGAAAGACAAAAACCTTCCTTTCCTTACCAATTTAGTTTGCATTTCATGATACATAGGTTAGCTTAGGTCTATCCATTTAGGTTCCGATTAAGTGAGACGACCCGAGGTTGCAACCTATATTGCAATCCTTAGATTATATTTTTTGTTTGACCTCCAAAGGTACTTACTAAGGCTCGGATCAAAATGGTTTCATTGCGAAGGAACCAAGTGATTGGTTCTCTAGGTTAGCTTTTTTCATTTTTGATGCTATATGAGGTTAGGAACCTTTATTTAGATTGTATTTTAGATAGTTTAGTTTCTGACTTGCCAATAGTATAGGATTTCATTTTTTTACTTTAGCATAAAATTATGAAAACACAAACAAACAGGATACTGAACTTTTTGCATTTTTCATACTAGCATTTTCATACCCACATAGTTTTCAACAATTTTTTATTGCTTTTTGATACATACACATTTTACTTGCATACTTTACTCTCACACATACTTTCATACACATACACACTTGCATCCATCATATCTCGCCTTTTTGTTTGACTGTGTGCTTGCAAGTAATTTTGTTACATTTTATCTTCATTTGAATTGCTCCCGTGCATGCCCCAGAAAGCTAAACTTCTGCCTTTCTACCTCGAAATTGAGAGACATTTGAGAAAGATTAGATAGGGGAGGAGAGAAAAAGAGAGAAGCAAGGTAGTTGTAGAGGAAGAATCTAGTCAGCCAAGTAGTGAGAGCATTTTGATAGAAGGAGTGATGATGGCTGAGAAACCAGCTTTTCTGCAAAACTCTAATCTTAATGCTAATCAACCTAGGAATGGTGATAATGGAGATAATAAGGAGCAGGAGCGAGTTGGTGAGAATAATGGAAATCAGAGAAGAAGGATGATTAGGGAAGCAACTACCTCTGATGTGAACTATGACCCATTTATTGCTTCTTGTCCTAATTTTGACGTGAATTTTGAAGTTAAAGGATTGCTCATTAACTCTCTTCCTAAGTTTCATGGCTTGACAAGAGAAGATCCCTACATCCATTTGTAATCTTTGTCAATGATTTGTAAAAGTATGATACCTATGGGAGCTTCAGTCGATCAAGTATTATGGAAGGTTTTTTACCTATCCTTGGAGGGAAAAGCAAGTGAATGGTATATGAGCCTCCCTAAACATATGGCAAATGCCTATTATAGTTAGGCCAATCTACGAAAGGCATTCCTAGAGAAATATTTTTTGACCTCTAAAACATCATTAATGAGGAAGGAAATATATTCAGCACGGCAAGATTACGACGGGTCACTCTATGACTATTAGAACTTCTTCCAAGACTTATTATCCAAATGCCCTTACCATCAGATACCTAATGAGTAGCTAGTGCAGTATTTCTATAATGGACTGAAGGGCCAAGATAAAGGTATGCTAGATGCAGCATCGAGAGGTTCCTTGATTGATTTTACAGCTTCGGAGGCATAGGATTTGATCAAGAAGATGGCTTTGAATCATCAACAGTATAGTGTTAGAGATACCAAAGGAGTATATGAGTTAGGAGCTTCGACAGCCCAATCTAGGAGAATGGAGAATCTGGAGTTTAAAGTTGACTCCTTGGAGAGTAAAGTGACCTCACGATTATCTTCCATCACTACAGAAATGAAAACATGAGTGTGTATTGCCTAACACTATCTATAGGCCTTACTGCACCCAGTTATGATACTTGTGGGTTAGTAACGCACATATCTAGTGTCTGCCACGATCGATATAAAGAGGTGTCTGCTGTATATCAGGGTCAGCCCAATCAGAAATGGGACCCCTATTCAAACACCTATAATGAGGGTTGGAAAGCAAATCCCAGGCTCAGTTGGAGGAATGAGGAAGCAAGAGGAACAAATAGATTTCAGTAAGGTGGAGGAGTTGGTATATCTACAAACCAGTTCCATAACCAACAACAAGCTCTGACTGTCCTACTAAAGGAAGACACTAACCAACTTTTGCACAATATGATGGCGCTGATTAAACAGGAAAGGACTTCAAACAACAGCCAGTTCAATGCAATAGCCTCTCTCATTTAACAAGATTCCTCTAAAACTGCTGCTTGGTTTAATGCTCTAGAAAAGAGAATGGAACAATAGGAGACGAAAGCTGACAATATAAACTCCTATGTCTCCCAATTATCTAACAATATGAGTGAGAATCAAGCGAGAAGCAGTGGAGTTATTCCCTCTAATGCCATTATGAACCCCAAAAGCTTAAATACCATAACTCTCCTCAGTGGGAAACAAGTGAGGTTCAGAAATCAAGATGAGGGAGAAGATGAAGAGGAGATTGAGAGAAAAGAATTGCCTTCAACAATTGAAAGAGTTAAGAAGTCCAAAACTTTGAAAGAGAAAGAACGTTTATCTTAAAAGGAGTCAAAACAGTTGAGGAGCAAGGAAGCAAATTCAGAAACTAACCAGGAATTAAGCAAGCAAGGAGCCTAGGAAGCAAACGACAAGGAGGTAGCCCTAAAAGAAAGTTTAGACCTAATGAAAGAGTACAAGTCAGCTCAAGCGTGTCTGCACTTTTCAAACCCCAAATACCAGTTAAGTTCGAAGACCTTGGATCTTTCACCATTTCGTGCACAATAGGAAAAGTTACTATAAGAGGAGCCTTGCTAGATCTAGGGGAGGCAATCAATGTGAAGCCTAAGTTTGTCTATACATTGTTAGGAGTTAAGAGTATAAAGCCTACATCTGTAGTGTTGCAATTGGCTGATAGGTATCTTAGGCATCTAGTGGGGATCATGGAGGACATCTTGGTTGATGTAAAGGGTTTAGTTTTTCCAGTTCATTTCTATGTACTTGACATGTCTTCTGAAGTTGTGCAGGACACTACTTTGATTCTCGATAAACCCTTCTTAGGGATTGCTAATACTATAATTAGCATGAAAGAAGGTATAATCACCATGGAGTGGGAGATCAACAAGTGAGGTTTAACATGTATGAAGCTATGAAACACCCACTTGAGGATTATTCGCTTTTAGGATTTAATATGCTTGATATTGTTATTGATGATGCATGCTCTGAGTTTAAACTCCAACATGTTTACTCTAACTCTACACTGAACCAGTTGAATTCTTTGATTTTGACATGGCCCCTTGGAAGGAGGGTTTTTCGCTAATGTTTTAGGTGAATCGAGAAACGTGGACGTTAAGTCCAAAGTGGTAAGTGGTCAAGTTGCCTTATCATAGTACAGCTATCTACTAAGTGTTCACTAGGAGACACAGGACCCTCCATAATTATCAAGTCATTTCTCCTCCTTCACTTGCTTACTTATTTTTGCTTTGTGATTGAATATGCCATTGTGGATGAATTAGTATGTTGAACAAGTGTGGGGGAGTAACCAATTCAGTAGGACCTAGGTTTAGCTTTCAATTTATGCAATTTTTGAATTCAATAACTCCTCTCCCATTTATGTTCATTGTGCTTTTTGGATTAATGCATATTTGAGGACATTGAAGTGATTGATTAGGTTACAAATTGTTTTCTTGAGTTATTCTGGTGCCTAAAGACTTTGTATATAAATTGTAAGTGAACCAAGTATCTAGATTGAGTATTTTGTATATTTTTGAGTCCAGTCTTTTATTTCTATCTTTGTTTGTTTTCCTTTTGGATAACTATTGCCGCGGTGTGAAGTCCCCTTCGCCGTGGCAAAATTGCCTTGTTTTCCTTCAAGTTGCTCTCGAGAAAATTTCACCGTGGCAAAATTTCCTTACTGTTTTTTCTGAAACTTCGTCGCCGCACAAACGCATCTTGTCACTATAGCGAACAACCTTATTTCTTTAAATTTCTCTCAGGTTCATTTCTTCGCGGCGTGCATTCATGTCGCTATGGCAAACTTCCCTACATTCTTCCTTATTGATTTCGGGTTAATTTTGCCTCACTGTGAGTTCATGTTGCCATGGGGAAACATCACTATTTCGCTACATTTCGTGATTAAGGTTAAGTTCACCGCGGCGAAAGTTTAATCTATGCAAAATTAACGCGGTGAAATTACCCTTCCACCCATATTTTCTCTTAACCCTTCGTATTCCCTCTATCCCTTTTCGTCATTTCCAACCTAAAAACCTATATAAACCCCCCGATCCCCCCTCCTCTCCGTCTTTCTTTGCTGCGACACTCCAAATGCTCCATCCTCTCTGACTCTTCTCGCAATATCTCTTCTCATTTCATAAGTTTTCTTCTCTTTTCCTTATTTCTTTTTAGTTTATGTATTATTTAGGGTAGGTTGAGTTTGTTATTTTGTTCTCTTTTCCATTTTCCATTCTATTTTCATTTTCTTTAGGATAGTTTGTTTTAATCCTTTATTTATATTATGTTTCAATGTGCATGTTTGCATAACAATGCCTCGTGTTAAGCTTCCAAGTCGTATTACCCCCACTGCCCCTCCTAGTCCCCCTAGTGATTCCGAGTCTTTGGTTAGTGATGGTTTCACTTTTACTAAAGTAGCTAAAAAAGTAGACACTAGGTCATTCATTAAGGAGCGACCTTTCCTTTTAGCTGCCCTAACAATCCCTTTGTCCAACAACTGGTTAACTCTCAACTTACGGGATTAGTCAAACCTCGAGACCAAGGCAACAATAAATTTGTTGGCCACTTCTACACATATGCTCGATTCCATAACACCATGGAAATTAATTTCTGTGGTGTTAAAGCCCCCAATGCATTCACCACAGCTAGCATTCGCCACCATTATAACCTTCCTCCTATTGTCCGTTGCCATTACGATCAATTGATACACCATTACCCCTCTGACAATGTAATTTGCACCCTCTATCAAAAAGAAGCTGAATGGCATCGACCAAGATACTATCAGTTATATCTTAAGAGCTCTAATCTCTAACCTGAAGCTCGTCATTGGCTCCATCTTGTTTGTAACAATATCCTTCCCACCACCCACCTCGCCTACGTCACTAAACAACAAGCCCTCCATCTATACCTCCTAATGACTAGTCGTCCAGTCAATATAATTGATGCCATTTCCTCCGTCTTACATGATTCTATCACCAATGTGAAATTCACTAATGCCATCACCTTTCCCCATCTTATCATCGACATCTTTTAGGCACACAATATCCCAAAATTACCCAATGACAGCTATTTTGACCCAACTCTACTCTTTAGGTACACTCGACTCAAACAACCCACCATTCACCCACCTTATCCCTCCACCCAAGGTTAGGATATTGGTGCAACCTCTGCAGTTGCGGCACCCGATGAGGATGATGCTTCATCTCAGGACGTTCCTAAGCCCGTGCTTACAAACCCTCGCAGGTAAAGTCGACGAAATTTTTGCAGATCTCGCTCATCTCTGGGACACTATCTTCTATGAGATAGCTAGGCAACATAGAGATAGGCGGTATCACTGACGCATGGATGCATTACTCATCGAGCACCTTCACTTCCAGCTTCCATCTAATGACGATACCCCTTGGGTGGCGCTGGCACATCAGGAATAGGTCCATCTGGCTCTAGGGATGATCAACCTATGGAGTTGGTCGAGTCATTTGTTCTATGTCCTTTTCTTACTTTTGTTTTAGTTTTAATTATTCAGATACTCAGTCACATTTTTTTCATATACAACATTAATGGATGGTTATTTATATAGTTCTCTTTGTACTTTTTCTTATATGTTTTTCTGAAATAACCTTACACTTCCCTTTCCATGCATAATTGTTTTAATTGTTCTTCATATTGAGGACAATATGATATTTAAGTGTGGGGGAGGTTGTTCTAATTTGCCAATTCTTGTTTATGCATCATTTTTAGCCATTTAACCACTTGTGCAAGTCATTTGTGCATCATATGAAAATTTTTAAAACTTGGAAATTGGGAAAAATAACATGTTTACAGCATCTTTATCATTTTTCACCGCGGTGACATTATAAAATTGATGTTTCGCCACGGCGACAATATCCTTCCTAAAGAAACTGTTAAAATTTTCCTTATTTCAATAATTCTCCCTAATTAGATTCTTTTCACTCTTGTGTCTTGAAGATTTTATCAAATTCAAAGTGGTCCTTGTGTATTTGAAAATACCATCTGTGCTTTTAAATGATTGTTGATTTCGGTTAATTTCATTTTCAATGTTTTCTCAAAACGCAAGTGAGAGTACACTAAGAGAGTAGCATTATGTGTTTTTAAACCTTGATATTGCTTAATTTAGATACTAACCTTGTTGGAAGGATGTTTGGGCCTGAATTCTTTCAATTTTATGTGTATTTTCCTAATTTCGTATCTCTCTAGAACTTGTTTTAATTCTTGATCAAAGCTTGATGAACTAAATTTTGTTCATATAATAGAAGCATTTCTTTCCAAACCCCAATTACCCAAACACTTAACCTTTGCTAGCCCCTTTAAGCCTTTTTTTGAGTGCATGCATATTTCACAATTATTATGATTATCTCATCTCTAGTTTGAGTTGATATAAAAAAAGAGAAAAGAGAAAGGGTTTCAATACAAAAGAAAAGAAAGATAAAAGAGTTTTAAAATTTTCAAAAATGTAAAAAAAAGAAGAAAAAAGCAAAAAGCAAAAGCAGAAAATTTTCTCAAAAGAGAAATGTAATAAAAATGTGTTAAATTATGTTTATTTTTATAAACATTTTCTTAATTATAGTTGGAGTTTGTTTCATGAGATAAGTAATTGTGGTGCACGTACTCATTTTTCCTTCTTCTATTCAATCCATTCCATTTAGCCTTCTGTACATTATAACCTTGAAAAGTCCTCTTGATTTTCGAAATTATAGTTCTTGTAGTAGAGAGGTAAAATTATCACAAGCTTATGGAAGAGAATGAACTAATCAGATTGTAGAGTGAAATTATCCTAAGACAAGTGAGTTGTGAGATTAAAGACATTATTTTGAGAGAAATCTCTTTTGCCTAATCTCTTGTATTAAATGCTTATAGTGTGTATTTTCTTAGCGGTCTAAGGAAGTGACTTAACTACTTTTGTACTTTCATTTTTAAGCATGGTCGGAGTTTTCTTTTATACTTGTGTCTCTTTGACTTTTATAAACTTTGTCTAAGAGTACAAAGGTCTAAGTGTGGGGGAATTTGATTAAACCCAAGTTTCTTATATCAATTGGTGACTTTTTTTTATGGTTTTTATTACACTTCTTGGTTCATATTTTCAAATTTTATGCTTAATTTGACTCTTTAGTACTTGCCTTTACTTTATATAGTTTGAGGGTAAAATTGTCATCAATAATTAGTAATTGTACTAAATTAATTTTCTAGAATAATTGATACTGAAAACTACCATTTTTTTTATTGTAAGAGACTCAAGAAGTAGAGCCAAGGAGTGAAGGTCAAATATGACAAGTCAACAAGTCAACAAGGCAATAGGAAAGTTCACCGCAACAATGTTGATGTTTCACTGTGGCGAAGTATAAAGAATTACTGTGGAGACCTTTCGGGAAAAGTTTGCCATGGCGAAGATTATGTTTGCGCCAGAACGAAAGCTGAAGCTGAGTTAATAAAATCTTTCAGGAAAAGTTCGCCGCGATGAAACCTTCAAATTGACACAGACCTGGATCATTTTTGGCAAAGTAACTCATTGTATAACCTAATCCATCGGCCCGTTTTATGAAAAATACCTATTTTAGGTAAGTGACAACGGGAGAGGGAGGCCGACACTTCACTCACACTCTCCATTATCTCTTTTTCAAGTCCATCAATACACACCTTCGTTCTCTCTTTTGCACCATTTTTTGTTCATTTTTCCACCATCGGTTTCTACCATGGGTATCTCCACTGGGTTCTCGATTGTGAAGTCTCTTAGAGCTATGCTTGGCTAGACATCTAGATCTTTTTGAAGATGTAGCAATGACTTGAGATCAATGGGTTTAAAAGAGAGTAGATTAATCCATGTTTAGCTATAATTTATGAACTCCTAGGTTTAGAATTTGTAATTTGTAGTTGAACATTCTTGATTAGAGTTTAATCAAGTGTTGGATAATATTGTGTTGTTTGGATTTGTTGATTTAGAACTTTGAGCTTAAATATATGAAGTCTCATATATGTTTATTTGTGATCTTATTGAATCTCTTTTATCTTACATAGTTGTGTTTGATAGTGAGTTGATTTGAAATCCCAAAATGACTTGTTGCATTGACTTACCCACTACACACACTAAGGGCATTTAATAAGGTATTAAGAAATGGAGTTCATTGATTAAGATCTTGGACTTAAAGGGTTCTTTAAGGTTTATCCATTTGAAACTTAGTGATTCCCACTCCCATTAAAAATTGATTTCGAACTATGATAGCCAAAGCTCATTTTCAAAAGGATATTATCATCATTTGATTATTGTCTTTATCTTCCTATTTTTACATTCACAAAAATCCAAAAATACATTTTTACAAATTTTTCTTACGATTCCTTTTAATTCAGTTAAGATTTCCAAAGAACAAAAACCCCTTCCTTACTAATTTAGCTTACATTCCATGACATATAGGTTAGCTTAGGTCCATTTGTTCAGGTTCCGATTAATTGAGACGATCCAAGCTTGCATCCTATATTGTAATCCTTGGATTATATTTTTTGATTTGACCTCAAAGGGTAAGAACTAAGGCTCGGATCAAAATGGCGCCGTTGTCGGGGAATTAAGCAATTGGTTCTCTAGGTTAGCTTTTATCATTTTGTTGTTAAGTGAGGTTAGGAACCTTTATTTGGATTGCATTATAGATAGTTTAATTTCATACTTATCAATAGTATAGGATTTCATTTTCTTTGCATAGCATACAATTTTGAAAACACAAACAAACAGGATACTGAACTTTTTACACTTTTCATACTTAGCATTTTTGCACCCACCAAGTTTTGAACATTTCTTTAATTACTTTTTGATACTTGTATACTTTGCTCTCACACATACTTTCATACACCTACACACTTGCATCCTTCACATCTCACCTTTTGTTTGACATTGTGTGCTTGCAAGTAAATTTTGTTACATTTTATTTTCACTTAAATTGTTCCTGTGCATGCCTTAAAAAGCAAAACTTCTACCTTTCTACCCTGAAATTAAGAGACGCTTAAAAAAGGTTAGAAAGGAGAAGAGAGAAAAAGAGAGAAGCTAGGTAGTTATTAAAGAGGAGTCTACTCAGCCAAATAATGAGAGCAAATCAATAGAAGGAGTGATCATGGATGATAACCCAACTTTTGTGCAAAACCCTAGCCTTAATGTTAATCAGCCTAGGAATGGTGATAATGGAGGTAATAAGGAGTAGGAGTGAGTTGGTGAGAATAACGGAAATCAAAGAAGAAGGACTATTAGGGAAGCAACTACCTCTAATGTGAACTATGACCCATTTACTGCTGCTTGTCCTAATTTTGAGGTAAATTTTGAAGTTAAAGGATTACTCATTAACTCTCTTCCTAAATTTCGTAGCTTGACAGGAGAAGATCCCTACATCCATTTGCAATCTTTATCTATGATTTGTCAGAGTATGAAAACTATGGGAGCTTCACTTGATCAAGTGTTATGAAAGGTTTTGCACCTATCCTTGGAGGCAAAAGTAAGGGAGTGGTTTATGAGCTTCCTAAGACATGTGGCGAATGCCTACCATAGTTGGACCAATCTATGAAAGGCATTCCTAGAGAAATATTTTCCAGCCTCCATAACTTTGTCAATAAGGAAGGAAATCTATTTAGCATGTCAAGATTATGATGAGTCACTCTATGATTATTGAAACCACTTCCAAAACTTATTATCTATATGACCCCACCATCAGATACCTGATGAGCAGCTAGTGCAGGATTTTTATGATAGGTTGAAAGGTTAAGATAACGGTATGTTGGATACGGCATCAGGAGGTTCTTTGATTGACCTTACAACTTCGGAGACATGGGATTTGATCAAGAAGATGGCTTTAGATCATCAACAGTACAGTGTTAGAGATACCAGAGGTGTACATGAGTTGGAAGCTTTGATAGACCAATCCAGAAGAATGGAGAGTCTAGAGTCTAAAGTTGACTCTTTAGAGAGTAAAATTGTTGGATCAGAAAAAGAAAGCATGCTATATTTGGAGAAACAGTAGATTTCAAAACTTTTAAGACATCATTTTTCCAGCAGAAGCAACAAATCCAAATCATCATGCCAATCCATACATGATATGGTATAAGGATAATAAAAA
>JAOQMP010000210.1:33007782-33020977 GCA_027563575.1 Erythroxylum pedicellare | reverse complement strand
TTGTTTAGGTGATGAAGAAGACACAAATAGGATCAATGATCACATTGATTTAATGATGTCCAATGATGCCAGGACCTCGAGTTCCAATGATGGTGAAGTTGCTCGTATCTTAAAGCAACAAAGGAATCACCTCATTGATGAAGATGATGATTAAAGAGTTGGTCATATAGTAGCTTTTTAATATGACTTTATTAAAATACTTGATCGTGGATTGTTTGATATGTTTGATTTCAACTTCATTTGAACTCGATCATGTGGTTATTATTTGGGATAATTGTTGATTTTGTTGGCTTGTTTTAATGGACGTGTTAGACTCGGATTTCGTTATGATATTAAATATTTAGACTTTTTTGGTGGAATTTTTGATTTTGCATTGGATGATGCAATTATTTTGACATCTAGTGATGATATTTTAGTTATTATTTAAGAACAATTATATGATTGATGGTTGAAAATTTTATTTATATTTATTTATATTATTTGGTATATTTTTCTATTTTGTAATATTACTAATATTATATATAATTAAATATAATTATTGCGTAATTATGACGTCACACCGGTTTGACTGGTGATCGAACCGATCAAACCGGTGACCAGTAAGGCCTCCGGTTCGACGTTCTGCCTGGGTTTCAAATCCTTGCTTTTTAGTTTAGTTTTAAGCCCTAAGAACTAGCTATAAATATTTCATTTTTCATTTCAAGTCTTATGGAACTACTCAAGGCATTTTCTTTTGATTCCAACAGCTAATATTCATTTTAGGCATTCCATTTATATTTTATTTTATTTTTAAGCCCTAAGTTATATATTTGGCATTTCATTTTAATTTTAAGACATAATATCTATTCTAGGTATTGCATTTTTATTTTCAATCCCTAGCCCCTAGGTAAGACTATAATTAATGTAGAGTATAAACTCTAAGAAGACTAAACCAACAGTGAAGAGTGAAAAATATTTCATCGTTATTGATAAATTCGTTTAGCTTTTTCTCTCGGTATTCATAAATTCATCAGACACATTTTATCGAACACTTTATAGGCATAAGAAATTCATCCCTAACTATTAAGAAAAACAGTGGTACGTGGCATTCATTTTTCACTAACAGGAACACATTTAACCACATGCAGAACCATTAACAGGTGAAATAGACATAGACAACACAAAGGACATCAACCAAAACTGACCTAAACAAAAGCTTCCCTAACAACAACAAATAGAAAAATAAAAAACCAAGTGCAAAGGAGGAATAACTAATCACGATGGACGATTAATCGTAGACCAAGACGATGACGATGGTGGACAGAACTGAAGACCATGACGGCGAGGGAAGAGGAAAAAATTTAAAACTTTTAAACGTTTGACAGAGGGGGAGGAGAGGTTGTCGAGGTGGTTTAAACGTGATAAGGAAACGACGTCATTTGTTTAAACATGATAAGGAAACGACATCGTTTGTGGTTGAACAAATGACGTCATTCTCCTTCCTATTAAAACAACCCTGAAGCCATTTGAATTTACCTACTAAATGATATTTCTGTAGGTAAAATCTCGACAAAAAAATGATTCTATAGGGAATTTACCTAAGGAACTCTATTTCGGTTGAGAAATTACCGACGAAATTTTTTTCCATTGGTAAATTTTGTATGCATTTTTACCGGGATCCATTCACACCCATTTTTACAACAACTTTAATTATTTTATCGCTATTTTTTGTCGGCAAAGTTTGGTCTCCTCCTTTACCAACGATTTTTTTTCGTCACAAATTAACTTTTTTTCCAACAACTTTACTTACAAAGAGCAATTTCTGTTGCTAATTTACTATAGTTTTTTTGTTAGTAATATTTCATTGATAATTTGCATTTTTGTTGTAGTGGTTTTAAAAAATGTAGCTAAAAGTTTAAAGTTTTCTACTATATTTTCAATATTGAAAATCGTAGCTAAAAGTTTACTTTTAGCAACGATTTGAATCATGGCTAAATCTTAGTTTTGTTGAGTGTGAGTTAGCAGAATACTTAAAAAAGTGGGCAAATCAAGTATTTAATATTTATCTTATATCATGAATAGTAAAATATTAACTTCTGTTTAAGAGGAAAAATTCATTAAATTATTTGATCGGTAGTAAAAAAAGAAAGTAGAGTTGTGTGATAACAATTGCTTAATGTGTAAGCTTTAACTTACTTAATAAAGAGAAATACAATATAATAACTAAAATATTCTTTTAAAATCTAATTAAAGTAATTTTAGAAATGTAATATTGGATGTAATATTAACTAAAATTAAGATGAAGAGAACTTTAAAATTAAAATACTAAAAGGAATTTTAAATTTTAACTAAGTAATTGTTATTATATTTAAAAATTAAATCACTTTTTTGCTAATGATATTATAATTAAAGCTAAGATGTAACAATATCCAAACTTTTCAATATCTAAGAAACCCAACAAATGACTTGTGATAATTAAAATTTACAAATTTGAGATAACAAATTTAAAAGTTTTTTTAGCTTTTTTAAAAAAATTCGATTTAGTGTCAAATTTTCAAAATTAGTATAAATTAAGTTAAAATGTTGTTTTTGCTAATGTGCCATTTGATGGACTCTTTACATTACTAAAAATAATATTTTGACCTAATTTATACAAATTTTAAAAAATTAGTTATTAAACTAAAAATTTTATTACTAAATTAAAAAAATAGAAGTTAAGGAGGAGTATAATTTGTTATCCCCACTAATTTTTATCTCTAGTTCTTATACTTTTCAAAAAGGAAAAATAAATTATCTTAAAATTATTATCATTAATCTTTTTTTTACCTAATAGTAGTCATTTATTTGTCTCATTCTCGTGGCACATGCATGCATAGTTGGTTAGTATTTAAAATACATTAAAGTACATTTATTAAAATATAAAAGATACATGTTCATACATCATTTTTTACTTTAACTTTCTTTTAAACGCAGGTGCTTCTCCATTAGGACTATAGCTTGATGGTTATAATGAAAATATGACAACAGACTTTACAACACCAACTAACACACATTTGGCCTCATAATATTGTTTTGAGTCAAGCCCTCAAACGTGTTCTTATAGCCAACAGAAACTCCATTGATAACTCTCCTTACATCTTTGCACGTAATGCTGGTTTTGACAGAGATTCGGTCTCATTGTTAACCCCTCTGGACGACTGCTTCTTCCATCTTTCCAGGAATGTGAAGACGACCTTGTGCGCTTCATCAAAGTGGGGACGTAAGGCATATTTTGTATCTTCAATCCACTGTTGAACTTTCTTGTGTGGGCCTAGAAGTCCATTGAGATCCTTCTCGTCCAGAACCTAATAGAATTATGCATGAATTCCGAATTCATTAGTGTACATTAGTATACAAGTTATTCTTTGCATTAGTTGATGATCTCTGACTTTGTTATGCAGAAGGCTGTAGAAGTTAAAAAAAAAAGGTTTTCTCCAATGTGCAAGTTCTTGAAGTTGATGCAGATGAAAGTTATCTCAATTAACTTTGCACACCTGAAGCTGCATTATCTGACATGCCAGGCTTAGATCTGCAATCGATGGCTGATTGCTACCTAGCAAAAATTTCCCACTTCCCTTGAGCCAAAAGGACTCTACCTTTGACAAGGAATAGGACAACAGTTTCCTAGCTTCAGCTGCAGCTTGTGGATTCAGTGGTCGGCCAACGACAGGTGCCAACGTAGAATTCATAATATATCCAGCTAGTTAATACAGAAGCATCAGTCCATCTCAGAAGAAGAAACCAAATAAAGAGCACTAATGCAGAATAAAACACGAAATGGTGCACGTTCATACAAGGAAGAAGGAAAAGCAGAGCGGAAAATATAACCACCATGCAATCCACCAAGCAGATTGTTGGATTGCATGGTGGTTCAATGCGATGTAATTCTGTTCTGCAAGGAATTATTAAATTTCATCAAGTATAGCTGACATCAGTGACAATGTGGCTTTGTTCTTATAAGCATATTACAATTATGACGTGATAAGGTATAGTTGAAGGCGTGTCATTGATCATGATGTTGCAACGAAAAGAAGATTTATTGATTGCCAAGAAAATGGCAGATACACTTTCAGTATCGGCTCTAAACTAGTAACCCAACCCCCCTGAACCTTGGCCTGGCTCATTCAATATGATTAATTAAGCATGCGATATAACTCAAACAAAATGGTGAAACTTTCATCAAATTAGCAGCAAAGCACCTGTACCACGGCGTAAGAAGGTGTGATGCCAGTCCAAAACTGAGTGAACCTTAGCTCTCTTGAAAATATCAGATGGGTACCTTAACATTAGAGAATAAAATTAGCTAAGCACCAGGCTACAGCCATATAAATCTCTGTTGTGATGATAAGTACATCTGTCAAGAGATTGCAAAGGAGACTTCCGTGCTAAAGATTTTCTAAATCATACAAAATAACACCATTCCTTAATTTTTTGCCGGTGCAAATACTTAGGCTTGTCGACAAACTAAAACTTCCGCATATTCAAGATTTGACTCCATTAAAAAGTGTTCAAGGTCAATTAGAGAAATTATAAGTTTGAAATTGGCAATACAAAATTAAGAATTGAGATTGGCTCAAATAAGTAAGTTTGATTTTTCTACAAGATTCGGCTTGAGTTTGATTCCAATGGAACTCATCCAATTGGGCATACACCGAATCTTTAGTAGGCATCTTCATTCATTGACAAGACTATTGAAGTCAACTAAAGATGAAAACTTGGTAAAATATGAAGGGCAGCATGAAATAGGCTAGGATATGTTAAGATGAGAATCATATGGAGGTAAGTACACGCGATTGTGTGAATTTATGAGTGTTTCCACCTACTCATCTTCCCCTTTTTCACGCCAAGGTATCCAAATGCTATTAATTCATTCATTCTGCATAGATCATATAGTAAATGAACTCACCAATGATCAGAAACTCCAGGAAAAGCGCTTGCAAGATAGATGAGGATTGCATGACTGCAAAGAACAATCATCAAAGATTACCTTGATTGGCTAGCAAGGTTTCATAAAATGAAAAAGGGAAAGGGGGTACATATAAAAGATGTTATTTTGTAGTAACCAGTGAATATAAGAAAATAGTAATAACATCTCAACAACATATCTTTCCTTACATGATGGGGAGGAAAAGATGGGGAACATATCCTATAAATACCTCTCAAACAGCTTAAATCTTCCATCAATTATAGCTGGGACTTGCCTCATAGGGTTTATCTCTGTAATTACATCATTCAAAGGTTCAAAGCGTGTGACAGGCCTTTTTGGCATCATGAAAATTGTATACTCCACCATGAGTTCAACTGAATGTCTATAAATTAATTCTACAGATAATGTCCGGTAAATTGAAGGGTAAACAGAATTAACTTTTTAAATGCGGACCAAAACCTTGCATCAATTATGGTCCTGCTCCTTCCAAGCTCGCACATGATCACACACAGTATGATGCAGAAGATATTTTTTCGAGGTACCTTTGTACTCGGGAGAAACATTCTCACGTTTGGATAGTTCCACTCTAACCTCCTCAAAGTCTATGTCATTTATCCTGGTTAAATATAATCAGACAAAAGAAATAGCGTAGCTTAGAATAACCATTTTACATGTGCAGAATAGTTTTTCGAGGGACAAAATATAAATAAAAAAAAATGATACCAAAAAAAGGAGTTACTAAACAAGAAAAGCAAGATCAGTACTTGCAGAAGATGATAACAGCACGAGATGGCTCGGACATGGGATCAATGCAAACTTTGAGAGTCATGTTTTTTTCTTTTTGTCATTCACAACGTGCCACTCGTTTTGTTCAGACTTGCTCTATTGTATATCTCTGGTTTTGAGATGGCAAGTTGTGCTTTAATGGCAAGTACAGTATTTTGTCGGGACAGTGGAGGTACTGGGGTAGGGGTACAGACGATCTGGTCCCATATATGACACGGAATGACATTTCTGAAAAGATTTTATTCACGCGGTAAGTGTGCAGAACAGTTTAGGTAGGTTCGTTTTTGTGACAACCGTGCGTAATCGCTGTTACCAGATCCTTTGGTTCAGGTACTCTGGTTCTACCTATATCAGAATATTTAGATTATCTATTTTTGTAGATTCCATTTAAATAGATGGCCTAGATCCTCTGAAATAGGGTAGGGGCAGATTACCTAAGTCAGAAAATCTGAAGGCGTATTCGCTGCTGTTAGAGAAGAAGAATCTACAGAGAAGAGGAAAGCTACCGACAACAAATCACGTGAGGCAACGGATAAGACATTAAGTGGGGACATCAACTACTAACTATTACAATAATTTGACGTAACAGTAACCAACTACAATAATTTGACGTGACAGCATAAATCTCCACTCTTATATTTTATTCTGATCTCTCTAAGAAGTGTATGGTATAGATCAATTGTATAAATACAAGTCTAAGCAAATAATACTGTAGAGTGTAAAAAGTTTTTGTAATATACAGCTACAATAACATGTAAACATTTCGCCAATATTTACAGCTTTGGTAAAAGGGAAGAATATTCAATCAATTATGGGAAAGATCAAAATGTACTTATTTATACATGTAAGAAACAAAGTCTCAAAGAACTACTCTCTAATTAACTAACTGTTATTCTAACAAATTAATTGTTATAAAACAAGATACTAATAACAAAGGTATAAATTAGAAATTAAGTATAACTTCAAAATTTCCAGCCGCAACACCCGTAATACCACCCCTCTCAAGCTGATGCGCAAAAGTAAATTTTGCATACTCACCTTGAAAAGAAGAAAACGAAATGAAGATGGAGCCAAGGGTTTGGTTCAAAAAAAATAATAATCAGTAATTTGGTGTGTAGTGTTAGGAATAAGTAGAGCTTGGACAGAGTAAGGTCGCGGCTAAAACTAAACTGAAAATATTAAAAATAAAATAGACACATATTTTACATGAAAAACTCCTAAATTAGGGTTAAAATAATGGATAAGGATAGAAGAAATTTACCACTGAAAAATTGGAGAATTACAAGAAGAAAAAACTAGACCCTAAAAAATTACAGAATTTTTTTTATCTCTCCCTTTTTTTCTTTCTTTTTTCTCTCGCCGCACTTCTCTCTCTTTTTATTTTTGTTCTGCCCATATGGATGCTTCTCTTTGTTTATCTCCGGCCTAATTAAGTTTGACAATTCTTCCACTTGAAGATTTGATTGAGAATCAACCATATCTTCACACAATTTTTTCTACCTTGCTGCTTTATATAGCTTACGTTTCTGTCAGGTCGCACTAGGATTGACATCACATAAACTTGTCAGTATTGATTGCTTTTGTCATAAAATCTGCCAGTTCATCTATTGTATGAATTTTCTGCATATCCACCGTTCCTTCTTCTACTTTCTCACGAATGAAGTGATACTGAACTCACATGTGCTTTGTCTGTGAATGAAATGTTGGATTCTTTGCAAGATGTAAAGCACTCCGACTATCACAATATAGAGTAATATTCTTTTGTTTATACCCAAGTTCTTCCAACAACATCTTCAACCACACTGCTTCTTTACTGACTTTTGTAGATGCTACATATTTTGCTTATGTTGTTGACGTAGCCACAACTGACTGCAGTTTTGAAACCCAGTTCGCAGCCCCTCCAGCTAATGTGAACAAATATCTAGTAGTGAATTTGCTTTTGTCAAGATCACCTACATAATCAACATTAACTTATCCTCTGATAATAAAATCTGATCATTTATAACATAATGCAACATTTGAGGTTTCCTTTATATATCTAAGAATCATCTTAACTGTATTCCAATGCTCTCGACCAGGATTTGCCATGTATCGACTAACCACTCCACTGCATATGCAATATCTGGTCTTGTACAATTCATAGCGAACATCAAGCTCCCCACTACTGATGCATATGGTACTCGAGCCATCTTCATCCCCTCTTCTTCATTGCTAAGACTCATACTTGAGGATAACTTGAAATTAACAAGAAGAAGGGTATAAATTGACTTACAATCTTGCATGTTGAATCGCTGTAAGATCTTATTCAAATAATTCTTTTGAGAAAGCCAAATCTTCCTATTATTTCTGTCTCGATGAATTTGCATCCATAGAATCTTGTTTGTTGGTCCCAAGTCCTTCATTTCAAATTCCTTAGCTAATTGTGCCTTCAATTCTTTAATACGATCATTGTTAGGGCCTGCTACCAATATGTCGTCTACATACAACAGCAAGACTATAAAATCATCTTTCTCAAACCTCTTGAAATATGCACAAAGGGCTGCATTCAATCTACTGTATCCAAGGCTCATGATGAAAAAATCAAACCTCTTATACCAACACCTGGGCACCTGCTTTAAACTATACAGAGTTTTGTTTAACATGTAAACCAAGTTCTCTTTTCCTTTTTCTTCAAAACCTTCTAGTTAGAGCATATAAATTTCTTCTTCAAGGTCTCCACGAAGAAATTCAATTTTCACATCTAACTACTCAAGATGCAAGTCAAATATAGAACTTATTGCCAAACTACTCAAACTGTAGTGAGTCAAACCATAGGAGAAAATATTTCGTTAAAATCAATACCTTCTTTTTAAGCATATCCTTTTACCACCAATCTAGCACGATATTGCTCCACTTGATCATCACCACTTTGTTTAATCTTATAAACCCATTTATTGCCAATAAGCTTTCTTCCTTGCGGTAATGACACCAGCTCTTATGTCTTATTCTTATGAAGTGCTTCAATTTCTTCTTACATTGATATCATCCACTGAGATGCATATGAAGTATTCATTGCTTCTTGAAGAGTTGATGGCTCCTCGTTCTCAGTTAAAAGACAGTGTGCAATATTGCCCTCTATAATATAGTCTGAGTGCTAGCTTGGTGCTCTTCTTATATGAACTGATCTATGAGTATCTAGAACATCATATTCAACTAGTTCTTGCTCCTCGTGCTCTGGTACAGCTTCAGAAGAATCACTTTGATCAATTTCCCTATCCATTTGTACTATTGTAGTATTTGGATTCTCTTGTACAGTGCCAACAATTTCTACGTGCTCTTGATCCTTATCTTCTATGAAGATAACATCCCTGCTGATAACAATTGTATGGGCAGTGAGATCCCACAGACGATACCTCTTTATAGCTTCAGCATACCCTAAGAAAATGCATCTTCTAGATTTTGCATGCAAATTTGTAATTTCTTGGGCATTGAACATCACATAGGCAGGACTTCCAAATATATAGAAGTTGGAATAATCCACTAGTTTATCAGTCCATATCTCCATCAGCGTCTTCAACTCAATGGCAGTTGATGGAGCTCAATTCACCATATAACAGGCGGTATTGACTGCTTCAACCTATAATTTCTTATCTAAGTTTACAGTTCTCAACATCGCTCTTGTTCTTTCCAACAGAGTTTTATTCATCCTCTCTACTACTCCATTTTGTTGAGGAATGTATGTTGTCGTGAACTGCTTTTTGATGCCTTCTTGCTTGCAAGATTCATCAAATTCTTTACCAGTATATTCTCCTCCATTATCTGATCGCAAACACTTGATCTTCTTACCAGATTGGAGTTCCACCCATGCTTCGTGAAATTTGAAGATTGGAAACACATCTGCTTTCCTCTTGATAGGAAATACCCAACATCTCCTTAAATAATCATTTATGAATGATACAAAGAATTTTCTCCTCCTAAGGATGTAACTAGTGCTTGCCATACATCAGAGTGAATCAATTCTACAATTTCTTTGATTATGAACTTTGATATGTTGAATTTCAATTAATGCTGCTTACTCATAATATAATGCTCATAGAAGGGTAGTAAAACCTTTTTAAGACCTGGAAGTAGATTCTTCTCTGCAAGTATCTTCATTCCTTATTTTGACATATGTCCAAGCTTTTTATGCCACGTCATTACAGATTTGTCATTTTGACTAATCACCATAACGAATGCCTCTCCTTCTTGCATAGTTACTGCCTTCAGTATGTATAGATTTGCAACAATCTTTTATGCTTTCATAAGTACTAGCACTCCTTTAATCACTTTCATGATCTTGTTTTGAATCTCAAATTTGAAACCGAGATCATCCAGTTGTCTTACAGACAACAAATTCTTCTTCAGGCCCTTTACATGTGGCATTTTTTCAGTAGTCTAAATTATACCATCATACAACTTTAACTTGATGGTACTAATACCAAAGATCTTAAGAGCTTGATTATTACAACTGTACACAGATCCTCCAGAAATAGATTCATACTGATGAAACCATTCTTTTCGAGAGGTTATATGAAAAGTAGTTGCTGAATCAAATAGCCAGACATCAGTAAATATTCTCTTTCCTCTAATAGTTGTTGCTGCTTTACAAACCATTGCACTTCCATCATCTGAAGTGCTTGAAACGTTCCCTTAAAGAATATAATCTTTCTTGTTTAGATTCTAGCAATCCTATTTCAGGTGACCTTTCTTGCCATAATTGTAACATTTATAGTTCTTCTTACTCCTAGATTTTGATCTACCATAATTGTGACTCCCACTTGGCCACTGATCTACCTCTCATCATCGCCAAGGCCTCTGTCTGTTGTGAACTTGTCAACCTGTCTTCCTTGCTTTTGAGTCGACTCTTTTCTTAAAGAATAGCAGCTGCAATGTCATCAAAGACTAAAGTGTCTGTATTGGTTGTTAAATTTATAACAAGTTGACCATATGAATATAGTAGACTTTAAAGCAGAAGTTTCATACGTTCACTTATTGCTATTATGTTCTCCAATAATATGAGTTACAAAAATAGAGTATTCAAAGTGTTTAAGCGCTCTGTCACCGAAGTGGATTCCGTCATATGTAAAGCATATAGTTTTCTCTTTAGAAAAATTTTGTTATGGAGTGATTTGGCCTCATATAATTTGGTGAGGTGATATCATATTTCCTTCACATTATTCTTTTCCTCTATACTGGATAATACTCTATCAGCTAAAGCTAGGTGAAGATTAGCTACAACATTCCCACCTATCTCGTTCCATTTTTCATCTATAACTCCAGCTGGTCGTTCACTAATGACCACCAGATAATTATCTTTCCTCAAGATTGCCTTTATCTTCAGTTTCCATAGTGAGAAATTGCTCTCGTTGAATTTTTTAATGTCGTACTTTACCGTCATTACTTCTATCACAATCGCTTTATAAATAGTGCCTTTGAAAAGGTGAATAATATTTTAACTTATCTTTTAATGTGGAGGATTCATTCTTGGTGGCAACTACAGAGCATAAAATAACCAGATATACATACCCAAGGTTGGCTCTAATACCACTTGTTAGAAACAATTAAGACTTGGACATAGTAAGGTCACAACTAAAACAAAACTAAAAATATTAAAGATAAAATAAACACACAAATTTTACGTGAAAAACTCCTAAATTAGGGTAGAAACCATAAGCAAGGATAGAAGAAAAATACATTTTTTTTGTCTCTCTCTTTTTTCTCTCATCCCACTTCTCTCTCTTTTTATTTTTGTTCTGCCCGTATGGATACTTTCTCTTTGTCTATCTCCTCCTATTTATAGGTAGGAGATTGAAGGTATGGTTGGCCAATTTGGCCAACCATTATTTGTTTCATTAGGCATGTTAGGTACTAATAATTCAGTGCCTAACATGCTAACTAAGTTTGACAATTTGGCCAACCATACCTTCAATCTCCTGCCTATAAATAAGCAAGAGATAAACAAAGAGAAAGCATCCATACGGGCAAAATAAAATAAAAAGAGAGAGAAGTGGGGTGAGAGAAAAAAAGAGGAAAAAAGAGAGAGACAAAAAAATATTTTGTATTTTTTATGGGTCTAGGTTTTTCTCCTTGTAATTCTCCAATTTTTCAGTAGTAAACTTATTCTATCCTTGCCCGTAATTTTTACCTTAATTTAGGAATTTTTCACGTAAAATCTATGTGTTTATTTTATCTTCAATATTTTTAGTTTTGTTTTTGCGACTACCTTACTCTATCCAAGTCTTAATTGTTCCTAACATATAGGAGTAACATGCATTGATCTAATTACACCACCTTAAATTTTATTGTGAACTACTTGACAATCCACTTTGATATGTCTTATCCGTTTGTTCAAAACTAACCTGCTGGCTATGTACATTTTAGATTGGATATTATATATAATAAGAGTATGGACTCAATACGAGGTACTTAAAAATCTCGGAGAAAGTAAAGCAACTATTATATTTCACAAGAAACAACCATTGCATAATAGTTTACATTCGAGGATGAACTGAAAACTGTAACTTGCTTATTACTAAGAAATAAGAAAATCACTAACAAAACACAGACACCAGTGGTGGATTTCCTAGTAATTGGACAAACACCTTAATTTTGAGTCTCGAAAACTTGGTAACTTAATAGAAAAATTAAAAGGAAAGAATGTATTACCCTTGATATATCTCAACAACCTATAAATAACCAGACTTGGAAATGGGCTAGGCTTGAGTTGGGCCCAGTTAACCCTACATTTTTAATTTTTTAAATTAAAAAAACAACTTTATTTTGTTTATAACTATCAAAATTCAAGCTTGGCTTGTAGCCAGTCAAATCGGACTAAGCCCATAAATAAACTATACTTATCAACATATTGACTAGGTTGATATGCAAAATATATGAAATCAAGCCAAGTGTGAGTCAAATAAGAAAATTTGCAACCAATCTCCTGTAAAAATTGACATTAAGAAGTAAATAAGTCTCTGCACAATATTTGTCTAATTTGAAATTTGAACAAGGCGTAGGAATTGGTTTACAATCAAGAAAGCCAGTTTGCTTAAGATGTTAAATAGCAATATGAAAAATACTCATTGACATATTAGTTTCAGTACAACATCGAGCAATCTCTAAGCCAAAGAAAATTTTCAATGACCTGAAATCCTTAATTTTGAAAGTTATAAAGAAAAGCCTTTTCATTTGTTTCAAAATAATACAGATATAAGTGTCCGGCCCTATTTTGAGATCTTGGATGATGTGATGGATAAGATCACAGTAGATAGGCATTACCTAAAAGATAAAGACCAGCTCATCGAGATCTTCATATATATGGATGTATCTGGATAGATGTAATATGTTATCTTGTTAGTTGGGATGTAGATCACATCTTATCCTAATCAGATTACATCATATTATCCAATAAGATGACATTCTCATAAGATTTATCTACATCCCAAC
>JAOQMP010000210.1:32984519-33007682 GCA_027563575.1 Erythroxylum pedicellare | reverse complement strand
AGAATGTCATCTTATTGGATAATATGATGTAATTTGATTAGGATAAGATGTGATCTAGCTAGTTGAGTTTAATTAGGATTTTGAAGCTATCAAGCTAGAGGTACCCATAAATAGCTAAGTCTTGCTCAGGAGAGGTAGATTATGCGGTCACAATGTCTAAAAGTGAGGAAAAATAGAGAGAGTACAAAGAGGGTTAGATTCTCATCCTTGTTTGATTGTTTTCGGGATTGGTTTTGAGGGTTTTTTAATTATGATATCAACTATGGTTTTAATATTGAAACTTCATGAGACATCTTGTTGTGGGAGGTGAGAGATCAACTTTTCTTATAAATCCTTATTGAGTTTAATGAATTTATTTGTCGATTTGTCCTATGGTTTTTTTCCTCTGCATTGTAGGGTTTTTCACGTTAAATCTTAGTGTTTGTTTCATTGTTAGTTTCTCATTCTCATATTTTCTACTCCTGCAACTTGAAGAGTTCTTTTTATTGTTAATATTTGGTTGATCTTTTAGAGGGTTGTATAGGTTTTAGTATTTGTTAAATTACTAAAACAATTATTACATGTTATGTTATTTGCAAAATTTTGAAAATAATGCCTTTTTATTTGTTTCAAAATAACTTAATTAAACCAATCTATTTTATTCCTTTATAACAATTTATAATACCTTTTTATTTGTACCAAAATAACTTAATTGATTCAATAGGTTTTATTACTTTGTAACAATTTACAATATATCAAACTAATTTAAAAATCTATTTACTTAAAGTTTTAAAGTAGTCGAAACATGTAATAATTTTCTTAATAGTTATAACTTTAATTCTAGCAGACAAATTATTATATCTTGAGAAATTTAAAAATATGTTGAACATGTTTGAAAGAAAAATCAAGATTATGAAACCCATAGTTTACAGTTTAACTTTTACATTATATCTAATTGCAACGTCAACTGTATGCGAATATGTCTATCTTTTTAATTATTATTAAAGTATTCATTCGGCATGAAACCTCAACATGGAAAAGAAATAAAATCGTAAAAGCTAAAATGAACTCACCAATAACATGATTAGGGTCTCCGGTAAAAGACCACGCAAGATAGATTGATGAGGAAAATGATCAAATAGTTGATGAGACCCGATAAAAGAGAAATGGGAAAAGAGGCAGAGAAAGTTTTACATTTTCAATAGACCATAAAAATAGTTTCTTTTAAAAGTGAATTTGATATTTCTATAAATTAAGGTCTTATTTAGTAATAAGTAAAAAGAGGTGGAATAGGAATTAAACTTTTATTTGTTTAGTTAATGGAAATGGATAAAATAAAGAATGACAAAATTATAATGAATCTTAAACGATATTGAACTTTTATTTTTTACGGAAAAGTGTGGTAAGCTGAATCAAGTATTAAAAATAAGCAAAATAAGAAATATTATTAAAATGTTATTAAATTATTATCAAAATATTATAAAAAACTGTCAAGATATTGATTATTATTGTAATATTATCATCATCATTGCTATCTCTTATATTAATTTCTTCAACAATTATTTTATTCTATTTAATTGTATTTTTATTCTTATCATAGAAATCATTTATGATTATTTAAAAATTAATAATTTTATAAATTATTTATAAAATGAAAAATATTTTAATTATTTATTTATAAAATAAATCATATAATAACTAATATATGAGTAAAAAATTCTCTCATCATCATTCATAATATTTGATACCAAATACTATTATAAGTATTAACTTTGTTTAATCTGTTAATCTCCTCTTTATTTCTATCTCTAGTCTTTCAATTTGGGTTAACTAACTCCTATTCTTATTAGTTCAGATTTTAGTTTTTATAGATTGATCCTATAAATCAGTATAACGGTGTCAAAGAAAGTGGCGGTAAGGTGGTGATGCTATGACTCACTGTGAAAGCCTTAAAACTTTAATCTTTGACTTTACTTGCTTGTATCTTCATTCTCTCTGTCTTTGTGTTTCTGTATTCACCTTGGCACTACCTACCATTGTGCTTTTTCTCTTTGTAGCTTAGTTATTTAGGTGATTCCTCTTTAGCTTTGGATTTTATTCTCCAGTAACATTAATTTGATTCTAGTTCTTTGTTTTCGCTTTCACTTCTCACTTTGGCCTTTATTTCTAGATTAGTGAGTGAGTTTGTTTGTTTTCTACATTTTTGAGTAATAGGTTTTGGTATAACAATGCAAAAAAAAAAAAAAACTTTGTTTTAAAGAGATTTTAGGTTTGAGTTATTGAAGAAGAGGAAAAATGAAGAGATGTTAGAGTGTGAAATTTTGATCTTTTTTGCAAGAGGAAAAATCACGTGGCTTTGTTTAAATTAGACTTAGAGTTATTGAGTAGATTAAGTATTGTTGGTGTTTTAGGTCCTTTGCGCCTACTTTATTCATAAATTTTTTCATCTGGTCTGGGTTTAATATCCATGTTGGTTCAACTCTTTGTGTATTTAATTTTAAATATTTTGTTTGATTTGTTTTAACTGTTCTGTACTGGATTTTAACATTCTACATAATCTTAAGTGCTAATAATGGGTAAGATTTTAAACTAATGAAATTTTGATTTGCTTGAGGTCATGTGTACTTTTGATTTTCAAATCTTATTAATAATCCTTGGTTACTCCCTCAAGGTATTTTGGAGTCATTTAGGGATTTGTAGAACTTGTCTTCTTTAACTTATATTAGGCTTTGCGATAGGGGTGGTGGCTTTAACTACCGATGATAGAGCAAGGGCTAGTCCTTCGGTAAGTTTTGGGTCTCGGAGAAAAGAAGGCGTTGACAGATTATGGATGGGTGGATTCTTAGAACATTAGGACCTTTATAGGGAAGTCCTTGAAATTAGTGGAGATTTTAGACAACAACAAGATTTATATGGCTTGTATTCAAAAAGACAAATTGGACAGAGGTTAAAGCAAAAGAGATTAGTGGGGTTCAAAATTTGGTACTTAGGGTGTTCAAGACGGTAGAATGAGTATGTATCTTGGTTGTTCACAACCTTATAACTCATATTGTGGGGGTAAAGAGGACTAGTGATAAGATTATGTCAATATAGATTATAGTGAAAGGTGTTTTCTTAATGTGGTGTGTGCGTATGCACCTCAAGTAGGTTTGAACAAACAACTTAAACGCTAATTCTGAGAAGATTTAGATAAGGTGATTCAGCAGATCCTCCTTGACTAGAAAATTATTCTAAAAGGAGATTTTAATGGTCATACAAAGCCAACCTCAGACAGGTATCCATGGACTTATGGGGGTTTTAAGTACAGAGATAGGAATGATAGTGGGACTTCTTTCTTAGATCTTACGGTACTGTTTAAGTTGATGATAATTGATAGATGCATAATTGATCATATTTATACCCTATATTTAATGTATTTTTGCTTGATATTTTATACTTATATCATATATTTGGTGCTTAATTATCTCTAAATGTGTTTATAAAGTATAACCACCTTCACAAACAAAAAGGAGAAGAATTCGGATAAAAACATGGCATAAAATGATGATTCGAAGCATATAACAGATGCATGGGCATGCAACAGTTTGTGCACTTCTCTCAGGTCATGCAAATTTGTGAATTCTAAAGATTTTGGGTTATTCACGGTTTGATGTACGACCATACATCAACCTATGCATCTCCCCATAACCCTAAATTTTAGTATAAAAGGATGTTTTTGGTCTCAAATAAAGGGAGCAGACAGGAGGAGGTGATGCCACGCGTGGAGATTATTCTCAAGGGGCAACTTTGATCCAGAGAAGTGGAAAACATAGAAATCATCGAAAATTCCATCAGAATATAAGATCAAACCTCTACCTTGCAAAAACATTCAATATAATTGAAAGAGAGATTTAGAAATTTAAACCCTCTATTTTTTATTCGTTTTTCTTTTAGCTAATGTTTGATTTTACGTTCTATCAAGTGTAATTAAACGTCTTGTTAATGTTTAGGCTAGATGAATCCTATGTTGATACTTTAACAATGTTTTGATTTTTTTATTAATGAAATTGGTTTGAACGATATATTACGATCCGATTATGTGTTTTATTTATGTTCTTGTAGATTCGAAACATTAGATCATAATCTGATTTCATACATATAGATTGAGATATCTTATTTATGAATAGAACTACTATAATTGGAAGGAGTTGATTGCAACCCTAGAGATAAGATAATATAAATCTTTCGAGTTAGGGTCAAACCTAATAAAAGGATTCACAAATCGATAAAGCAATCCTATAAATTCTAACATAAGTAATTAAGTTGAAAACCTTAGGATTAGTTGCTATTAGACTCAAGGTCAGCTATTAGCATACTATAAGAATCTCCACAGTCTAATAAATTAATAAAACAATTATAAAATAAAATATCAATCTATTAAGGGTTTTAGGGATATTCGAAATGTAGATATTAATTTTCTAATATTGATAGTTTACTAAGTGCTTCTTTAATTTTCTGAGTCAATCTTGTTGCCATTTATGTTACTTGCTTAGTTTTATTTTCTTTTAAATTAAAAATCAAAATAAATTTGTAGACTATAATAGGATAACATTAATTACTAGTACTCATAGTCCTTGTGGGATCGACTAGTATTTGTCAATACTAGCAACAATTATGTTGTGTCCTTACGATTAATTCATAATTGACTAACTCAGAAAAAGTCAATCAAGTTTTTGGTGGTGTTGTTGGGGACTTTGATATTAAGAACATCAAAATGCTATTACTCTAGTCATTATTTTATATATTTTATTTTATTTTTGTTTCATTATATTGTATCTTATTTTATTTGTGGCTTATTCATTTAATTGTCTTTTAAACTTCTCTACTTGATCTTGATTTTGTAGTTTATTATAGGATTTAAGATTCATTATCATCACGAAAATTCACAATGGAATAATGGAGTGAGCAGTACTTTTATGGGAGCTACTATATGTCTTCGCAATACGAGACATCACCATATAGGAGGGAGAGGTGTTCTCAAATGTTTTCGGTGGCTCAATCGATGTCTATTCTGTGTTGCAACTTTTGTGGGAGTACTTACTACAATCATGAATGTCGAGCATCGACTTAATATAGGAGTGACCGAACATGTACAATCAACCTTAAGGTGAACTATACGGGAATAGCTACAATTCAGAATGGAGCAACTCCCACGGTATAGATAGAATGATTACACCTCCAGCTAATATTTACAACAATAAGAACCTCCAGTTAATGAGTCATTTCTAGAAGATATGATGACCGATTTCATTCAAGAATCAATCTTAAGGCATCAAGAAACAGAGGCTTATTTACAAAATTTGGTGAATCAAATGGACCAGATAGTAGAGATATTATCTGAAAAACTATAAGTATGAAATGGCAATCACCCTTAGTAGAAAAAAAGAGCTCCCAGTAAAAGAGGAAGAGGAAGAGGAAGAGAGTATTGTAGAAAAATAATGAAACTCCTTAATAAAATGAGAGTTAATCAATATAAATTTGAAAGTAAAGAAAATACAAAGATTGGCTTCTCAAATGGAGGGACATTCTAAAAAGAGCTTCCTGAGTAAGAAGATGAAGAAACCTCCATCCAAGAAAAGAAAGTAGAGACGTGTTAGGACACAATTGAAGAAGATAAGCTTGAAACCTCTATCTAGGAAGAAGAAGAAGAGTGGACAGTGGTGGTTGAGAAAGAACTAGCAGAGGAACTAAGTAAGGAAATTACTGATAAGGCATTGGTAGCGAACTTAAGTACGGAGGGTTCCCACTTTCTTTAAGAAATTTTTTAAAGCCAATTGATGATGTAGGGAGTTTGTTATTCACTTTTTTATTAACAATTTGTCATTGCAATAGGCAGTAATAGATATGATTAGAGTAATAAATTTTATAAATTTTGTCCTTGCTATTATCTTTTAGCATATGGCTTACTTATAAGCTATAAAACCTTTATGTAGGAAAATGAGTGGAAACAAGCCACTCATTATTGATCCATGATAAAGTTAAGCATAAATGGTATATCAAGTTAATGACATTAAATAAGCACTACATGGGAGGCAAACTATAAATTAGGATAGGTTTTATTTTAATTTTGTTTTGATTCTATTTCTTGTGTTAGTATAGGATTTTATTGCATGTTAGTTTATGTTATGTTATTTCCACGTTCTTTTTATCCTTTTCTTGTTTATATTTTGCGAGGATGTAGTTATATTATTATATGGATCAAAAATCATTACAAAATTGCCATATTTAGGAAAGTACCACTAAACTTTTCCCCTATTATATATGTTGTGTACATAACGACCAATGTATAACTTTAAGTGTGGGGAAGGGTTTAATGAACTCTTTAAACTTATTATAATCTTAATTATTACAGTTTATGAAATGTTATCTTGAATTGGTTGAAATCTATCAATGAATACTACGTTTCATTACTGAATATTGATTGAATTGGTATGCAAAAGGATAAGGGTTATAATAAAATTGTTTTTCTAAGTTATATTTTTAATTATCATTGAAATATTCAAGTTGAATGATATGACATATTATTTGCAAACATAATACCTATCTTTTTCGTTAGCTTTTAAGCATAAGAGCAAAAATCACAAAATTTCTAAGCTCTTGTTATTCTTTCATATGTGGTAGAATGATTCTGAAACTTGCTTTTGTTATATATATTGAGATCATATTTGTTAAACTATAAGCATTGACATGATAAAGACACTTAAAATTCAACAATTTGTTTTACTTACTTCTTTAATTATTACCATACCCATAATTTATCCTTTAGGAATAACCAAGTTAAGCCTCAATCCTTTTCACTAATTTTACACACATATTAACCCTTATCCCATTTTTCTTTGAAGCCTTTTTTATTATTTTGAACCTTGAAGGTTATTGACATTATTTACTTATTAAGACTATAAATTTCTGAAAGGTCCAATATTTTTATTATTGTGGTACTGATAAGTGTTTAATTGTTGATATATTTAATAATTTACACTTAGCAATTATTGATACGAAAATGCTTAAGATACTCATTTTAATTCATATGTGATTTTAGGTATAATTTGGAAGCAAATAAATTAAAGTGAGTTGAAAGTACTGCATTTAGGTTATTTTTTAAAGATCAATACTCACTTGTCTTCATGGAGCAAGAAGGAAGAAAAGACAAGAAAAATGAAGCACAAAGTGACAACAGAAGAAGGAAATAAGAGCAGCCAAAATGTAGCACAGCAAGGAAGAAAACGCTGGCAAAAAATGTATGCGTTGTGTTTAACGCATACATAGTTTGCGTTTCATGCTACAGTAAGGGCATAGTGGCGTGGACCAGAAATGCCCAATTGTCACATTAATAAGTAAAAGAGAGGAGGCGCAACAGGGGTGTGAAGAGGGCTTGGTGGCTTGGGGCGCAGGCGTGAAAAGGGGGGTCTACGACTTAGAGAGGAGCTGCGGCTTGGTGCCATATGAGAATCTGGGAGGGTTCTGCGCATGTTAAAAGCATGAACAGGATCCTTGGATCAAAAACCCCAAAAACTTAATTTTCAAATCAAGCTACAGTGGAGGCAGAGAAGAAACAATAAGAGCTGCGTGAGAGAGGAGTGGAGGCATAGTGATAAGGGTTTTCGGTAGGGTTATTAATAGGGGCTGAAATATTTTTCCAGGAGGGACTCATAGAAGGGTGATGTCCCGATGTTAGTTCAGAGACAACATCAATACCGATGACCTGGGTTAAGTATTTTTTAAAAGTATTTTGTTGTTTCTTTCTCTCATTAGAAATTGACTGTATTATCCTATGTTAATTAATTTGGGTATTGTGTATGGATAATCGGATTTTCATTATTGTTTCATTATTTGTGTATGAAAGTATTAGATATTGTGAGATGATAATTTTAATACATTCATTGAATCGTTAATTACAATCCCATTGCTAGAATTTCGATATAATCCGCAATTGTTATGTTGAAATTTATTTGTAGCGACTAATGATTTGTAATCATTAAGGATAACATGACCTAGGTTAAATGACGCATCGTATATGGTTGTTGCCTTGATTAATCGGTTTTCTTTATTTGTAATGCTATTGCCTAATTGAATCTAGAGATCGTATCCTAGGTTATTCGACGGTCAGATTTAATTAACGATTGTATCTTGATTAAACAAAACCTAAGTGAAAACTTGGGTTAATTGTTAACCCACGATTAATAGTTTATAGGAGAGGTTAAAGAACAACAAATTAATGAAATATGCTTAATTAGGGTGTGGGCCAAGATTGAACCAAAGAATCGGGTCCCTACCGAATTCCCCACTTTTATCATTTTTTGCATGTTTTCTTTAATTTTTTTATTAGTTAGTTTCATTTTATTTTCTTCTTTCAAAAACAAAACCTCCCGTTAAACCTAAACACCGGTTAATTTCATTTCATAAACTTTACACACACTCTCTGTGGGATCGACCTAGACTCAACACTGCTATAGTAGTAGGTCTAGTTATTTTATTTTGACTAGCATAATGACGCATGGTCAGGTACCAAATGCTCGAATTGGTTTGTTTGGAATGTAAAAAAAAGAGCATAAAAAATAATAAGTATAGAGTACTAATGGATTTACAATAAAAGTACCTGTGTGTTTGGTAAATAAGTCTTGTAATTTCTTTTTAGTAAATTTCCTTCAATTAACCCTTTTCGATATCCCATCCATACCATACCTAAGCCCTATTACAACCTTATAAAGACCTTTTCATTCTTGTTTCTAGTTTATACATAAGTGGTGGAGATGTGATATTATTAGAAGCTTATGGTAAAGTTCTACTTTGCACTAATTGAGAGTTTTGATGCTTTTTACCCTAAATACTTGAGTGCATTGAATGAAATCTTAATAAGGATGTAAAGATTTATGTATTTGATTTCAATGTGATTATTATTAATATTTATTTAAAAAGTTAATTTTAGGATAACTTGACTTTAACTGTTTGTTAATTGATTCAATGTTATATGATGATTTATAGTATGAATGGATAGGTTAAGATTGATGAGGGATTGTTGTTATAAGATTTATAATTTTGATTATGGTTTGCTTCAGGACAAGCAAAAGCTTAAGTGTGGGGATATTTGATAGATACATAATTGATCATATTTATACTCTATATTTAATGTATTTTTACTTCATATATTATCCTTTTATTGTATATTTGGTATTTAATTCACTCTAAATGTGTTTATAGACTATAATTCCTTTTACGGACTTAAAGGAGAAGAATTTAGAGGAAAACAGGCATAAAATGAAGATTTGAAGCACAAAAGGGATGCACAAGTATGCAACAGCCAATGCACTTCTCTCATGCCGTGTAGATTCACGAATTCTGAAGATTTTAGGTTATGTATAGTTTGATGCATGGCCATGCATCAACTCATACATCTCCCAAAACCTTAAATTTCAATATAAAACTACGTTTTAGTATTAAATGGGGATGCAGACAAGAGGCGATTTCAGATATGAAGATCATTCTCAAGCGATGATTTTAATCCAAAGTAGTAGAAAGCATGAAGAAATTATCGAAAGATCCATTGAAATATAAGATCAAACCTCTACCTTACAAGAACATTCAATATAATTGAAAAGGATATTAGAATTATGAAACATCTATTTTCTATTCATTTTTCTTTCAGTTTATGTTTGATTTCATCTTATATCATGTGTAACTAAATGTCTTGTTAGTGTTCAGGCTGAATGAATCCTATATTGATACTTTAACAATGTTTTGATTCTTTTATTAATGCAATTGGATTAATTGATATATTATGATCCGATTACGTGATTTATTTATGTTCTGATGGATCTAGAATATTCGATCATAATCTGATTTCATACATAAAGATTGAGAAATCTTGTTTATAAATAGATCTATTGTAATTGGAAGGAGTTGATTGCAACCCTATAAATAGGATGACATAAATCTTTTAGATTAGGATCAAACCTAATAGAGGGATTCATGAATTGGTAAAGCAATCCTATAAACTTTTTTTTTTAAAATGAAAATGGTATTACTATAGTTGAAAGTAAAACTACATAATAGAGAGTTTAAGGCATGATACCAACCTTATATGTACAACAGATCAAAAGGAGCTAACTTATGGTAGTACAACAATAAAAAAATAGGAAAAAGATAGTTATAGATTCCACCAACATTTCATCTCCATAGAAAGATTTTGCTGAGCATGGTGTGCCAGCAACCATGCTTGAATATGGTTCACTATTCTAATAGTCAGTTGGTATTTCTCTTGCTTTTCATATATGAATCTCCTTCGATTTCTTTCCCTCCAAATGTCGTAAATGGTGACGATGAAAAATCCTTTGTATAGTGTCAAATTGATGTGCCCTTGCCTAGAATTTCTAATAGCCTAACTCAAAACCTAGTCCTATATGTAGACACTATTATTACTTGGTAACATGTGTATCACACTACTCCAAATAGATTTAGAAAAGATACATGGAAAGAAAATGATCTATGTCCTCAACCTCTCTGTTGCATAGCAAAACCTAACACATCATCATTTCCATGCCATTGACTCTTAGTTTGGAGTCTATTTCTGATCACAAGCCAAGAAATAAAAGAAGCTTTAGGGCATGGAGAGTGTTTCCAAATAACAGAGAACCAAGGGACTTATGTATTAGTGTTAGCGAACAATTTATGACAAGATTGATTTATGTACTAACCATTCGAAGTCAGTGTCCAAATTAGTGTATCTTCATTGGGACCTGCCCACAGAGTAGGAAAATGAGCTGCTAGGGCTTGGAATCCCCTTAAGTTACTATGCCATGTCTGTTCTATAATCAGGGAGGAGACTCTGAGCTGTAATGTCATTCGATATCTAAGGTGAAAAAATTCTGTTGATTGCACCGGAGGACTAATGTCCAACCAATTATCATACCAAATCCATGTCCTTTCACCATTCCCAATTGTATGTTTGATACAAGGATAGATGACATGTCTAAGCTTTAGCATTTGTTGAAGTATCCAAGAACCCTCCTTGGCAAAATCAGCTATCCAAATTTTTGTGCACCTCAAATAGAATTCATGTAATCATTTAATCCAAAGAACTTTATGATCAATTAAGACTTGCCAAATCCTCTTGCACATTAAGACATATTTCATTTCAGAATTGGAGATGATTCTGAGTCCACCAAACTTCTGAAGGACTGTCACTTCAGACCATTTGATCTTCACTTTTCTTGAGTCATCAAGTCTACCAGACCATAGGAAGGATTTCATAATTCAATCCATTTCCTTCATAGCCTTCTCAGGGATAACAACATGAGCAGTCCAGTGCATGTGTATACTACTAAGAACCAATGTGGTCAAAGTAAGTCGAGCAGCATAGGACAAAAATCATTTCTGCCATGCTAATACCTTAGATTTCATCCTTTAAATAATTGGTAAACAATCTGCAAACTTTGGTTTAAAGGTTGTTATAGGAATGCCCAAATAGCAAAAAGGTAGAGGCTAGATATTCAGACCCATAAAACCACTAAGAGCATTAATGTTTCTCACATAACCTTAATGGTACACATAACTTTTATCCGAATTTAATTTTAGGCTAGACCATTGCGCAAACAAATCAAGTATATGCATCAACGTTGTGATTGAGTGTGAATCGGCTACATAAAATAAGATCAAATCATTAGTGTACATAAGATGAGTAAGGTTTACTTCTTGATATGTATAATGAAACTTGAAGGCACGATTGTAGCTGATAAGTTTACGTAATAGCCTAGAGAGTCCTTGTATTGCAAGGGTAGATAAATAAGGGGATAAAGGGGTCCCCATGTTTGATTACTTTAGTTGTTTTGAACTGCTTTGAAGGAACACCATTCACTAAGACACTAAACGTTGGAGATTGGATGCATGTCATAATCCATATTATGAAATGCTGTGGCAAATGTAAGGATTCTAGGGAAAACTGAATATAATTCTAGCTAATAATGTCAAAAGCTTTATAGAAATTGATTTTTAAGAAGTAGCTATTGATCTTCTTCCAAATTTATAATCCTTAATCAGCTACTGAAGTAATAGAACATTATCACCAATAGAATGGCCCGAGAGAAAAGCATTTTGTGCTTTATCAACTATGCTGGAGACAACCAATTTAAAGCGATCAGCAATGATCTGGGAGATCGTCTTCTAAATTGTATTACAATATATAGGGCGGAAGTCACACATGCTACTAGGATTCAATTTTTTTGGGACTAGACAGATATGTGTAAAATTGATTTCCTGAAGCAATTTTGATGATTCAAAAAATTCCAGAACAATGGCTGTAAATTACAATCCTTTGATGTCCCAATTAGATTCGAAAAATATGGCATTAAAACCATCTAGCCCAGGGGACTTGGAGGGATGCAAACTAAACAGCGTTTTCTTCACTTCGTGTGTACTGATAGGTGACACCAATATCTTTTTGGTTGTTTGATCCTATTAACAATTAAATAGCGACTAAAGGAGAGAATTTAGAGAAAAGACGAAGCAGAACATATCAAGTTGAGAAAGTAGTTCCTGGAAATTTCCAGGAGTGAATTTTGTTGAACATGCGCTTGCCACGTATGATTGTGTAATATAGCTATTTGTTGATATTCCTTACAAGTAAAGAAGAATGAAGAAATTGTGTATTGGCATCCCCATCCTTTAACCAATTTAGCCTTGTCTTCTTTCGTATCACAAAATTTTGAAACTGAAGAGCATTACGATATTGATGTAAACAAGTTCGTTCTAACTGTTTTTTATTCAGAGTTATGTGGAGACAAATAACAATTTTCCTGAACCTATCGAAGATGCTCTTTGAGGAGTTGGAAATTGAGATTCTTTTGCAACAGAAAATTTTCAGCACAGCTTTCATCAATCTAAGTTTAGTGATGAGTTGATAAGAATTGTAACCTTCTACTTTAGATACCTAACAGTTAGCAACGACTTCCTGGAATCCCTACAAACCAGTAAGTGCATTAAAAAATATGAAGGGATAACCTTGTATGTTGAAAGAAGCAAGACGTTGTATGAGCATAAAAGAGTGACCTGACGTCAAGTTCCTACCAAAATGAACAAAAGAGTTATTAAATTCTATCAGCCATAGGGAGTTAACAAGAGCACGATCAAGCTTCTCTTTTAAGTAACCATCTACCCTGATGGTTATTTGACTAAGGAATCGTCCAGTGTGATTGAGGTCCACAAAATCCACATGCACGAGGAAGGTAGCTAATTCCTTTGTGAGTCCTGGTTGCACATCCCAACCCCCCTCAATTTCTACCAAGGTAAGGGAGCAATTAAAATCACCTACTACCAGCCAAGTTAGTTGAATTATGGGTTGAATGTGTTTTAGGTCCCTCCGTAGTTTATCTCATTAGAAGCTAAAATTAGAAGCATGTAAAAGTGAGACATGAAAGATGAATCAATTGATCAGTTTCTTCTATAGCCTTTACTGCCATTAGACAAGAGTTAAAAAGATAGATAATCCTGCCACTGAAATGAGAGTTAATGTTGGATATCATCTCCTAATGAGCACCCTAAAAACTTGATATAGAGAGGTTATGAGGGTTTTTTATTATGGTTTCAAGCAAACCAATGAAAACAGGTTTCATCTCTCTTACCATCTCCTTCATAAGTAGTTTTTTAAGTGGGTCATTCATCCCTCTTGTGTTTCATACCAGGATTGACATGAGGGGGAGTCCCCTATTAATGTCTTCTTAAATTTTTTCTGTATTGATCTCCTTCGGGTTGTGTTGTTCAGAATTCTAGTGTTAGCTTGGACAATTGTATTGACAACAAGTACGTTAGGACTTGTAGCTTCCAATAGTTCCTCCAGTACATTATCAACTGCAGTAGTATCTAGTATATCCAGATCATTAACTAGAAGTTTCAGTTGTATAGGAGTAGCTCCCTTTGTGACACTAGTCTCTGCCTGTCTTATATCAACAATTACCCCAGGTTCCTCACTAGTTTCCTTTGTAAAAGTAATATGTTGAGCCACTTCCTCAGATGTCTTATTTGAAGGAGAATTCCCATTGCCCGGATTCTCCATATGCTCAGATTTTTGAAGTGCAGTAGTGACTTCTATTAAAGTAATCTGCTGAGCCACTTCCTCAGAAGTCTTACCTGAAGGAGATTTCCCATTACCCTAATTCTTCATGCGCTCATATTGTTCAAGTGCAGTAGTAACTTGTTTATGAGTATAAGTATCCATCTCAGTCACCATAAGTTCATCATACCAACCGGATATAAATGTCTTGTCAGTTGGTCTCTATTCTTTGGTAGTATTGCTAGGCCTCCACATATAGGTAATTGAAATCTCAATCTATTCAATCTTACCCAATTCACTCAATCTCATGAAAGAAAGCTTATTAAGAAGAGAGGTATATTTCTGGACTTCTATACATATCCTAGCGTAACAAAGTCTCTACATTATTCCCGTCCGTGTATCTATACAGATGGGCTTCACTGTGGAGCTAACTAGAAAGCTAAGTCTAGAAATTGTCCAAAACTCTATGGGTAAGTTGTGAAAGTTCACCCACAAAGGCAACACGTCAATTGAGCTTTTATCAAGAGTCATACCTAGTTTCCACCTCTGAACAAACAGGGGTTGATTCCTAACATGCTAAGGCCCCTGCTCAACAAGTTTTGTTAAGTTGGTATCGTCCATAAATTTAAAGAGAATGGATCCATCTACCATGAGCATCACTTTGTCTTATCCCTTCTTATTCCACCGAGCTTTGGCCCAAGCTTCCACAACTGGGAAGGTTGTTCTGTTAGACTAAAAGAAACCAACTAAAGCAATTGATCAAGCTTGCGAACCTGTTTTCAATAATTTAATAGGAGGGGTAACTTCTCCGTCCTTAACCACATTCCGATAGTGAGTGAGATGTCCTTTGTAATGTTAAATGCTAACCTTATTTTTCCACACAGCAACAGGTTGGTTGTGTTGTTGTTGATCTTCAATAATATGCTTACTGTTATCAGCCAAAACAGCATTTCCCACAACGTGTATCCCAAGAGAGAATAGGAAAATCTTCCTTAGAAAAAGAGGACTCTTCGTGCTCTATGGTAGCCTGGAAGGGCAGAGAGTCTTTCGAAGAGGGTGGAGCCTCCACTCCCAAACCCCGTGTTTAGCCCAAAAGGGAGGAAGAAGACTCTGGCGGGAAAAGCAGTGTTTCTAAAAATGGAAAAGGGAGGCAAGAATGGAAAAATCAGTAGAAAGAAGGCAAAGGAAACCTATGTAGTGAGATGGCAGAAAGAAATTTTTATATTCCTATAAACTTTAACCTGAATAATTTAATTAAAAATCTTAAGATTAGTTACTAAACTCAAGGTCAAATATTAGCATACCATAGGAATCTTTATAGTCTAATAAATTAATAAAACAATTGCACAATAAAAGATTAATCTGTTAAGGGTTTTAGGAGGATTCAAAACCTAGATACTATTTTTATGATATTGATAGTTTACTAAGTGTTGTCTTAATTCTTTAAGGCAATCTTGTTGTCATTTATTTTACTTGCTTAGTTTTATTTTCTTTTAAATTAAAAATCAAAACTAATTTTGTAGATTAGATAATAAGATAACGGTAATAACTATTACTTATAGTCCTCGTAAGATCAACTTGTACTTGCCAGTATTAGCTCTAACTGTGTCATACACTTGCAGATAATTCACAATTGACTAACTCATAAAAAATCAATCAATATACAATTATTTTAAAGATAAATAAGGACCAATTGGTGACTTTTAAGAGTAGAATCACAAAAACTCAATTTGACTACTTCCTTGTAAGGTAGAGCGATTGACCTAGGTGCAAGGATTATAAGGTGATACCAAACATTTGCTTGTTAACTCAGCATAGACTATTAGTTTTGGATCTGATAATTAAGGGATGGAGGAAGAGGACATGTCCTAAGAGGTGTACTAGATTTAGATGGTGGAATCTAAAAGGGGACATAGTGAAGCAACGTAGGTATAAAGTAATATTTAGAGCTAAATGGAAATTGGAAAGAGATGATGAACAAATATGGGAGAATAATAACTCTTTTAAAGAATACAACTAAAGAAATCTTGGGGTTTGTTTTAAGGGCCTAGAGGTAGTAAGATGCAGTCTTAGTGGTGGAATGAAGATGTACAAGAAAATGTTAAGATTAAGAAGGGCACCTATAAAGCTCTATTGGATAACTCCATAAAGGTAGAGAGAAGCCAAAAGAGTAACATACAAACTGGCTAAAAAAAAGCTAAGAAGAAAAACTCAGTAGTCAAAAGCTGAGCTTACAAGATATTGTACCAAAGATTGGAAACTAAAGAGGGAGAAAAAGATATTTTTATGTTGGCGAGAGCTAGGGAAAGGAAAACGAAAGATTTAGATAAACTTCATTATATAAGAGATGAAGTAGAACAAGTGCTAAAGGCTGAGAATGACATCAAAAAAAGATAATAGAGTTACTTCTATATTATGTTTAATGAAGATATAGAGGAAAACATCTCTTTAGGTGATCTTAGGACGTCCGAGAGGTTTTGTAACCTATCTCGATGTAGATAGATTATAAGGGAAAAAATTAAAAGAGCTTTGAGGGAGATAAAAAGTGGAAAGGCAATAGAGCCTGATGAGTTACCTATAAAGTTATAGAAGAACTTAGGTAAAGAGTGTATTACTAGGCTATCCAAGATTTTCAATGTAATCCTTAAGTTTTCCAAAATGTCAAATGAGTGGAGTATGATAATTCCCAATAAAAAAACAAAGGGGACATCCAAGGTTGTACTAATTATAGAGGTATTAAAATACTTAGTTACACAATGAACTTGTGAGAGAAGGTAATTGAGAAAAGAGTGAGAAAGGATGATGCTATCTCGGAGAACCAATTTGGCATCATATTAGGAAGATCCACAGTAGAGGCTTTACATCTCCTAAGAAGATTAATGGATTATTACAAGGAAAGACAGAGAAATTTACGCTTAGTTTTTATTGATTTGGATAAGGCTTATGATAAGATACCTAGGGAAATCATGTAGAGGAGTTTAGAGATTAAGGGAGTTCCTTTGACCTATATACAAATTAGTAGGGAAATGTCTGAAGAGATACAGATTAGAGTAAGGACAATAGAAGGAAATAAAAAAAATTTCTATTGATATTGAGCTACACCAAGCCTCCTCTTTGAGCATTTTTTTGTTTGCAGTAATGATAGATGAGCTCACCAATAATATTTAAGGAAAATTGCCTTGATGTATGTTGTTTTCTTACAATATTGTCTTAGTGGATGAGACAAAAGAAGGTGTCAATGTCAAGTTAGAAAGTTGGAGAAATACGTTAGAGTTGAAGGGTTTTAAATTGAGTAGGACTAAGACTGAGTACTTAGAGTATAACTTTTTAGGTGAAAGGGTGGCTTTTAATGTAGAGGTAAAGATTGGTTCATAATTTATACACGAAAGGAGTGTTTTAAATATTTAGGGTTTATCATCCATAGTAATGGGGAGATCAATGAATATATAGTCCACCATATCAGATCATGGGAGCTTAAATGGAGAAGTACATCAGGAGTTTTATGCGACAAGAAAATATCACTCAAGCTTAAGGTAAATTCTATCATTTAGAGATTAGGTCGGCCATGCTTTATCATTTCGGAATGTTGGCTTATCAAATAAGCGCATGGTCATAAGCTAATAGTGGCAAAGATGAGGATGCTCCGTTGTATATGTAATTTTACTAGAGGAGAAAAAGTTAAGAATATGTTGGTAAGAGACAAATTAAAGGTAGCCAATATTAATGATAAATTAAGAGAGATGAAGTTTAAGTGGTTTAGACATTTTAAAAAGAGACACTTTAGCGTTTCAGTAAGAAGATATGAGAAAATAATTCTCAGAGACTGTACGAGAAGAAAAAGGAAAGTCTAAGAAGAATTGGGGCAAGTGATCAAGAATGATATGATTCTACTGGAACTTATTAAAGAAATGACTTGTAATAGAAAATTTTGATGTAATAGGATTCAGATAAGGGATCTCACTTAGAGAGGTCTTTTTCGTTCTCTTAAGTCTTATAAACATTTTCCTTTGAGTCTTTCACTTTATAATTAGCCTTTTTTATTATATAATACTTCCCTCCTAGTTTTTTTCGCCTAAGCAGTTTCTTACTTAGTTTGATTACTTTCGTATGATGATTGCTTTGATTTATTTTTGTACTTGTCTTTTCTTTTATTGGTGTATTTATTTACTTATTTATCTTTTATTGTTATTTTATATCATGTTCTATATGTTATATATTATGTATTGCGTTATATATTTTTATATTTTTATTTATACATATTTATATATATTTCATACTATCATTATTTCAAGTTACATACGGGCCTATCGAAAACAGTCTTTCTACTTGGAAGGGATAAGGCTACGTATTATTAGACCTCTCCAAGTTCTGAATTTTAGTGGGACTTTCACTGGATGTTATTATTGTTGTTTAATAATCTCATATTAAACACGCATAATCATTAATTTCATTCTTATTTTGATTTCTACTTTTCATTCTCATTTTTATTATGAATCTTTTATTTCTGATTACAAATTAGACCTAATTGAATAAGTTCTCAAACATATTGGACAAATCCGATGTGGATGGAACAATTAAATTGTCTAACAAGTGTTTAAAAAATATTTTCCCACTTTTCCTTTCTCAATATGTTTGATATTTTTAACGATAAATACATTAAATAAAGAGCCACAGTATTATTTGTTTAAAATAGTTAAACATGGTGTCCTCAAATTTTAGAATAATGAATTGTATGTTTTTAATGGTTGTAATTTTTTTCCTTTTAATATAGGACGACTCAACTGATGAACTTCAAAAAATAACTATTGTAGAATTCTTTTAATTTCAATTTTTGGAGCAAATGACTATGATCTGCACGGTCGCTTAGCAAAGTGCTACGTTGCTGAACAAAGCAGCATTTTCTACTTTCAGATGTACCAAAAGAATTTTCCATTTATATCGATGGTTCAAGGTCTGCCTAACATAGACTAGCAGATGAAGTAGCCTGTGCCTTATTTGGGTTGCGAAAGAAGTATCCAATTATATTGTTTGACTCCAATAATATTCTTAAACGAGCAGTGTCAATTCATGTTTCAATATGTTTATTAATTGACCTGGAGTGGATGATGCACAAACATGGCATTTTTTAAGCGACAGAAAGGTCTGTCGTCGAGTCTCACTAATCATTTTTTCTTTTTCCTTATTTAGTTTCAAATCATAAATTCTCACAATTCATGGACACAAACGTGCAAGCAAATCAGGTGGTGACCCTGATACGTGCAGCCAAGTTCAAAGACAACTACTGTGTTTGGTGACAATCTGCTACTAGAAAACCAGAAGGAAAACTGTGAAAGCAACAACAGTGTTTTTCTGAAAATGGCAATTTATGTGTCCAAGAGAAAATCTAGACCATCAAAAAAGACTCAACCGAAAGAAGTTTGTTTCTTTTTTACATTTTTGCTTAAGGTTCTGCTGCGAATTCCTGCTGTAATTCTTCTGTTCATTCTCATTTTTCTGTGGGCATCATCCACTACTATTATCTCCGCCAACGGTGTTCATGTTTGCATCTCCTCTCGGAAGCTCAACAATCTTTATTGCCTCTCTGCGGGTACCAGGCCTAACTTTGAAGTCCCAAGTGCAGTTCTTAACAACAGTTCAACTAGTCCTGACACCAACATTACCAATACCAAAGAAATCGATGTTAGTTCCAGCGACGTTGTGGGAAGTGTCAAAGACAATACTGATGTCAGTCCTGACAATACTGTTAACGACAATATTAAGGGGATTGAAAAAGTTGTCAGGGAGAATCCACAATATATTGTGATGGATGAAATTATCAAAGGGAAGTATGATGAAGAAATTGCAATTGCCAATAAGGTTGTTGAGGAGCAAATGCAGCTTCATCGATCCTGGAAATCGAACAGAACTTTCCCCTCCTGTGAGGGAAGGGGTTTATATGTCTATGATCTACCATCCAAGTTCAATAAGGACTTGATAGGCCAATGTGGAGATATGATTCCATGGGCAGATTTCTGTAAATATTTCACTAATGAGGGATTGGGTGAGCCATTGTCGACAGAATTTGGAAAGGGCTGGTATAATACTCATCAGTACCTATTGGAGCCAATATTTCATGCGAAAATTTTGAAGCATCCATGCAGGGTTCACAATGAAAATGAAGCAAAGCTCTTTTATGTCCCATATTATGGTGGATTAGACATCCTGAGGTGGCATTTCCAGAATGTGTCCAATGATGTAAAAGACATATTGGCACTTGAACTTATCAAGTGGCTTGAACCCAGAAAAACTTGGATTCAGAATTCTGGTAAGGATCATGTGTTTGTGCTGGGAAAAGTTTCATGGGACTTTAGAAGAAGGAGTGATTCTCCTTGGGGTACTAGGCTTTTACGTCTAGAGCAAATGCAAAACCCAATAAAACTCCTGCTAGAAAGGCAACCCTGGGAAGTTAACGAGATCGGAATTCCACATCCAACCTTCTTTCATCCAGATTCTGATGATGATATTGTTTCATGGCAGCTAAAGGTTATAAGAGCAGCCCGAAACAGTCTTGTGAGTTTTGCAGGGGCAGCACGGCCTTATCAACCCGAGAGCATAAGAACAATATTGATTGATCAGTGCACTTCAGCAAGCAATAAATGTCAGTTTTTAAACTGCAGTTCAGGTGGATGTGGTCGACCTGAGAAGGTTCTTGAGCTGTTTGTCGGGTCTGAGTTCTGCTTACAGCCTCCTGGTGATAGTCCAACTAGAAAATCTGTTTTCGATTCTCTGATTTCTGGTTGCATACCAGTACTTTTCGATCCTTTCACTGCGTACTATCAATACCCCTGGCATTTACCTGAGGATCACGGCAGATACTCGATACATATAGATCAAGACGAAGTGAGACATAGAAAGGTGAATGTGACAGAAAGGTTAATGAATGTGTCTGTGAAGGAGCGAGATGACATGAGAAGGTACATAGTATTTGAACTATTGCCTGGGTTGGTGTATGGAGATTTAAATTCTCAGCTTGAGAAGTTTAAGGATGCATTTTCCATTACGGTGAACAATCTGCTTGAGAGGGTCAACATATTATGAACAATTCTGTAATTGTGAATGGATCACCAGATCTTTGCATTGTTATTGAATTCGTTTCGCTTGTAAAACGCATAGAACATAGTTGTACAAGTACTGGCAGAAGTTTTGATTTTGAGTTCAAATTCCTGGATTCTTTTGCTTTTAACAATTTTTATCTTCTATTTTAGCTCCCAGACCAAATTTCTTAAATTCATAAACTGCGAACACTTTTTAAGTTGACAGAGTGAGCAATTGCCAGTTTCGATTGATCTATACACTGCTCTACTGTGTTGTTCAAGATTCTTTGTAATTGCACACAGCTTCCATCCATTACAGGAAGACAATAAATAGACAAAACGATTGTTTTTTAGTTGAAAAGTCAACCGCAAAATTATCTATTGCGAAATTCATAGAGTAAACAAATTTTAGTGTTTTCTTATTGTATATAAAAAAGTGGAATCATAACTTAGAATTCCATGAATGTGTTGCTAAGCTAGGGCTTGCTAATCTAATGCATTACTAATCAATTGAAAACCTACAATGGTGCTTAAAGGAAAGAAAGGAGTGAGGCAGGTGATCCACTCTCCCGTACACTTTTACCTTATATGGAGGTTCTATCTAGGCTTTTAGAGTACAATATTTGGCTAGAGCCAAGCTTTAAATATCATTATAGATATAAGGAATTGAGAATATCTCAGTTGATGTTTGTGGATGATTTGACGCTCCTAGGGTCCCCTAATGGTTTCAATGCAAATTTACAAGTGATGTCAGGGTTGATGTTAAATGATCAAAAGAGCTTTCTGATAATCTCTAAAACCGTAGAATCAATAGGGCTTTAGCTTGAAATAATTATTGGATTGAAGATAAAACAAATACCATTACATGCCTAGGTTTACCAATATCTTCCAAAAGATTATTTAGGTGTAGGCCTTTAATAGAAAGGATGCAGAAAATAATATCTTATTGGGCTAACAGGTACATTTCTTTTATGAGAAGAATGACACTAATAAAGGCAATACTCAACTTCATGTATATATATTATAGTTCACATATACTCTTGGTTAAAGTAATGATGAACTCCGTGGAGAAAATGATGAGAAAAATCCTTTAAAGTGGCTGGAAGAATGACAGATTCATGGCAACCATGCCTAAAGAGAGAGAAGGTATTGGAATACATGATATAATTAGCACCAGTAAGTTATTAATTAGGAAAAGAGTGCGGAGATTGATAATAGATAAATAATCTTTATGGACTAAGTGGGTGAATGCAATCTATCTGAAGGTTAAGGGTACATGGGAGCTAAAAGAAAGTAAGAATCAAACTATTTTCATTTCCCAGCTTCTAAAATTAAGAGGGGACATACTGAGGAATGTAGTGTGCATGGAGGGGGATAAAGCTAGGAATTCACTTTTATTTGAGAATTGGACAAAATTCAAACCGCTAAATGAATGTGAATCCATTTAGGGCATCACTGCTACCTTATCTAAAGAAAAAAGGGTGACGGAACGGATTGTTAAAAACCTACGGAGTGATTATCCTAATGAGCTAGGTTATTTTAGGGGCATCAAATAGGTTAGAGCCCATTATTCTAGGATAAACATGTCACTTTGACTCTGACCCTTGACAAGATTACTTCAATAAGGCTATGTAATAAGGCTATAGAATCCCTAAATCATATATACTTCAATCGTGTTTTTTCAGAGCAATCTAGAATGACATAATTGACAAAACATTTATTAGGAATTTCCTAAAACTTCCTTCTATAGAAACGTTCCTCATTGTCTTAATTCCATAACGCCACCAAAATCATTTAATTTTGTGCACTACACTAAAAGTTACACTCCAAACATTTCGGACTTGTCTTATGCTATCGCATTTTCCAGCACTTTATTTCCATCCAAAAATTGAAAATCTTAGAGGCTGAATTAAAATTTACTTTCTTCAGAAAAATTGTATCAATATTCATCTAGTTTAATCCAAATTAAGAATCCCCTCATTTGGATGACTAGAGCAAAAGTTATGGCCAAAATACTTTCATATTTGTTTC
>JAOQMP010000210.1:32915258-32928332 GCA_027563575.1 Erythroxylum pedicellare | reverse complement strand
GTAGCATGAGATTTGTTTGTCTGGGTTATTTTGAGACTTATTTGTTTTAATGTGTTTAGCCCATTCTTAAAAGGACTTGGATCAGATTATGTTCAATGGGCTAGTAGCTCCTAGATTTGTTAGGATTAGCCTGTTTTTCCATTAAATGGGCTTGCAAACCCATTCCCATTGGGGTTAGGGCTTGGTCAAGGTATTTATATCTTATTATAACCTTGTAACCCTAAATTGATGATTAATAAAATTTCGGAATTGAGTTCTTCAAGTGAGGCGTGAATGTCTTCATGGTTATTTCAAGAAATTGATTTGCATCAATAAGTAAGTACTTGCAACGTAAATTGATTTCTGATTTCTTTGGGATTTGGTTTCAAACTTATGATTTAGGGTTTGATCTAGCATGTTCTTATAATAGAAAGATTAGGATTTTGATTTAATAAGATTAGGAGGTTTCAAGAACCTTGTTTTCTTGGAGTTTTCATATAAGCTTTTGTACTAGACAGAGTAAGATTAAAAGAGTTTTTATTCTAACCAGCTTATGATTTTACCTTTGTACAAAGAAACTTGTTTCTTTTGATATAAGTGAGAGTTCGACGACAAATCTTTTAAAGAACGGGGCTATGATGTGAACATAACTAATGCAAAGTAAAGGATTTATTACATACACGTTTTAAGTAATCATAAAAGTTGAAAGTAGAGAAAATTTGGAGACAAAATACTTACCTCTAGATGAATACAATCTTTCAATACAGGCATAGTCTAGACCATACACCTTTTTGGATGCTAGAGTTGAAGTTTTAGTGAATAACATGGCTTGATATGCAGTTGTGTTCCATGTCACCTCTAACTATACAAATTATATAGTAATCTACAACCTCATACACAGGTGTGTCCATGCCATGTCCACTGATGCTAAAATATATGTTAACCTTCACAACCTAACTTATGATCATATTTTAAGTCGTGCTTAATTGTTATTTAATTAAGAATTGAAACCTTTAGTTTTGTATTTAAATATTTAAAGGCCGATTCTTTTCAATTGGACAAACATAATTGACCATTAATATAAATGTGAGATTTTTTTCTTTGATACTTCAATTTTTTTTAACCTATCAAATTATTTGCATATGATCTTCAAAATATATTATAATCTTAGTTCTAACTTTTTATAAACGAGTCAAGATTCTTTTACACTTTTAATTTGTGTATAATTAATTAGTCAATATTTTATTTTTAATATGATTGTAACCTTTTTGGTTTTAGACTATAAATCAAATATATTAGATTTAAAGATCTCATTCTTGAAACTAACATAAGTAAACTCTTATCATTATCTCCTACCACCACTCTTATATAATTTTCAAGATGCGCTGGGCTAGTAGAAAGTAAATAAAAAAGTAATAGAAATTTGATGGAGGGAGAGAAATAAGAAAGATGGAAAGAAAAGAAAAGAAAAAGAAAAGAAAAAAGAAAAAGTCAGCTCACTGCTCTGAAGGACGTGCAGGGTGGGGTTTGGTACTTTGGTAGGCCACCGCATAGCACACTTGTCACACACTGACTACTAATCGGTAAAGAAACAGAAAAAGCAAGGAGAGGCTTTTGTAACTTAAAACCCTTTAATTCAAAAGTTTTGCTTATTTTCTATTCATTTTCTCACCTTACTTTGTCCTTTCTTTGCTTCTTCTCTTCCTTCTCTTTTCAAGCTCCTTCTGCATTTTCCTCCCAAAACCCTAGATTACATCAAATCTAGGGTTTTGCTTTAGTTTTCTCGATCTGGTTTTTGTTCAGGAGTTATCAGTTTGCTATTGTTTGTTAAAAGTTGCCATCTTTTCTGATTTTTGTCTAAATTTGTTCACAATAAGTGGCTCTTCTGTTGTGTTGTGAGAATGTAACTAGCTGTAGCTTAGCAGCATTTTGGTTCCGATTTTAGTATTTTTAAGTTAAATTTCTAATTAGTTCTTTGGATTCCTTACATTGGAGCAAAAACCGTGTAAAACCCTGTGTTGAAATTGCTTGTCTATGCCCCTGGAGGATTTGGGGCTCAGAAATTGCGTTTTTCCCTCTCTTTTCAGATCTTTCAAATTAAAGATTTGGCCTTTTTCCGTTTCCCTGACATTTGTGGCATTCAGTTAAAAACCCTCGTAAAACCCCTCTTTTGAAGTTCACTTTTACTTCCTTAGTTTATGTTGTGATCTGTATAACTTGTGTTCGAGTTTGGAATTTGGGTAAAGGAGGCTTACAGCGTCAAGCTTTAGTCAAATCACCAGAGTAAAACCTGTGACCTTGTACTGTTGTGATAGTGTACTATTTTGTTTAGTAAATGCATGGATGGAAGAGAAGCTATGACATTGTCAAGTGGGTCCTCTCCGTATTACATTCATAGAGGAGGTGGGATTGGTGGGTCTGGGTCTGTATCTCAAGTTGGTTCGTTTCATACGCCACCTGGATTCAGACCCTTGTCAAATCCTAACCTTCAAGCTCAAACTAATGCTAGGCATGGCTCATCTGGGTCCACATTCTCCATAGAATCATCAAACACTAATTTGAGTCATGGTGCTAACGTCTCTGTTCCCTCTGGGGTCTCAATTAGCGAGCCAGTGAAGAAGAAGCGTGGGAGGCCCAGGAAATACGCACCTGATGGCCAAGTTTCTCTTGGATTGTCTTCAATGCCAGTTAAGCCTAAGCCGTCTCTGATTCCAGATCCAATGTCTCCTAAACGAGCGAGAGGGCGGCCGCCTGGGTCTGGGCGGAAGCAGCAACTGGCTCTTCTGGGTCAGTGTTTGTATTTGGGTTCCGTGTTTACATTTCCATAAAAGAGGTGTCTATGAATGCACCGTTATTGTGATGTTTGTGCTTGGAACTACTGTCTTGCTTTGTCTTTTAATGATCATGGGTTACCAACTTGCTACTCTGCATTTTGTGCATTTGGTTTTCATCTTCCAAATGCTTGGAAGTAATATCTGTTAAATAGTAGAAGGTAATGCATTGTCTTATACAATTCTTTTCAAGTTATTATGCTCTATATAGCGGTGATATTTCAAGTGTTCTACTTTGCTGTTCCTGTATCTAAGTGTTCCACTTTGCTGTTCCTGTATCCAATTGTTCCACTTTCCTTTGTGCATTCAATACTGGAAACTTTCAAATTTTCTTTGTTTATTGTTGGGCTGATAAAAGTAAGAAATCATATTTTTGAGTGTTAAAATTGCCTTCTATTTTAGCTTCATTTAATGCTTTAACGGGAACCTTCAGCTTCTAAGCAGGTGGGAGAACTGCAATTATATCTATGAAATACTTGTGCATGGAGTAGCTTTAGCCACTTAGTTACTGTCAGCACATTGGATGGTGTTATTTGTTGGGCTTGAAAGCATCTGTAATTCATAGTCTATTTTTAAATGGTTTGTTTTTCCTTTTAGGTGAATGGATGAACAGTTCTGCTGGCATAGCTTTTTCACCGCATGTGATACAGATTGGAGTAGGAGAAGTACGCTGTATCCCTTGCAATTTTACTTTCTTGTACTTAATGATGACATGATTTTGCTTTTAACAATTGTGATGTCAAATTCATTGTAATTATGGCTATTTGATGTAGTTTCATTAAAAAATGATGTTTTATTGCACATTTCTTGCTATATATATTGGAATGAAAGTTGATTTTAACATGTTTTCATGAACTAGATTTTATGTGTGTGTGTGTGTGGTTGGACTTTGCTGGAATTATGTCTCCATAGGTAGTTGCAGTCTGTACCTGAACTGCCCCTGAATTTAGGCTTCCCTAACATTTAAGCGATTCAAAATTTCCAGCTTATCATCTGAAAATTTGAGAAAAGGATATATTTAGTTCTGTCCATTCGTAATGCACATGCATTAGCACATAAGCATTTGAAAGATTGGCGAAAAGCCTTATTGTCTTAATATTAGATCATTTTTTGCAGGATATTGTGGCAAAGATATTGTCATTTGCCCAACAGAGGCCAAGGGCTGTTTGCATCTTGTCTGGCACTGGTACAGTTTCCTCTGTAACATTGTGTCAGTCAGCATCTTCAGAGTCCAATGCCACATATGAGGTTAGTGCAATTAAAAAACTTTAATTTTCTTCTTCAAACTTTAGTTTAAGTGATTCTTTTTGACCTTTTACCTTGAGGTAGGGCCTCAACTGCATATATGCTTCCTTCTCACCTGAAGACATTTCTTGGAAAACCTTAAAGATGATTTGGATTCATTAATTTTTTTGCCCCTTTGATTGGTATTGGCTCTGTGTGAACATTTAATCTTGCAGTAGTCACCCTGTTCTTTATCTGCTATTGCTTAGAATATACATAGCACATTGATACTGGTGAATGTTTCCTCTGTTGATTGGTAGACTATGGAGATATGGAGGCTACGACTGCTGAATGTATTGGTAATGAGCATGCTTTTTGTGCTATGCTTGTGCAATTAGTGTTAAAAAAAATTAGTGTAACAAACTTTAGCTTGAACATGCTCTACGACCTTGATGGTTTCAGTAATCTGGCTAGGTTTTTGGTTCAAGTAGATAAAAGCTCAGCAATCCTACTTCTCTCCCCCAGCTGACACTCAAGTCAGTACTTTGACTCCACCAAAACCTTTGTATGCACGAGCTTGAACCCCTTGGTTTAACACTTTATGGAATGTCTTCCCATAATCTTAAAACAAAGTTTCACATGAATATCCGCTGCATTGAAATAAAATTAGGATGCAATTAGAACATAAATATTGTGTCAGCTTTCTCCTTGAAACATAAACTTTGCGAGGTCTCAAACTTTATGGATGTAGCATTTTGTGGTTCCATATATGGATTTTATTTTTCTACTTATCATTGTTCTGACTTGCTTACGTTCTGCCAACTTGGTGCACTTAACTTGCTGTAGGGCCGTTTTGAGATATTATGCCTGTCAGGTTCTTACTTGGTTGCTGAAGATGGTGGTCCTCACAATCGAACTGGTGGTATTAGTGCCTCTCTTTCTAGTGCTGATGGTCATATCATTGGTGGTGCAATTGGGATGCTTATTGCAGCTGGTCCAGTTCAGGTACAATTGCGGTTGTTGAATTTGGAAAACATAACGTTTATTCATATGATGCATTGATGCACAAACCCATGATGTGTGGAAGTCTTTACTACACATTCTTTTGATATTTTCTATAGTAATAGGAGCCATAATCAGTTATCTTTTGTCATAATTTGGTGTAAAAGTTAAGCTGGAAAGACTTCACGGATGAACATCATATTGCATGATTTAAGATCCTTCTTCCTGACTCAACCGCACTGTGAATGGTTAAATATGGTGTACATGGTAATAACAGAAAATGATTGCCTCAGTTGCTAGTTCTTGGTATTTATATTACTAAACTAGTTCTCAATAATATGTAGTACAAACTTCTTTGAACATAAATGCCAAATAATCTCAAACTTGGTACTTGATAAGTATATATTAAATTAGAAATTTTTATGTTGAAGATCATAGAGACTTGGTACTTAATATATTATGTGAATATTTTGTGTATTCAATAAATAAATAGTTTATGTAATATTTAATGATATGTTATAGATAGATAAGTTAAACCTAATGGATAATACATGTTAGAAATCGTCATGATCTTTGGGTTCGTCAATATGGTATCAGAGTCGAGCTCTGATTCTAGGGACACGAAATCTTTTGTTTCTTCTTCATTAGGGCCATTCTTCTTCTTCACCTCTATTTTGTGTTTCCTTCCCATTGTGTGTCCTTGTTTTTCTTTCTAGCCGCACATTGAGAATGACATTGACTAATTGCGTTATTAGCCTCCTTATGTCTCCTGTTTTGGCAGTCCATTGGGGGTGTTGTTACTGCCATTGAAAGCTTTGTTATCCTTGTCTTTTCTCTTGACACCCCATTAAGACTATCATTATGTCTATGTTCTATCTTTTCTTTTGGCTGTCCTGTTGAGAGCCACTGCATTTATTTTTGTTTCTCCTCGTGGTTTTAGGATTTACCAAAAGAAAAAAAAAAGGGCAGCAAAAAGATAATCCATTTTCAAATTCAAATTCTTATGCGACTTGGCTATAAATAGCATTTCACTTATTAGCTTGAGGGAGAATGTTGAAAATCACAGAGATTTAGTATTTAGTATGAGAATATTATTATTATGTATAATATATAAATAATTTTTTGTATATTCAATAATGAAATTATCAAATATTTTTGGTATCATCTATATATTTTTATGAAACATTTTACTTCATTATTATTAAAAGTAAATGAGTTAAATCAAATGAATAATACACCTCAAAATTCTTGGTAAATAATTTAAAATGATGTGAAAATTCTTTTCCCTCTTACTGTTTGCAATCAATTTCAATGTCACAGCTTATTTACTGTTTGATTATGCCAAGTATAACCAGCTCAAGTGTTTGGCTTAAATTTCTGGGGAGTGTATCAGCATTGATGAAAGTAGGGTTTTAAAGTCAGTAGTTGAGTTGAGAGGGATTGGTGCAGGTGGTTCTTTGCAGTTTTGTACATGGTAGTTCAAAGAGCAAGGATAGACCGGTGGGCCGTCCTAAAAATGACAAGAAGTCAACGCCTGAGTCCAGTGCAAAATCAACTATCCCAACTAGTACTAGTAATAATAATAATAATAATAGCGATGAGCGGCTGGCCTGGAAGCCCACCCCCACATAGATGTTGACTTGAAGCGAGAATGATCATATGATATGAGCTATTACTGCAACAGACACATGACAATTTTTGTACATTATGTGTTGTTGTATTATATGCACTCCGATACCTGAATTGCTCCTTAAAAAAGAGTCTATGTTTGTGCTAACTTAGTTTGTAACAATTGATTATTTTAAGATACTTATAAACACCAGCTTCAAATCATTTTCCATTCCTAAATTTGCTGAAGCTGTATGCGGAAGATCAGCGGTCGCTTTGGTTTAATTATTTTTTGTAGCCTCAAAAGTTGCCAAGTTCCAAACGTTTGGTGCTAATGCAGTTATTTGTATATAGACACGTCAATATCCTGAATGGTTTGATGGACCACATGAATTATGATTATCAACTTGCAGTTGACACTTAGACACCAAAATTTTCTTGAATAATATTGCAGGATATCTTATGATACTTGGCAGTGGGGGGAAAGTCAACAAGGATACCCGATGCCTAAATTAAAATAGCCTTGTGATTATTTTGAGTTAAAAAGAAATTGCGTCATAATTAGAAAAATAAAAATAACAGAAAAACATTAAATATAAATATATGATTTTTTTTGCTAATAAAAAAATAAGGAGTATAACATTTTTTATTTAATTTTTAAAAAGTATAACCAAGAATAACATTTTATAAGTTCCAATTTATGGTAGGCATATAATTAGAAATACTTCAAGTCATAAATTTGAAAACCATGTTAATGCCTGTTAAGCTTGAATTAGGAACATTCTGTTCAAAACTTTAGAATTTAATCTCTATTATCAAAACTTGATTATAGTTATTAACAACCTATTTGGTTCACTTATTGGAATAGATAAAGAAAGGAATGATTGTTCTTATAAATATAATAGATGAAAAATAGAATAAAATGAGTATTATTTTGTTTAGTTTATTGCTAAAGAATTCCTATGCCAATGTTTATTTTGAAAACGTAAACTTGGAATGATAAAGGAATAATTAATAAAAATTAAATTATTATTATTATTATTATTACAAATAAAATGTCTCATACATTTCTTCTTCTTCTTCTTCTTATTATTATCATTATTATTACAAATAAAATGTCTCATACATTCTTTTGGTCAAAGGAGCATAGCCTAAATGCTACATCCAGATATCCTCAACTTTGGTCAATTCTCCAAAATAACAAAATTTTATTTCTAAAGTTGGTCCTTACAAAAGTAGGGCATAATTGTTAGTGGGTACTATCCCATTTTTCCATACGGGTTAGAAAAGGAAAAGAAGTCAATGGGCCTTTGATTTTAGAGGCTTACACTTCTTTGCTATCAATTGAGGATTAGCAAAATACATTAAATAAGTTCTTGACATTGACATAGTTCTCAATATTATCAAACATCAAATTCAGTAAAAACAGTGTAGTAAAATAAAATTAATCCGTAACTCTATTCAAATGGGAAGATTCACGGTTCTAATCTTTCATGCACAAACTATGTTAAGGATAAACATATGCTACAGTTCATTGATTTCAAGAAAAACAACAAGCTAAAATTACATTAGTCAGTTTAAAGGTTATCCTAATTTTAGGAAAAAAATGTTGAACAAACTTAAAACTACAAGAATGGGCATACCTTGTAGTTGATTGGAGGGATTCAAAGCTGGAAACATGTTTTAAATTAGCTGCAAAAGCATTGAGAGGAAAGATGTAATTGATAATTAAAATTTGAGATATTAAATATGTACTGAAGCATAATTTCAAGTTGGAAAATCAAAAGCTAAAACATCATTAAAAGAGGATAAATTTGTTTATATCAATTGGAAAATCGGGTATCTCATTTGATTTTCAATCCATTGTTTCAAAAACATAACACTACATATGATAATATGCCGCTATTAATGAACACCTGTAATAAATTCAATTATTATTAAGGGCATGCAAAAGCTTGTCGTCAGTAGAACCAAGAAATCATTGTAAGAAACATTAAATAAATAAAAAGGTCCTTGAAGATTCACACCACACAACATAATTCCATACATTAGAAACAAAAGAGCATGATGATTGAGACTTCGTATTTAAGACCAAAAGGACTTATGGGCAATTCTTGCTTTCTCTTTAGGATATCTCTCAAGAGATTGTATGTCATAAAAAGGTTATAAGTTACAAAATAAGATTAGAAAATGGTCTCTTAAAACCTTTTCTTGATCTAAAAATAAACTTTTTCCAAGATCAAACTAAATTAGTGTAATCTTAGAACTATAACTAGATATAAAGTGTTTTTATTACATTTATATCTAGAATTTGTTCATTAAAACCTAAAATTATTCAAAGTTACTGAAATTGACAATTTACAAAAAGATTTTCTTACAAAGGATACATAAAAATGTTATGTTATTTACCATTTAAATTGTATTATATAATAACTACATGTAAATTTGGCATTAAAGTACATGTATGATTAGTTTGTAGTGGTCGAAATACTCAAGTGCACATGATTCACTTTATCTTAGTCCATGATGCACATAAAGCAAGGGGAAAGTGACCCCTCCCCTAAACTTCTCCCTTATAAATTGAACACACACATAAAATGGGAAACAAAATAAAATTTATGAATCCTTGTCACCATGAAAGTGTTATTTGGGAACGTTTATATTTACTACCTAAAATGATATTGGCACCATCTAAAACGTTTTATTCAAGTTACCAACCTCTGGACATGACTAATTAACAACTAATAACAAGATATTATCAAGATTCATCCACATTTTCATTCAAGTTGAAAAATACAAATCAACGGACATACAACTTAATTGTGTAGTTTATCAAGAACACTGACAATTCATGTTTATTTCGTTTCAGTTGTTTCAACTGCCAACCATTTCAAACAATTTCCTCATCAAACTACATACATAAAGCACAGCTTTTCATTATTCCTATTTCGTCAAATTACACATTTCAACCTAAATTGCCCACTTTAATGATCCCATTTTCTTGTTTAATCCACAACAGAAAAAGAAGAAAAAAGATGGCAGACGCCACAAGAAAACAAAAAGGCATGGGTTTTATTCCTGAGGAAGGGAGACGTAAATACAGGAATTACTCTAACAATGAGAAAAGACAAATAGATGCATCAAAAGCATGGCTGAAAATTTATGAAAAGAATGAAAGTATATCAGAAACACAAGTTAATAAGATAGAAAATTAAACTAGTTGTGAGAATCTATGATATATATTTACAGTATTCACAAACATTACTTTATGAAAATTTAGCCCTAAAGTTTCGTATGTAGTGCTAATCCAAATGACTTGTTGAACATAAAACTCTTTCTGGTAAAATTAGATGAGCTTTTTCTTTCCTTTTCTTTTTTTTCTCTTTACTTGCAAAGATCAATGTTACGAAGATCAACAAAACCCATCAACAAAACCTAATCCCTCACCCAATCAAAACAAAACACAAACATAACTCCATCAACAAAACCCCTCAACCAATCGAAACCCATCAACCAAAATGCACATAACTCCATCAACAAAACCCCTCAACCAATCGAAACCCATCAACCAAAATGCATCACGTATAGGAAAGAACAGGAATAACTTACCCAAAAGAGAGGAAAGATGATAGAAGGCTGGGTTGACTTGAAGAGAGAGTGAAGTTTCTAGAGAAGAGTGAAAATGACGAAGAAGTGAACGCAGGAGTGGACTGTGAAGGATAAAATGAATAATTTTCTGGAGGGAGGTGAAAATGAAGAAGAAACGTGGGAATGAAGGATAAAAAAGTCATAAACTAATGACTTTATTCTTAGAATAGATAAAGATAGATAGGGATGGTCTTTAGCTTTCTCGAAAGTTATGGAATATCTAATCCTAGGATTAGTTATTCTGTGTATTTTTTCTAACCAAACAAAAGAATAATTAAGTTTAAGAATACACTAGGAATAGAATACCTATTCCTTTGAACCAAAAATGTCATAAATGTATTCTTTCCATACCCGTTGATTCATTCCCAAACTTATGAACCAAGCAACCCCTAAATCTAATACTAAATGACTTTACCTCTACCAAATTAAGAAGGACGGTTACATGTTATCTTCCTAATAACATTACGACAATGAGAACATATCTGTTTGTATCCTTATTGCATTATTCACTGACCAATCTTCCACATTCTTAAGTTTAACGCTTCACTTCCTTTTCTACTTCTATGCTATGCCATCTTATTTCTTCTTGTGTCCTCACTAAATGCATTCAAACTTAGTGCAATTTAGTTGTGCTAATTATCTTGAATCTACCAAGCCATTCCTATCTGTTGCTATTTAGAATGCTCGCTAAACACACTCATTACATGTCAACTTACATAAGTAATTGAGAGTCATTGCCAATATTTGTAAAAAAAAAGGCTTTAATTGTGGACTTTGTCATATCGTAATTTCTTGCCTATACATGCTTAGTCCTTATGCATCAGCCAAGAACCAGTTACCTATTGTGTATAACCAATATGTTGGAATGGCCTTCAATCATTAGATCACATATGATAAAATCCTATTTGCTATTTTTTTCACGAAACGCTCACATAACTCGTCTATTCGTAAAGTTTACCTTATCAATTCCCCTATTTAGATGTTTTCCTCAAATCAACTTAGATATGAAATCAAGGGTATCAATTATTACAGGTAAGACATTTTGGTTTATGTCCTACAGCCAATCGGTTTGGTTATAATTTAGTGAAGACATTCTTTACCTTATATATATTTAGATGCATATGATAAAGGTATATGATAATTATACATTGCAAACAAAATTATAATTATGAGATTCATATTGAATTTATGTATTAATTTATAAATTATTCTTAGTTATTGTTCTCTTAAAAGTAGACATCAACAGAATGTAAAAAGACTAGCACATGTTATATTTTTCTTGATGAAAGAAGTAGTCAATAATATAAAATAAAGTATGTAGATACTTAAACAAACATATGAGCGCTTGTTAAAGAATAAGTTCACTGAACTGACCCTATATGAGAAATATATTTGAAACATCACTTGTATGTCTATGAAAATTCTTAATGTGATGATACTATAAGTAATCATTTGACGTGAGGTCTCCAAAGTTATCTTGTATAGAGATTGCTAGGTTTTGATACTATTTATGACCTATTCTAATCAAAGGTATTTCAGTTGGTAGACATTGAATGTAGCATTAACTATATGGAGATAGTTGTGTGATCGAGATATAATTTGTCCCCCAAAAGTAATAAAGGAGAATGTTATGATGTTCTCGATTAATATTGATTAAGGAAATTCTTGGTCAAGATGAAATGACATTTTATAAATAGATTTAAGGAAATTCTTGGTCAAGATGAAATGACATTTTATAAATAGATTAGTAATGCTATTAATTAAATCGACAACTAATGATAGAGAAGCAATATGATTGGATTCAAAATAGAGTAAACATTAATTTTATGCTTTATGTCTAATTATAACATAATACAATCAAATGATTGAATTATACAGAAAAAATCATGCATGGAAAGGATAGTAAAAACTACTTTGACATTTCTAAATATTTAGGTGGTCATGATGTGCTACTAGATGCTAATCTTTATCTATGAATATTAAATTGTTTAACTAAAGAAGTAAAGATAAATTAAAATGTGATTTAAGATTATAATTTATATCCATTTTCAACATATTTGAAAACCTGATAAGTCTCACATAAAGAACAAGTTGAAGAGATCAAGCATATTTTAATCAAGTTGAACTTGATTGTAAAGTTTGAGAAAATTTATAATTAAATATGAGATATTAAATAAATATGGATTAATATAAGATATAGAATGTTATTTCACTACAAGAAAATGGGTTTAGCGATGAAATTTACAGACAGAATGGGAAGATTTTTCGTCGGTAAGCTAAATTAGCAATGAAATTTATCGGCAGAATAAGTCGTCGGAGAAACGGCCAAAGGAATAATTAGCGATGGAGTACAAATTTTCCGTCGCTAATTTACCGATGGACATATTATGTTCTGTCGCTATATTTATTGACGGTAAATATTGTCTTGTCGGTAAATTTACTGACGGAATGTTTTTTCGGTCAATAAATTTAGCGACGGACAAGGCTTCTCCGTTGGTAAATTTACGACTAATTATACTGCAATCATATTCTTTGTGGAAATGGTTTCGGTAAATTCACTACATTTTACTGACAGATTTTGGTTTTCTGTCGGTAAATTTATTGATACTATTTTTTAAAAATTTCCCTGTATTTAATTTTATTTGATAATCTTATGATTGATGTATAATTTATATAGTTATCAGTTATCTGTTGATAATAGTTTAATTTGTTTCTACATTTAATTTGTTAAAATAGAAAGTTGATTGATGATATAAAGTAAAAATTATCTTAATTGATAATA
>JAOQMP010000210.1:32877371-32895160 GCA_027563575.1 Erythroxylum pedicellare | reverse complement strand
TATTCCTTATTTAGGTAGGACTCCTAGTGTATATAAGTAGATAAACTCTTCTCTAATAATACACAGTTTTTAGCATACAGAAAATCCTTTGTATTCACAATGTTAATGTTTGAGTTATATTTATGCAGAATGTTGATGTTTGACTTATGTTTATGTGGATTGTTGATGTTTGAGTTACGTTTATGCGTATTATTGATGTTTGACTTATGTTTATGCATAATGTTGTTGAGTTATAGATATTCAATATAATGGTACCTAGTAGAAACAAAGGAAAAAAGATGGCAACTATTGAAATTGTTCCTTCCCTACAACAACCAGATCATTCCAACCGTAGTTAACAACAACAATCAACTTCAACCACCATTGAAGCCAGTCAACAACAACCTCCATCTACTTCAACTAATGTTGAGGGATCTTTAGGTCTGTTAATCTTTACCACCTATAATTATACTTATACTCAAATATATATTTACATGTTTAATACATTTTTTCTTATCATTTTTTTTAAGGTTCCAATACCGCCATCAGAAAAAAGGTAGAGGTATCACTAAAGGTTGTGGGTTGTAACAGATGAATGTTGCAATGAACAAAAAGTTGGCTATACATATTGATACCTCGTAAGGTCATCCCATTGACAAATTCTAATTGATAAAATTGTTCAGTAAGTTAGGGGTCATTACTAGGACTAAATTGCCTTGCCTTCAGTATGCCATTGAAGGAAGACAACTTGCTACAGAATGTTTTAGACAAAGTTTCAATAAATTTTCAATTTATTTAATTATATGTATTTTTATTTTGCTTTTTTAAAGATAAATTTCACTTTTACTTCTTTTTCACAAATGAAGCTCAATATCGTCGATATTGATAACCCTAAAGTTTCAAGTTGTGTGACTTCACTGTTGAAACAAAGGATTAAGGATCATCATTATCAACTACATAAATACTAAAAATCTTTTCCTTATGTTGAAGAGGCTAGGAGGAATGTTCTTGAATGGATGTCTCCAAAAAATTAGAGTCAAATGTGTGATTATTGGGCCTCTGCCAAGGTTAAGATTTGTCTTCTTTCTCTTCACATTTGCTTCCATTAATCTTGTTATATAATTTAATGACTATTTCTTTTCTTTATTTAGGAAAAGTGTGAGAAAGCCAAGGTTAACAGAAGAAAAATGAAAACTTCTCACAACCAAGGCTTTAAATCATTTGTTATCGTACAAAATGAATATGCAAGCTGTTTGTTTGGAAGTTATAATTATATTAGTAAATACAATATTATTTATTGTGTTTTCAATTCTTTATTCATAAAACATACTGAGAAGGAACTACATAAACAAGAGTGTGATAGGATGACATTAAACAACTCACTGACTATAAGGAAGGTCAAGGGTGGATGTTAGAAGAAGCGCAAAATAACTATATAAGTATAAAAATTTATTTAAATTTAAACTTATTTATTTATGTATTACTAACTAATAATATTTGAATTGAATATTGATTTTGTTTTTTAAATTTTAGAATAAGATGCAGGAGTTAATGTAAAGATCATTGTCTGATAGAATGATCCCAATATAGATGGGATTTGCAACAAGATCCGGTTACATAAAAAGGTTTTAGGTTTGACTCTAAGCCAACTGCTTTATTCTCATCAAGACCAGCATATGTTGATTGTCTTGAAGAGAACCAGTTTTTAAGGCTAAATAATGTAATGAACAAAAGTTAGAATATAACGAATGAAAGTTGGCTAAGCTTGAAAAGATGGTCAAAACGATTCTTAGTTTGTTCATAACTATTTTTGTTAATGTTTGTAATTAACATTTAATGATATTCTATTGTTTATATAAAATGCTTCTAATTTCTAATTATTGTTAATTATATTTTCGTATCATAAATTATAAAACAAAAAATCTAATTATTACATACAATAACATGGATTAAAATTGTTACCAATAATTATAATTAACATGATAAATGTTTTAGTAATAATGTTTATTAAAAAATTAAATACATACCTAGAAAGATTTGCCTACATTTTTAAAATCTTCGCTGAAAATTTTTAGCTACATTTTGAAAAACATCATAATTAACTTTTGCCTATGTGTACAAAAATAGAGCTAAATTTTTTTTGCTACAACTGTTTATATCTTTGCCAATAATTTTGGGTGATGATTCAAAATTTATCGATAAATATTATTACCTACGTTTACAGTAATATAGCTAATAATATTTAGCCATGAAACTAAGCATATCAAAATATCATTGGCAACGATTTGCCGTATCGTCACGTATTTCTTTTTGCTACGTGTTCAGATCATAGTAAAAACTAATTGTTGGTTAAAACATTGCCTATAGTATTTTGCTACCAGAATTTTACAACAATTTACACTATGGTTTAGTACCGTCACTAAATATTATCAGTGACGAATTAGAGACTTTCAATGACAAAAATTTTCTTCACTAAAAGCCACTTCTATTGTAGTAAAAGTTTGAAAAATTTTATAATTAAATATGAGATATTTGATAATAATGGGAAAATTGAACTAAAATGTCTAAAACTTATTATAAATACATTAAAGCTCTAAGAGAGTTAGCACTCCTTACTTAAACATCTCTGTAAGGTAACAGAGTTTTCTTAACTTGTTATGTAGATACTGTTAGAGGCTAGGTATTTGTGCGGTTATAGTGATTGAGATGAATCCGTTTCAGAAATAGTTCGAAAGATACATTAAAAAAATGATCAAATTTTAAAATAAGGTATAAATTAAAATTCATGCTTTATTATGATTTAATTGTTAATAATTTTATAAAATTAAAGTGATTTTAATTTTTTAAAAATTAAATATATGAAAATTTTATAATTATTTTACTTCGATTGGGATCTGGTTTGTCTAACAACACAAAGATCAAATCTCATCACTCACGAACAAGGGTCTTCAGGGTGCGATATTGATGTCTGTCTGTCTTTAACAACAGAAGGTTCTCATCATTTCAAGCCACTCTGGGCTTTTGTGGCTAAGAAATGAGATTTGGATTACCTTGGAATATATACTCCTGTCTTTGGTTTAATGAAAATCCTACTCGAACAGGAAACAATTACCATCAACTTCAAGTCCTCAGCAGAATATGGTGATCGCCGTCATTATTTTTCTAGATAATGTTAATTATTGGAGTCCTAGGAAAATTCTTTACTTTATTTCTCCATAACCTTTTTTGTTTTATTTTTATTTTATTTTTAATAATAAACAAAAATTAATCTCGGTTTGCATCATGTGTAGCAATTCATAAATGTTATTTAATAATGTTAATACATATTTCAGACAAATTAACTTTGTATATCGATACTCATTGGACCAGGTGACATCCTTCTCCAAACTCATTCAAACATCGGACCAGGTGACATCGACAGCCGCATGAATGTTACCCGCTATGTTTAAAGCTCCCCAAAACGCCACCGACGCACCGATGCTGTTCTTATTCAAGCATTCGCTATCACTTTCGCACTCATCAACTACCTCTGCTGTCACTGTCCTTCCATTTCTTTTTATTTCAACTAGCTTGTTGCAACTTTTCTTGTTCTCAAACCATTTAGATGGCATAGCCACAAAATATCCGAAATTAGTAGAGTACGTCCCCTCACATTTTCTTGATTTCCTGCCTATCCCTATCCCACCAAAATCTCTCACTGTTAAAGTTGCCTTCATGTTTTTCACCTTACTCCTTCTCCACTGGCCTTTCTTGAATTCGGCCTCACCAGGTCCAAGCATATTGTCTCCATCCTCCGTTTTTTGGCTAGCTCTGGAATGGCGAGCCTCAATAGTTACAGACGCTATTAGCAAAATTGTTAGAATCAAGACTGCTGTGCCACTTGATCCAGGTTGCTTCATCTTGGCTATATATATATATATATATATATATCTTTGCCACACTGGTATTGAGCAGTCTTGGTGCTTTGATTAGGTCGGGGATGGCTAAATTTTATGAATGAATAATGGATATATATAACATATCGATCCGAAGTTTAAAACTGCATTAACACTTGAATTTCCGAGTATCATTAACTGGCGGACAGTTTTGAGCATTTTGGCAAATAAGAGAAAATAAAAGTCTTCGAGTTGAAACAGATACTAGGATATTTCATGGACAGATCATAAGCCACTTCCACTAGATAGAAGATGTACAAGTATAAGAACCTTGGTTTTATCTAACCATAATTAACGAGTCATCCAGCAAGCTTATTTTATTTTCAATTTGACATATCTTAACTTTTTTCTCAAAAAGGGATAAACAAATTTTCACATAAATCTACAAATTTATAGAGAGCTATAATATGTTGAGCAATATTATTGCCAGCTATTAAAATATTATCTACATAACAATGCATGAAATTATGATACTTGAAAATTTTATCCATTTTTCTTTGAAATATTTATGAAACATTTTTTAAATAAAAACGTACAACTAACCATTTATAATGACCTTGTGAAGTAGAAAAAGCAAAAAGCAGGATATGAAATACTATCTTAATTCATTTTTATCTGCCAAAATCCACTTTTGAAGTCAAATTTAGAGAAAATTTGTTTTCCTCTAGTCAATTTTATTAATGTTTACTCATGGGGTAAAAAATATCCATCAAATATTATATTTTCACTTAATTTTTTATAATTTACTTCCATTCTTACTTTATTTTTGATTGTTGCTTTATGGTTTCTAAACTATAAAAGCTAGGAAAGAATGAGGGCATTTACTAGACCTAATTATCTTTAGATTTTCTAGTTCAAGAAGTTGTATTTTAAATTCTTCTTGATATTTTAAATTATATCTTATGGCAGTAGCCCTAATAATCTTTTGTTTATCTATCAATTCTAAACTTGCTTTTCTCTGCTTTTATCCCAAAATTGTAATGGGTTATTAGTGTAATTTTTCTTCATCTTCTATTTTACTAATTCTAGTCCATCTTTGATGGTTCTTATTTTCTATTTTAAATTAAGGTTTTTGTTTTAGAAAATTTAGTTTTTCTTTTTATCCTACACCACATTATGCTTTGTAAGGTTTAAAGGGAATCAAGGTAGATCGAGCATAGGCAGTTTTGATTTAATTAACTATAACCTAATGATCATATATTGTCGTTTTACTTATTTACTCATTAACCTGCATCACTTTTTTATTGTCACATCTGAATGTGGGTCTACCGGAAATAACCTCTCTACTATATAGGGGTAAGGTTGCGTACTATAAGATCTCCTGTTGGACCCCATTTTCGGAGCCCAATTATTTGGAATATCATAAAATGTGAGCTTATTACCCTATAGGGTTATTTCAAAGAACCCTTATTAGCCAACTATCCTGAGTCATATAACATGGGCGTAATCTAATGAAAAACACCTTAACCATTATCAATTCATCTTCATGATTTGATACCATAACATGTAGGCCTTATTTCTAGAGTCCAACTCTTTAGTCATGAAACCCTAAATGTTGGGTCCTGGGTCTAGAAGTTCGCCGCGGTGAACGGATGAGCACTTCTGTAAAAGCCCTTCGGCAAAAGTTCACCGCGGTGAAGTTCCCATATTAGACCCAAGCATCTCTCGGGATAATTACACCGCGGCGAGAAGCTTGACTTCGCCACGACAAAGATGCACAATTAGCCAAAATAAAACCTTTTAGGAAGGGTTCACTCAATAGCCTTCCCTAGGTCTCTACATCTATCTAATCCTTACTTTCACTCTAAGTTGTCCCGAATTTACTCTCTTTAAGGTAACATCATTTTATGACAATTTAACTACCAATGTTATTTCATCAAATTCTCAAATCTCTACTCAATTTATTCACTACTACAACTAATTTTCATCCTTCACAATTTCCTATCTTTCTTTTTCCATAACACATCTTACTTATATGTAACCATAATTCTTGTTCGAAAATTCATCATCTTAAATCAATTACTTCCTCAAGTATCCCTAATTTCAACTCAACCTTATCTATATGCAAATTCATATTTCCACTCAATGACATTCATACATAATTCATAATTCATTAACATCAAGAGATAAGAGTTTTTACAAAGCCGTAATGGCATTTCAAACCACAATAGATCAATGCCTCATAATCCCAAAATACAAAAGATACTTGAACTAATAATACTTGAAATGCAACTAAAAGCCTCATTGTTACAAAATCTATCTTAAAAATATAAAAATATACAACTTGGAGTGATGCCTTGACCCTTTTTCACTCGATCTCATGTTCTTTACCTGAAGATGGGACGGATAAAAGGAGGGGTGAGTTTAAAGCTCGTAGGTAATAAGTTTATAATCGAGAAATAAGCAAAAATCCTTTTATAAAACTCATTTTCATTGAACCTTTTCATAACCATAGTAATTCCACATTTAAAAATCATAAAACACTTATTTCATGAAATTCTCAATTTTTCAAACAATTCACAATAGTACAAATCATGTATCCATCCATCTTGTCAAACATATCATGAGCACATAAGCACATCAGAATGGTTTGGGAGGTCTATAAATAGAACAAACTAACACATTTCCATATAATGGTCCTGTGATGAACATAACAAACTAACACAATCCCACATAGTGGTTTTGTGTAGTCGTTAACATGAGGGAGTCCATGGAGGAGCTCTATGCCACTAGCAAGCAAGCGGGAGAAGCCTTTAGTCAAAGTTCACTTGACATACAGAATGGACCAAATCAAACCCACGTAATATGTATCTCATAACTTGTAAACTTATTGCCCAAGATGACACTTTTTTAAAAACTTACTTTTCATGTACCTGATATATTTTGAAAACCATTTCCGAAAACATGATTTCACAAACAGGTATCCTTTCAATGAGAAATCCTTTTCAAAGTCTTTTCATCAATCATCAACACAATTTATGTAGCAAACATATAACAATTTCACAATTCATTCAAGAAGTAATAAAGGTAACATTGATAATGCAATTTAAATCGTTAAACTTCCTTGATTTGAAGAAAACAATGAGTGGCTTATTTAATCTGTTATAAACGTGTACCCAAGTTGATTTCCTTGCTTAAATACTTGCTCAAAGGTGCCTCACCCTTTGCTCCTCTTGCCTTCCTTGATTTCCTTTAACAATAGCCAAAAGTTCCATTCAATAGGAATTCCAATTTATGATTAGGTAAATGAAGAAATTTTATAATACTTTATTCTAGAACAATGTTTCCCCATTGTCTTAAGTTTCTAATGACTCCAAAATCATTCAATTTGGTTTAGTAATCTAAAAGTTATACCAAAATCAATTTTGGACTATTCTTATACTGAAACAATATTCTATGCTCAATTTCCATCCAAATATTTAAATTCTTAGATACTGAATTAAGACTTAATTCCTTCATACAATTTGTATCCATATGTCTCTAGTTTACTTCAAATAAAAAATCACTCCATTTGGATCACTACAAGAAAAGTTATCATCAAAATACCCCAGCATGTTTTTTGCTGAAAAGTTCGCCGCAACGAACTTTTCCTGAAAATTTACATGTTTGCCACAGCAATGTCAGGAGTTAGCCGTGGCGAATTTGTCCAAAAACACGCTCTGAGAATGTGTTTCACTCCATTCTTAACCTTTTAACCTCCCTTCTTTCATTCATAACTCATCTTAAACCTAAACCATCTCTTCTACTTCATTTCAACCCAATATCATTCACAACTAATTCATAATCTATTTTTGATCATTAACCAAACACTAACACATTTACATAAACCATTCATCAACAACTTCCAACACATATTCAAATTCATTTTCACTTTTAACCATGACTAAATATGCTTCATTCAATAAATCAAAAAGAAGGATGCTTATACTTACTTGTTTATCTAAAGCTTCTTCAATCACCACGAAACCCTATCTTAGAAATCCCTAAAAATAAAAAATGATTCTTTAGTTCTTTCTTTCTTCCCACCAAACCCTACACAAAATCCATTTCTCTAAACCCTTTTCTAACAATGCAAGAAGGAGAGATGATTAACTTAACAAATCCTCTTTTTCTTCCTTCCACGTTTTCTTCCTCTCCCTTTCTTTCTTATTTTCATTTCTTTCTTCTCTCAAATGCAAGATACATCGTCTTCTTCTTCTTTTTATACTCTTAATGAATGTTAAATTTCCATTTTCCCCTTATTTTCATGTCTTATGTCTTATGCCCTTAAGTGAACTTCCAATAGTGCCCTTCATTCATTCTTATAACATTAATACTTCAATTCAATTAACCTATATCATAAAATCTTACCAACATTAACATAATAATTAACTCTAAATTTTAATCCATCAACACCTCATAATTCATTTAAATCATGCTTAATAAATAAAAAAATTGGGGGCCAACATTCGAATAGAGAGGTGAAGCATATCTTGAATAAAATTGTAAAGCCATTAAAGAAGGATTGGAGCCTATGCCTCTAAGAAGCAATATAGGCCTATCGAACTGCCTACAAATCCCCAATAGGGATGTCCCCTTACCATTTAATCTACAGAAAAGCTTGCCATTTGCCCGTGGAGTTGGAGCATAAAGTTTATTGGGCAATCAAGTAATGCAACATAGACTTGGAATCTTCCAATATGGAGAGGAAGCTGCAACTGCAAGAACTAGGGGAGTTAAGGCTAGAGGCATATGAACATTCTCGCCTCTACAAAGAGAAGACAAAGTTGATGCATGATAAGATTCTTCAGAGGAAGAGCTTCAATGATAGGGACAAAGTCTTGTTATTCAAGGCTCGTTTCACCTTTAAACATGGAAAATTCAATACTCATTGGGATGGACCATATTTGGTCACTAAAGTGCACAACTTTGGTATGGTTGAGCTTGTATATAAAGAAACCAGAGCCCAACTCAAAGTGAATGGCCACCTATTGAAGCTCTATCATGAGAACCAAAAACCACCATAAATATTAGGTTCCTTCTCTCCTTTAAATTTTTATTTACTTTTGGTCTTTGACTAGTTATTCCATGTTTTGATGTACTACTTTACTTAACAAGTGTTGGGGATAAACCATCCCAGTAGGAAGATAGCTGTGTTTTTAATTTCATCAGTAGCTTTACATTCCAATAAAATTCCCTTCTGTCTCTTCATGCCCCTGAACTTTATCTCCTTTTTTGTTCACATCGTGATTGTGTTCTGATTATTTCATAATTGAGGACAATATGATGTTTAAGTGTAGGGAAGGTTTTCCCACTTTGCTATTCTTGATTGTGCATCATTTTAGCCATTTAAATATTGGTGCAAGTCAATTGTGCATAATGTTCAAATTTTAAACTTGGTGATTGAGGGAAATTAGTTGTTCCAAGGTTTCTATCATTTTTTTCCACAGAGCACTCTGCCTTCGCCGTGGCAATGTGCAGAATTAATCTTTTTTGTCACGATGAATTATTTCTTTGCCACAGCAATGTTTGCGTTCTGAATTGTTAGCTGTGACGAACTCTTGGTTTCACCGCAGCACCATACTCTTAAAGAAATGGTTTTTAAATTGCCTCAATTCAACAATTCTCCCTAATTAGATTCTTGTCACTCTTGTATCTCAAAGATTTTATAAGTTTCAAAGCGATCCCTGTGTTTTTGAAAATACCTTCCATTCTTTAAATGACAGACGGTTTTGGATAGTTTCATTTTCAATGTTTTCAACATAAAGTAAGTGAGGGTATGCTAACAAAGTAGCACTTTATGTTTTAAAACCTTGAGATTGTTAATTGAGATATCAACCTTGTTGAAAGGATATTTGGGTTGAATTCTTTCATTTTAGTGTGTATCTGCTTATTTCATATCTCTCTAGAACTTGTTTTAATTCTTAATCAAAGCTTGATGGACTAGAATTTTGTTAACATGATAGAGGCATTCTTTCAAAACCCTGTTGACCCAAACACAAACCCCATAAACACCTATCCATTGCTAACCCCTTGAGCCATGATTTTTTAGCACATGCAAACATCTTCTTGTGGTGTCAATAGTCTATTTCTCATTTTCTTCTAGTTATCTCAAGAAATTGGTTATTGAGAAAAGCCAATGAAAAAAAAAGAGAAAGAAAGAGAAAATTTTCCAAAAAGAAAGAAAGAAAATATATATATATATATGTTCTCAAAAGAAAATATTCTCAACAAAAAAGGGGGTTAAGAAATAAATTATGTTGTCATTTGTGTAAATATTGTCTTACAGTTGACATCTATTTCATAATTAAGGTGCATACACTCATATTTTTTTCTTTCATCTCTTCCATCCATTTCATATAGCCTTCCGTGCATTACAACCTCAAAAAATCCTCTTGATTTTTGAAATTATAGTTCTTGTAGTTGAGAAGTAGAGTTATCACAAGCTTATGGTAGAAAATGGATTAAGCAGATTTTAGAGTGAAATTATCCAAAAATAAGTGAGATGACAGCAATCACCGTGCCTTGAGTGAAATCTATTTTGCTCAATCTCTTGGATTAAATTCTTATAGTGTTTATTTTCTTGACACTCTTTTAGTCTGCTTTGATTGATTCTGAGAAAGTGATTTTTACCAATTATCTACTCTTATTTTAAGCATGGTCGGAATTTTTCTTTGCACTTATGTTTTTTTTTACTCGTATAAACTTTGTTCAGGAGTACAAAGATCTAAGTGTTGGGGAATTTTATTGAGCCCAAGTTTATTATATAAATTGGTGACATTTCATGACTTTTACTACACTTTTTGACTCCTATTTCTAGATTTTATGCTTAAATTGACTCTTGACTGTAAACCATTATTTTATATCGTTTGAGAGTAAAAATTGGCACAAATTAGTATTAATTGCACTAATTAATTTTCTGAGAACAATTGATACTGTAAACTATCATTGTTCATCATAGGAGACTCAAGAAGAAGATGTAGAGTCAAGGAAGGCTGAATTGAAGTCAAAAAGTAAACAGGTGCAATAGGAAGTTTTTCGCGGCGAAATGGATCTGTCACCGTGGTGAATTACAAAGAATTCCAGGCTAAACTTCCATAAAAAATGTTTGCTGCGGCGAAAATTAATTCTTTCGTCGCGGCAAAAGAACCAGTAATGAAGCAAAAACCTTTCGTGAGAATTTGATAGTAGCAAACTTATATGTCGCTGCGGTAAACCTTCGAATACCCAAACCATTTTTGAAATTTACCCACTATACAACCCGATCCAAATCTATCTTTCTTTTAAAACCTACCATATTAGGTTAAGGGAGGAGATAGAAAAAGATCACAAAAAACACACAACTCGCACAATCTCAACTTCAAACATCCATCATCACCTCTCCTCCAGTTTCATCGTCAACTCCTTCATCAACAGTTGCTACCATGGATGCTTCTGGTGGGTTTCAAGTTGTTAGTTCTCTTGAAGTAATGCTTGGCTAGCACCTTTTCCTCTTGAAGTTATAGCAATGGATGGAGTTCAATGGGCTTCAAAGGGGAGTAGTTTAATCATGTTTAGCTACATTGTTATGAACTCCTAAGTTTAGGATTTGTAATTTGTAGTTGAATTTTCTTGATTAGAGTTTAATCAAGTGTTGAACATTTAATGTGTTATTGGGTTTTGTTGATGTAAGTTGGGCGTCATTTCTGGAACCCAACTCTTGCCAACTCATGAAGCCTGAGCGTATTATCCTATAGGGTTATTTCCACGAACCCTTATAAGGCATCAACCCACAATGGTGGCGTGCCTATGATGACCAAACATCAATACAAACTTATTACTTCTACTCAACCATATTACAAGGGTGTCAAAATGGACACACATAACCGAAACTGCTTTCATCTATCATTTCATTTCTAAAGCAACAAAGTCTGTAAAACTTTATTTACATATCAAAAGCCACACCATTGGCTTACTACAAAAATACAAAAATAGCAAATTTGCGGAAGTTTCCTTAGGCTCTTGCTCACGTGATCTCTTAATTATCACTTAAAGAGGGGATAGAAAGGAGGTGAGCTTGACAACTCATGGGTAACAGTTTATAATAGAAAAATAAGCAAAAATCATTTTTAAAACTCATTGCCATTGTACATTTTCAAAACCATATTAATTTTGAAATAAAATTCCTCAAACACTTGTTGCTTAAAATTTTCAATTTATCAAACAATTCATGAGCAATTATAAATCATGCATGCATCAAACTTGTCAACAGGTCATAAGCACATAAGCACATCAGAATGGTTTGGGTGGCGCATATAATATTTCATATGCGCTTTCAAAACTTGATTTCATAAACCTGCTACTCTTTTCAGAAATCACTTGAAAAATCTCTTTATATGTCATTACACAGTTCATGTAGCAAACATGTAGCAGATTTCACAAATCATGCAAAAGCAAAAGATGCAACACTTATGATGCAATTGAAATCAGTAAACTTCTTTGATTGAAAGAAAGACAGTAGTGGATTATTTAGTCTATCACAAACATGCACCCACTTTGATCCTTTTATACAATAACAAAAAATCCCACTCAATAGAATTTTCAATTGAAAATTCCTCAAAGCACAATCACTAAAATTGGTTCTAGAATACTTAAACCCAAGCAATTTCTAAACTCCATGAACTAGAATCCTTAAAAAAATACAAAAGATTCAAAATGATCTTACATTAATTCTTCACCAAATGAAAAGATCTTTAGCTCAAATGGAAGCTCTTTTCTTCCTCTTCCTTTTTCTCTTCTTAGACAGCTTCAAAATCTTTCTTGAAGACTAAGAAGAATTAAACCCTAACACACTCTCTTCTTTTCTCTCAATCCACCAAACTCTCTTTCTCTTTCTCTCATTTTTGTTGTTCTCTTCTGCTTATCCTCCATTCATGCTTTCTTCTTCATTTATAAGCAAGACAACACTTTTCTCCCAATTATGTCGTTAATGCAAGAATTGTCCCATTTACCCTTCCAATTATGCCTTATGTCTTTTATACTTAAGTTTCTTTCCAACATTACCCTTGAACACTCTAACATAACACTTTCTTTTAGAAGATGTCCCCCATTGTCTTAAGTTTCTAATGATACCAAAATTAATCCATTTGGTCCAGTCCTTTGAAAGATACACTTCATCATTTTTGGACTGCTCTTGTCCAAATCAGTATACTATGCACAACTTCTATCTGAAAGTTAAACATCATAGAAACTGAATTAGATTCCAATTTCTTCATATAATTTGTATATGCATGTCTCTAGTTCACAAAAATTCAGTAATTATCTCATTTGGAGCTCTACTGATCCAAATATCATCAAAATACTGAAGCATGTTCAGTGGAATAACACCAGTTCATAGTATTTGAAAACACACACACTGTACCCGTCCCACGTTTTTCACTCAATATCTCTGAATTCTTTTCATATGGATACAATGTTTGGTTGATATGTAAACAAATGTCTTATGATTCCAATGGTTTAATAATCAAGTCATTTGAGTTTCTAGAGAAGAAGTTATGGCCGAAAGAATCTAATCTGGTTTTATCCTCAATCATATTGAACCTATCAAGGTACAATTAGTATAACTTTCTATATAGATATCTGATTTATGTGTTGTTTGGATTGTTAGAAATAAAACTTAAAGATATAAAACTTTTATGCAGACCTCAAGGACAAATTTTATCTTCTTAAGGATCAAAAATAGAACAGAAAATACAAGATGAACAGTAACCCAGAAGAAGTTTATGAATAGTAACATAGAAGAAGTTTGAAATTGTCATAACTTCCACTAAAGATATCTGATTTATGTTTTATTTTGATGGTTTAAAATATAAATTTAAGATATACAACTTTAATGAAGACCTAAAAGACAAATTCCATCTTTTGAAGGATCAAAAATGGAACAGAAGATACAAGATGAACAACAACCCAGAAGAAGTTTATGAACAGTAACACAGAAGAAGCTTGCAATTTTCATAAATTCCTCTAAAAATATCTGATTTAGGTTTTATTTAGATGGTTGGAAAGAGTATTTCAATATATACAACTTTCATCAAGGCTTCAAAGACAAATTCCATCTTTTTAAGGTTCAAGAATGGAATAGAAGATGTAATATGAACAGTAACCCAGAAGAAGTTTATGAACAGTAACATAGAAGAATCTTTTGGCATGAGTTTAGACTCCAATGTCTAAAATTCTCATACTATATACCGTTGGACAGATATCAGAAAGATATACAACTTTCAAGAAGGAAAATTTGCCAAAATCTATCTAGATCAATCCCAATTTTCCCCTAAAGTTCAAAGATGAATTTTACATTCATCCACCAATGTACTGCACTCAGTTCTCACTTCATGACAAATTTTAAGATTCTTAAAGATAGAATTTAAACTTGATGTCTTCATAAGAAATGTAGACATATGTATCTAATTTAATTTAAATTAAGAATCATCTCATTTGGATAACTAGATAAAAATTTGTGGCTAAAAGACCAAAACATTCTCTATAAACATTTTCCAGATCAACCACCCATTTTGTTTCACAATCTTTCCTTAACACAAATCATACCAAGATCACCTTTTCTACTTCATTTACTCCTCATTCTCAACTCTATTTCAAATCAAAATCACCCATAAAGAAATTTATAATCCATGACTAATCATGAATACCAATGACAGAACATAAACATATATACATCTTCCTCATCAACTTACTACACATATGCAACTTAATTTTTGACTTTCATTCTACTTCAAACTTTGACCTTAATTCTTCTCACTTCAAAATCTTTTATCCACCAGAAACACCAAAGCAAAACTTGGACCTATCCACATTTCTCATTCGCTACTTTACCCTTGCCTATCATTTCTTGGTTCAAAAATTTACATTCATTTGCTCTTTACTCATGACTACTTGCCAAAATTTCTCCTTCAAATAGTTCTAACTTCTATGAAACATTCAGGGTCCAACAATTCTCCCCCCTTTAAAGAATTTCATCCTTGAAATTCCTACTAGAGTGGTAAACCAAATGGAGGTAACATTTGTCTTATGTTTTCCTCAATCTCCCTAGTATCTTCTTGACTTGAATACTTTCTTTCAAATGATCACTGTCAAAAGACTCCTCAAGTCTTTCAATCACCTATTTAATCATTCACTTTCCTAACAAGTTCCTCATTAGGTTTTACTCACACTTTTCCCATTTCCTATGTCGATAACACCCATATCAAATCACATTGATTTCTCTTAACATACTTGACATTTTTCACTCAATCTAAGCACACCTTAGGGAGGTGATACTCTTATAAACATTTCATCCTTTTCTTTACAGTTCACATCTCTATAGTATCAGTACGCTTTAGTCTTATGTCTGTCTCACTTTACTCCATACTTTTGGTTTTGATCCACCAACTCCTTTATCTCTTTATTAGGTAAACATATTTCTCCTTTTCGATCATAAAGCCTTATCTTCCAATTTAAACTCTAAATTCATATCCATTTTCAATTCGTTAATAAGATTCTCAATTCCTAAATCCTTAATTTGGGATAAACCAAGCCCCACATTTTATGCTTGTTTTTACTATAGTTCCGATAATCCTTAATATCGAGTTTCTGCTTAAGATATTTGATATAACACGTAGCCTTACTTGGAATTTCTCACTTGTACAATCATGATCTTTCGGTATTTATATCAATCTTCTCAGTCTCATATTCAATTCTCTCAATTCAATGATTGCCTCAAACTTTTATGATCTGTACTTGTATATATACATCTCAGATATTCCTTTACATATACTGTCTCAAAACTTTAAAACAATCACTACTATAGTATCTCTAAATCATGTATCGAATAATCAACTCATAGGACTTTAGTTGTCTCCATACATAGGAAATCATTTTATCCTGTTGCATTGGATTCACCCAAATCTCTTATATAATATCATTGCATACTATAGAATCTCCAAATCCATACGATATAATTAATATCAGTATAATTCCTCAAAATTTTCTTTACTTTCATTTCTCATACGCATTACACATTTTTCTTCACGTATTCAAGTTATTCTTCTCAAATTTTCAAATATCTTTAATACATTATCAAATTTCACTTGGATCACTCTAATCTTCAATACCATGGTACTATCTGGGCAATTATTAACTCAAACAATTATTATCAAACTCCATATGCCCATGATTAGCTCTCCTAATTACTTAAATAACTAATTCCTCGATGAGGTAACATTATCTCGCGTTATTTTCAATTTCCCAATAAACTCACCTTTCTTAAATTATCTTCTCCATTCCTTAGATTTCCTCATATTTCGCATTAACTTATTCTATCGTTTGCTCATTCATACTAGTTTCTTCTCACATTTCAATTTATTTGTAACTTAACTTCCTTCTTTGGTAACAATTTCATCAAAATCCAATTTCTCCTTCGTAAATTCTCATATAATATAATGTGGATCTAAGCTCTCCTCACATTAGCTATAATGTTATCTCAATTTACTAAAACTCACTTTTGTACTTATATACTTTTCATCGAGAAAAATACATACATCCTCAGTAGCATACTCTACCTCTTATGCTTGAATCTCCACTAGGGATAGAACTCAATATTCACTTTTAATTCATTACATATTCACCTCTGATTGGTTCCTTTATTGATCATCATTAATATAAACTACTTGATCTGCTTAACTTAATTCAAGACAATTCTTCTTCGAAAGAAGATTTCTTGCTACAATCATCTATACTATACTTCCATCTCGTTACTTTGACTCATCTTATAATCTTTAACTATAGGGATCATTGATTATCTCCTATCCATATCAAAATATAGGTCTTATAGGTACTCAATCATATTTTTCACCAATTTATCCACATTTTCAGCTGAGTGCTCTTAATAACTGGTCGAAAAACTCTTGAGGACTTCTACATATATCATTATCATTTATTCCAATTTCCATACATACATTCTTAATCAATTTAGGAGCATAAACATATAGCCATCTTAAAATTCAAATCTCAACTTCACTAATACAGTCTTATACATGATTATAAATTCCAAGTTCAACCTTTCAATTCCACCTTGCTTATACACCTTAAATCTTGTCATTTTCACCCTGTCTCCTCTCTTCTTTAGTCAAATCATGGAAATATTTTCACATCTATATCAATTCAAGTACGTATCCATAACAAAATTTTCGTCACCATATTCACTAACATAATCACAAATACTAAATCTATGTCTAACATATCGGACTATGCCATATTTCTTATCTCTAAATATCCTCAAACTTTCATTTTCTCACATTCTGACATATCATTTTCCTTCTCACTATTCTACTGGACACATATTTCGGAAAATGCCCATGTAAGATCCTAATACTGGCCTCTGATACCATAAATGTTGGGCATCATTTTCGGAACCCAACTCTTGCAAACCCATGAAGCCTGAGCGTATTATCCTATAAGGTTATTTCTATGAACCCTTATAAGGCATCAACCCACAATGGTGGCATGCCCATGATGATCAAACATCAAAACGAATTTATTACTTCTACTCAACCATATTACAATGATGTCAAAATGGACATACACAACCGAAACTACTTTCATTTATCATTTCATTTCTAAAGAACCAGAGTCTGTAAAACTTTATTTACATATCAAAAGCCACACCATTGGCTTATTACAAAAATACAAAAATAGCAAATTTGTGGAAGCTTCCTTAGGCTCTTGCTCACTTGATCTCTTAATTATCACCTAAAGAGGGGACAGAAAGAGGGTGAGCTTGACAGCTCGTGGGTAACAGTTTATAACAGAAAAATAAACAAAAATCATTTTCAAAACTCATTGTCATTGTACATTTTCGAAACC
>JAOQMP010000210.1:32827962-32840517 GCA_027563575.1 Erythroxylum pedicellare | reverse complement strand
TACCCACCAGCCCCTGACTCTAACAGAAAGTGGTAACTTTACTCGGTTACCCTTTCCTTTACCCTTCTAGAATAAACTTTGGTAATAGGAGGTCTAACAGTCTCCAAGAGTAAAAGACCTCAAGCACTAAGTGGTATTAGTTCTATCCCTGTTAAAGGGAAAAATAATACTTTGGCATTATAGACTAGGACACCCTAGTTTCTTCTATCTTAAAAAATTGTTTCCTACCTTATTCCATTTTTAATTGTGAACATTGCATTTTGTCAAAAAATCATAAAAATATTTATCCTTCAAACCCTTATAAACCTTCACGATCATTTTATTTAATTAACAGTGATGTTTGGGTCCAAATTCCTACTTATTTAGGCAAAAAGTGGTTAGTGACTTTCATTGATGATCATACTCGACTGTGTTGGGTATATTAAATGGATGATAAATCCAAAGTTCGTAACTTCCATTGATGATCATACTCAATTGTGTTGAGTATATTTAATGGTTAATAAATCTGAAGTTAAGACAGTAATCCAAAATTTTTATAACAAAATTGAAACACAATTTCAAACTAAAATTGGTTTCATACTGATAATGGTACTAAGTAAAATGAAATTCTTTTTTAAGAGATAAGGGCATTAATCATCTATCAACTTGTGTTGATAAATGTCAGCAAAATGGTATAGCCGGGCACAAAAATCAACAATTATTGGAGATGGCCGGTTCTCTTGTATTTTCTATGCAAGTTCCTAGATATCTCTAGGGGGAAACGATATTAACTGCACCTTATTTGATAAACAGAATGCCTACCCATGTATTTAAATTTGTTACACCTCTTGAGTGTTTCAAAAACTTTTTCCCTGAAAATCAAATTTTGTCCAACTTACCACTAAAAATATGTGGGTGCATATCTTATGTTCATTCACCAAACAAGGATCAGTCCAAGTTTGATCCAAGAGCTATAAAAAATGTTTTCATTGGCTATGTATTAAATCAAAAGTGGTAAAAGATTTTTCATCCAAAAACCCGAAAAGTCACGGTTAAAATGGATGTTTTATTTGTGGAAAATCAGCCTTATTTTCAAAAGAATTTTCACCAGGGGAGAGTTTAGAGGAAGGAAATAGATGGGACAACTTTCCTATCTTTAATACTTTACCTTAAGCAGTGGCCTCGATACCTAGTATTTCTAACAGTAACAAAGCAATTTCTACTAGTAAGAATACTGTTTGAACCTTTGACAATGGAAGAAATAACAATTGTTTATGCAAGGAGAAAGAATCAGCAAAAGGGTAAAGAACCTATTGTTCTTTTGGCGCCTGGTCCGTCCATTGCCTTAGATTCAGATACTCAAGAAACATCTCAAAATACTAATCATTTTGTTTCATTCCCTTAATAATAACAGCATCCCAATAGAAATCCCACTAAAATGCAAGGTCTAAGAGGTCCAATAATACATAGCCTTACCTCTAGCTAATAGATAAGTTGTTTTCGATAGACCCATCAAAAAAAATTGAGAATTGTTTGAAGAAAACAAAGGCCAAAAAATATATATCAATAATTATATTAAAAAAAGAATTGATAAACTAAAATAAGAATAAGGAAATTAAAAATTAAAATAAATAATAAATAGTAAATAGTAAGTAAAATAGATAAAATATAAATATAATTACAAATAAATAATAAAATATATTTAAAAATTATGTTTCACAAGCTTGTTTTACCCAATACAATTTCTCATGAATTTTGCGATCCTTATGTTCCTATTACACTTAGGAAAGGAAGTTGCTCTTGCACTAATCACCCAATTGCAAAATATTCGTCCTGTGAATACCTCTCCAAAAACATTAAGGCATTTAATTCAAAATCTCTAACCTATTTGTTCTAGGAAATATTAAAAAAGCTACGTTCCAAATTAGAGAACAGTGATGGAAGCAATGAATGCACTTGAAAAAAATGGGACATGGGAGATTGAAGAGCTTGCCTAGAGATCAGTATTCACCGTGAAATGTAAAGAAAATGGTAGTGTGAAGAGATATAAGGCTAAAACTTACTCAAATATATGGTGTTGATTAATAGGAAACTTGTTAGCAGTAGCCAAAATCAATTAAATATGTGTTTTATTCTCTGAAGTAAGAATAGGACCAAGAGAATAAAATCTATCTATAAGGACCGAAATACATCTATTACAAGCATATGAATTTGTGTGGAAGCCAATGCTTCCTCATCCAAGAGTGATTTTAATATTCTCCCAAAATGATTCCTAGATACTAGGTGTGATGCCTAGTTCTTTATAAACCCTAAAAGTGATTTCTAGGAGTTGCTTCTATGAAGCGAGTAGGTCTTTGTGTAAGTTATCTTTCATTTTGCTTCATTGATGATAATAAAGAGACATGCAAATCAACTATAATATATTTAGATCTTACGAGACATGAGATCAAATATAATCTATTAAGTTCTTACTTTTTTTGCATAAAATAGTGTTCTTGTTCCAACTTTCAATATGAGTGGTAGCTGTCCTGTATCTGTCCTACCTCAATTTGGCATTAGAGCTTAGATTCAATACAACACATATGGAAGTGCACATAGGGGACTGCAAGGTTTCAAAGTACATATCACAACCACATTTGGTCCAAACCATACATCAATGGTGTGATACAATTAAACATTTGGTTGCAGCAATTGCAGCTGCAAATGCTGCTGTGTTGCAACTGTTGTGGTGAAAATGATCCACAATATCCATTATTTTCCATTGCTACAATTTGGAAAGAATAGAAGAAGAAAAGGAGAAGGAATTGAAGGAATGAACCAAAAAAAGGAGTAAAGAATAGAAATAAATCAATGAATTAGGGGTTGAAATTTCTATAATAAACTAAAAGGGAAGAAGTTGATAATAGGGGAAGCAAATTTTGATTTTAGGAAAACAAAGATACAGAGAGAGTCCTGGAAAAGATGAGGAATGAAACTTTAGTTTCAGATAAAATGAAAACGCAATTGTTATAATGTTATTGGTCATAGAAAATTATTATGGGCAAATTACACTGATTTATTTTCATATTTAGAGAATGAGATCGCCTCTATTTTGTAAGGTTTATAATTTAAAATATGGTTATCCAAAATTGTAATAACAATTTGATCACAACTAATCATTTTATTTTGACTAATTATTAATAACAAATTCTATTAACTCATTAGTGTTTGTATTAATGACCTAATTTTTTAATAATACTTATTGTTAATATTTTATTTTACTTGCATAGTATTAATTTCAAATATTTCTTTTGAAAGAAATTAAAAAATTTTAACTATCTTATAGTTACTACATTAACATTCAATACTGTTAAAATAAGGTTAAACTTTAACATATTTAGAAAGTATTTTAGTTCTTAAAAATGGATTACATACTTAAAAATTTTCCATGATGGATTAATTATTTCTTAATTATTATTTTCCTTTAAATGAAAAGGAATTGAAATATTTTTATTATGATTTCTCCTCGTTGACTTAGGATTTAAGTCTATTAGCTCCTGTACGATTTTCATTTCAGTATTTTAAGTTAAGAATCCTAATTTAAGTAATTAGGGGTAAGGCTGCATATTTTTGGACCTAATCACACTAGGCATCTCAACGGGATTCCTAGTAGGATGTTGCTGATGTTGTTTTTATTATTGTTGTTGTTGTTATTTTCGTTGTTCTTGTTGTAATCTTTATTTAAGTAGGATTAGGATCAAGAGGAGCTCTTTAAGGACTAAATCTTTCAATTATGAGGAAGAAGAGAGAATTTTCAAGTTATCAATTTGTAAAATTGTGATGCTTTCTCATCTCGAGTAATTCCTAGATTCTAGGAATGATTCACAGACACTAGGAACCATACCTATTTTTTTTATAAACCCTATATGTGATTTCTAGGAGTTGCTAGTGTGAAGTTCGCAAATCTTTGTGTGACGTATTTTAAAATTTTCTTCTTCATTTATACTAATAAAGAGACATCCATATCAATTATATTTTGCTTTGTTCTTTTTTTTTCTGCATAAAATAGTGTTCATGTTCCAACTTTCAATAAGTATGGAAGCTGTTCTCTATCTGTCCTACATCAATTATCGATTACCTTTAATGTTTCTTTGGCTTCAGATTAACGCAACACTAGTGATTTTCTGAAGTAAAAGATTTACAGCCACAATGCTTTAGGACATATAGAGGGTCAACAGGTGTATACCCCTTGGAAACTGAATGGACATAGAAAGTAGCAAATATCTTGCACAGCAGATTTGATTTGATGAATCACTACATAAAAGATCAATGAAAGGCCAGAACAAGACCGAAGGTCACTGAATATCTGTGATCTTTAAAACATAGACTTGAAGAAGGTCAACTCCAACGCAGATTTCAAGTTTCTACAACTCAAAAGGCAGAAACTACAAGAAGATGGCAGAATATCAAAAAGGAGTGCTCCAGAAAGGAATATAGACCTAATATTAATGGTCAAATAACTACAATGATTTTTTTATTTCAGTTATAGAATTTCTTTCCTATGTACAAACAAACTAGGCATAAAAGCAAATTCATATCTCCGCTAACTGAGGGCCAAAAAGCTACAAACAAAGCTCCATCATATTCAATCCCAAAGAATGTACCTAATCACAGGACAGGAAGTAGGATGGAATGCATACTGAGAAGGCTATTAACATATGAAAATCCAAAGAACATATCTCTTTACCATAAAATTTGCAGAAATTATGATAAATCAATGGGGGCAAGAAGTAAATGTTCAGAGGACTCACTTGTGTTTTTTAATGGCATTAACAAGTTGATCAACCATCACTGGAAATGATAAACACTCCATCTGCAATTATTAAATACTGTTAGGAAATATCTATATTAGGAAGAGCAATATCTATATTACGGAGAGTATGATCTCCCTCTTTAGTGTATGATTTTCTATTTATTACTAAGGTTTTCTTTCCCTATGTAATGACTTCTATATAAATGATACAAGGGTCTTGAATATTCATCAAGCCCTCTATTTTTCCACTTTGTTCTTCACATGGTATCAGAGCCACACTTCCAAACCTTAGAACTTGTTTACCGTAAACCCTAACACCCTCCATTCTATCCAAAACACTTACCTCCACTTACCAAAACCAAAAACCAACTACACAGAAGCAACCAGCGGGTGGGTGTCACACACCGTCGTCTGGCAACCACCAGCGACGGCAGTTAGATGGGTCAACCCACCACTGTGTCCTGAATTGAGTTCTGGCCTTACATTGTGTCAAAACTAACCAGAACATGAGTATTTTTTGATAACAGTAAAGTTTTACGTATTTCGGAACATCGTCAGCAGTGTTTTAGTGTCCATTTAACCAGAAAATATGTCTAGCATAACTGGGAGATGTCAGATTTCTGTAGCAAATCATCCATAGGTGTTCCAAGAATGGGCTCCTCAACTTTGAAAATCACCAAGCAATGTTTGAACGGTAATAACTATCCTTTTTGGTCTAAGAACGTCAAATTGTTCTTTCGAGGTCAGAGAAAATTGTCCCATCTTACATTTGATCCCCTAACTGACTAGAAAATACTAGAAAATTGGCAAGATGTTCTTTTCGATTCTATGGAACCTAAAATTTCAGTCCTATTCTCTCATGTTAGCACTTGTAAGCAAGCTCGTGACTATGCTAAGCTTCTTTACTCCAGTAATATGCTTTGCATGTATGATATTTTTGTTGAGTTATTTCAGTCCAAACAGGAAGTTTGATTGAATACTTTGGGAAAGTGAAACGTGCTTTTGAGGAGTTGAATTCCCTATTACCGATCACATCTGATATTAAGTGAGATGCAGATTCAAAGAGAGCACTTGGTAACTATAACGTTTTTGGCTGGATTGAAACCTGAGTTTGAGCTTGTGCGAGCACAAATCTTAGGAGGAGCACACTTTCCATCATTGGTTTAAGTATATTCTAGACTCTCTCGCTCTATAACTAAGGCGAATTCCCCAGAGAATAACTCTAAAAGGTCAGTTCTTGCAACACAATCTGATTCACAAGTCAAAGGAAGCCATGGAGAAAGTCGGAGAGACACGATGGCTGTGGTGGTTGTGCTGTCAAGGAGAACGTGGCAGTGGCTCACACATTGTGATAGAGGCGAACATGATGAAAAGTCTTGTTGGGATAAATATCCCCATTTGCGAGCTGCTTATATTGCGTCTCTTGAAGAACATTCTTCAACTACAACTTCACAACCATCTATTTTATCTTAGGATGAGTATACCAAGTTTTTGCAATACCAGTCAGCTCAGCAAACATCTTTTTCCTCTATGGCATCTGTGGCTCATCAAGGTAACCCAACCGCTTCTTATTCAGCTATCCCTAAAAAATAGTCATGGGTAATAGATTCTAGTGCCACTGATAACCATATCGTTCCTTTACTTGCCTCTCATAATGATAAAACTTACTATTGCTGATGGATCTACTAACACCATTAAAGGTGTTGGACCCTCTCATCCTTGTTCTTCTCTCACATTATCCTCTACATTATTTGTTCCAAACTTTCCTTTCAATCTAATGTTTGTGAGCAAATTGACTAAACAACTAAATTATTCTGTATGTTTTCTACCTGATAATTTCATTATCCAAGATTTGAAGACCAAAATGACGATTGGAGAAGGGCGTGAATCGAATGGAATTTACTATTTTGACAAGTTGCAATCATCCATCACCTGCTCAATGTCAATCTCCTATTGATATCCATAGTCAATTGGGTCATCCATTTTTGAAAAATCTCAAGAAAGTAGTGCCAGGGTTAGATTTTGTTTCCAGTTTAAATTGTGAGTCATGTCAGTTAGGAAAATATCATTATAGTTCGTTTTTTCCTCAAGTCAATAAAAGAGTTGAAAATCCTTCATGTTAATCCATATAGATATTTGGGGTCCGAGTTGTGTCAAGTCTAAGTTGGGATTTCAGTATTTTGTAATTTTTGTTGATGATTTATCCAAATAACTTGGTTATATCTAATGCGAGATCGTCCTAAACTATTCTCTATTTTTGATCTTTCTATGCTGAAATTCAAAATCAGTTTAATACCCGAATCAATATTCTTCGTTGTGATAATGCTAAAGAATATTTCTCTAGCTCATTCTCCAGCTACTTGAAACAACAAGGTATTCAACATCAATTTTCCTGCCCACACACTCCTCAAAAAAATAGGGTAGCTGAGAGAAAAAATTCCAACATATTGTTTAAACAGCTCATACCCTGTTAATCCACATGATTGTACCCAAAAGTTTCTGGAGAGATGTTGTACTTACTGTATGTTATTTTATCAATCAAACGCCATCTTCTGTGTTAACGGGTAAAAATCCATTCTCAATTCTCTTTCCCTATCAAAACCCTTTTTCCATTGCTCCTCGAGTATTCAGATGTGTTTGTTTTGCTCACCAACTTCAGCCCAACACGGATAAATTAGGTCCAAAAGCTATAAAGTGTATCTTTCTCAGGTACTCTCGTTTGCAAAAAGGGTATAAACTGTTTTAGCCCCTCATTGAATCATTTTTTTGTCTACTGATATTACATTCTTTGAAGATACACAGTACTTCTCTGATGCTCAGTCTATCTCTACCGATACTAATGAGTGTCTACCAATTCCTTTTGTTCCTTTCCAAGCAACTCCCAATTATATTACTCCTGACACTAATCCTATTCCTTTGGAACGTCTCTCTTATCCTGATTTGCAGGTTTATACTCGACACACTCATCCTGAAGTATGACCAAATGATTCACGCTCATCACCATTGTCTTCTCTGTCTGCAATTCCATCATATGATGATCTTGATTGGCCCATTGCTCTCCGTAAAGGAAGAAGGTCTTGTACATCTCACCCTATTTCAAGCTTTGTTTCTTATAACTCATTATCACCTTCATATGCTGCTTTTGTATCCACTTTGTCTTCTATACCTATCCTAAGTCTATTTCAGAAGCTTTGGATCATCCTGGATGGAAACAAGTCATGGAAGAAGTTATGTTGTCTTTAATGCTACATGGGACTTAGTTCCTCTTCCATATGGTCAGACAATTGTGGGTTGTCGTTGGGTGTTCAATAATAAGGGCAATTCTAATGGCAAGAGTAATCGTTTAAAAGCTCGTTTGGTAGCTAAGGGTTATACACAGGTGTATGGAATGGATTATACCGAAACCTTTTCTCCTGTTGCCAAATTGACATCCGTACGTGTTTTCATTGCATTGGCAGCCACCCATGACTGGCCTCTTCATCAACTCGATATAAAAAATGCCTTTCTTCATGGTGATCTTCAGGAGACTTTTTTTACGGAGCAACCACCAGGGTTTGTTGCTCAGGGGGAGACTAATCTAGTGTGTCGCCTTAACAAATCTTTGTATGGTCTAAAACAGTCACCAAAAGCTTGGTTTGGGCACTTTAGTACAGTGGTTATGGAGTTTGGTTTACATCGATGTGGTGAGGATCACTCTGTGTTTTATCGTCACTCCGAGGTTGGTAAATTTCTTTTGATTGTGTATGTTTATGATATTATTATTACCGGAGATGATAAAGAAGGAATTCAATCTTCAAAGTCATTCCTACATATTAAATTTCAAACAAAGGATCTTGGTTTACTAAAATATTTTCCAAATATCAAGGTGGCAAGGTCAAAAATGGGGATTTGTCTATCTTAAAGGAAGTACATTCTTGATCTTCTAGAGGAAACGGGTATATTGGGAAAAAAGCCAGTTGATAGCCTAATGCAACCACATGTAAAACTTAATGCTGATAAAGAAAAGTAGTTGGAAGATCCAGGTAAGTATCGAAGACTTGTTGGCAAACTGAATTATTTGACTGTTACTCGTCCAGATATTTTGTTTGCTACAACTGTAGTGAGTCTGTTTATGGGATCTCCACAAACTAGTCATTGGGATACAGTTATTAGAATTTTGAGATATTTAAAAGGTTCTCCTCTTCTTTATCAGAATCATGGACACATTCAAATTCAAGGGTATACAGATGCAAACTGGGCAGGATCTTATGAGCGACGGTCTACTTTAGGCTACTGTATATTTTTGGGTGGAAACATTGTGCCATGGAAAAGTAAAAAGCAGTCAATTATTGCACATTCTAGTGTTGAATCTGAGTATAGGGCTATGGCGTATACTACATGTGAGTTGATTTGGTTGAAGCATCTTCTCGGGGAACTTGGTTTTAAGCAGTCCACTCCAAAGAAACTGATGTGTGATAATCAAGCAGCCATTCATATTGCCTCAAATCCAATCTTTCATGAGAGAACCAAACATATTGAAGTGAACTATCGCTTTGTTCGTGAAAAGTTTCAAGAAGGATTGATTGAGACACCATATGTCAGGTCAAAAGATCAACTTGCTGACTTACTCCCTAAAGCATTAGGGTGGTCTCAGTTGAAACCTATATGCAACAAGGTCGGAGCTTATGATATGTATGCTCCAGCTTGAGGGGGAGTGTTAGGAAATATCTATATTAGGAAGAGTAATATCTATATTAAGGAGAGTATGATCTCCCTCTTTAGTGTACGATTTCCTATTTATTACTAAGGTTTTCTTTCCCTATGTAATGACTTTTATATAAATGATACAAGGGTCTTGAATATTCATTAAGCCCTCTGCTTTTCCACTCTGTTCTTCACAAATACCAGAATTAAATTCCGAAAGACCGTATGACTTACTGCAACAAAACTGAAGCTCACACTACTTAGGAGCAGATAATACCAACAAATACCTTAGACTCAGCAAGAACTACTTCAGCATCACTCAAACTGCTTCTTTCAATTTTACTCGGCACAGAGATCACCCTCACAGCTTTCTTAAGCCATTTGACCCCAGCAATCAAGGAACTCCAGAAAGTACCAGAAACACAAGAAGCAGACAGGTTTTCTGCTATTGTCATCAAACAGTCAACATCCTACAAGAAAATAGAAAAAGAAGCTTCTGAAAATGCGTGGATTAGCTGAAAAGTCACAATACATAATTTAACAATCTTTTATACTAAACAATCAAAAAAGTTTTAACGCACATTGCAGATGTGAATGTTGTTGCAAAAGATAATGGGGGAAACTCAGAAGTGTTAGTAAAAAAGCAAATAAATCATGCATGATGGCATTAGGTATCAGACATGGGGATCCAGTTTAATATAATTAATGAAATGCCAAAGATCAGAAAAGCCACATCTCTTAATATATTTGAAGTTAAAACAGGCGCAGAGCACTAGGAACTTCAAAGAAGCCTGAATCAAGAAAGACTTTTAAAACAAGGACGTCACATGATTTTTCAGAAATATCAAAAATACAAAAACTTGAACAGGAAAATAGGAGATAGGTCAAGATCCCACACACATAATATTGCTAACCTCTAGTTTAGGAGCAGTTGAGCAACAAGAAAGCACCCTTGCTGCCCATTGCAGCATAGAACAAACATTATGAAGCTTTGGAATCTCAGGAAAATCAAATCCAAGTGATAAACCAGCCTTTGTGACAGCTTCTAATCTAGTAACCAGAAGTTCAATTTTTGCGACAAGGCCATCGATCTTTCCATCAGAAATATAACGCACGTCACAGACACACTCAACATTCTGCAATGCAGCACAGGCAACCTGCTTCCACTCGATACAATTCTTCAGAACATTTTCAAGCATTCCCTGTTCTTCCAAAGGTACCTTGAGTACCTTTGACTGAACAACCAACTCCTGTAGACCATAAATCATCCTCCATAAACATGGTCAATGAGGATAAAGGAACACATCAATTTGTCAAACGCAGCACAAACCTTCAAGGTCTCCAGTTTTAGTAAAGGACAAAATCCAGGCACCATGTTTGAACAAGATGTCAAAAATGGTTCAGATTTCTTCAACCAAGACTTGGCCGTTGTCATAGTATCTTCAACAACAGCTAGAGATGGCATAATCGCATTTATGTCTGCTGCACTCCTATAAGATTGAAAGCTAGGCAATCACAAAAGGTAAAAGGAAGGTAGATAAAAATCAGAATGTCAAAGAACAAGTAAACCACACACAAAACCTTATGATGTCCTCAAAAACAGATATTCTAAATTCATGAGCAAGAATCTTTGCAGCACTTTCCTCCCAGCACTTAGCAGCAGCAAGAACTCCAGATAAGTCGAGAAATAATTTCTCTTTCTCAATCTGTAGTCTGAATTGTAATAAAGAAGTAAATAGTAGAAACCGGAAAATGAAAACAAAAGGTTTTATTAATTGTAAGGTTGCTGAAGCAAGTTTAGAACACATACAGTGCAGCCTCAATCATCAGTTTCCTAATAAAATCCAAAGGCATTTTGATATCATGTGCCTGTAAACCAGCCAAAAATGATTATGCTAAGATCCATAAAAATTAACTATTCCTAATCATAAACACCAGCTTTTGTTTTCTAAACTTTAGTACATTCAGCAAAAGATAGCAATCAATTAACTAGTTCAGCATGAATATGTGTTCTTACATAAGGTAACACCAAAGAAAAGCTCAAATGAGTTACCTTCAGAGCTTTTCCCCTGCAATGAGCCTTCTTTAACTCCTCCTCTACAATTGGCAATTTATCAACTGTCCACAGAATTGATAACGTGAGGAAATAGATAAAAACAGAAATAACAACAGTAGGTACCCAATATTTGCCATTAAAGTACTATGATAACCAACATGAATGTTTCAATAAACTAACCATTAATTCTCAAAGATGCACCATCTTCCAGAAGACATCTTAATTCATCAACCACAGCATCTTGATCCACCCGTTCATGCACATTTACCAAAATGTTATCACAACGATCAATCCAAGAAGTCGCATCAATGTGGTCTTGTCTCAAAAGTTTCAACTCCGGAATATTAACATTAAAATTATTCCATTCTTGAAGAAGTACTTCAACATTCTGCACGAAATAAAGTTCCAAAATTAAAAGAATAAATTTCCTGGTTATGTTGGAATTAGGGAAAAAGGAGAATGGAAGAAGGAATGTAAGGCTAACCTGTAGAGTACAAGGAGCTCTCATTGTTTCAATACACTGAGCTTGGCATAATTCTGCTTTACTTAACAGATGCATAAGCGCATCTGTTTCAGGGAGTTGAACCTGAAGCTCCATTATCTAAATAAAAGAAAACAATGAAATGTCAAAACCAAACATGAGAACTTATATAATATTCTGGTTATTTTACTAAATTGATTTCAGATTACCTCTGACTTCAATTTGCAGAGAACATCAATATCAATCACACTGGAGCATTCATCTGATAAATACTTCCTTGCGTTGTCTACCAAAACCTAAAGGTCATGTAGCAAGTTATGCAACTAAATGAACAAGGATAATATCTAAAAAATCAAATTGCCTAAATAACTTGAATAATTAAGACTAATGCAAATAATAATAATAACAGTAATAATAAGTAGGCAACGGCAAATGCCATAATGGTGGAGCATAGAAAAGTTCAGAGAAATTGACAAAATATGGGCAGGAACACAAATTGTATGGTTTAAGTCTTCATCACAATAATAAAATCCATACAGCTTAAGCATGCTATTTACAAAAACC
>JAOQMP010000210.1:32807072-32827862 GCA_027563575.1 Erythroxylum pedicellare | reverse complement strand
AAAAACCTGAATTGCACCCTAAGAGTCCATAACTTACATAAGACTCATCAGAGCAAGTATAAAAACAAGAAACACACCTTTGCCGACATAATTTTTTGGGATAACTTCTCAATTTCTTCTATTTTGATTGGAATCTCACAAGCTCTTTTGTACAGTGACTCCAATTCAGATATCTGGAATCCAAAGTGCAACAAAGTAAATAAATTGATCATTGGTATCACCACATAACTGGAGCAGCACTATAATTCAGAAACGAAAAGTCATTATTTTACATGTGCAAGCTTACAGTTCAATAGAGAGCAACAAGATGTATAGGATACCTTTGAGCAAGATGACAAAGCAGAATGAATATCCTGAATCAGCAACCTGGCCTCTTCAGCATATTCCTGCATGAAAAAATTGAAAAAGTTAAGAGTTTCATTGGCTAGAGGAAGTAATGCAGAGACTATACACAGAACACTAGTAACCTTCAACTTATGAAGACCAGGTTCATTACAAGGCGCAGGATCCAGATTTAGCAGCCGCTTAATATAATCCATGTGAACTCTCTCAAAATCACAATTGTGGCAACACAACCAGTTTTTAATTCTACAAAGACAATCCCTTATCCCATCTGACCACTTCTGAGCAGCATTCAATTTCTTAACTGCATCTTGGACCTAAATTTCAAAAGAAACAGTGCATCCTTATAAGCTACTTTGACAACATACAAAATTATAGGCAACAACATGACGTAAATGATGGTTACTCACGGCATTCATCTCATAACCCGCCCAAAGAAATTGTTCAGCTTCTTTGAGCTGCTTCTTGTATGCGACACCAGAATATGGATTCTGTAAAATCTTGCTGGAGCTCAAAAGCCACTGTTGTGCAAGTTCAGAAAAAGAGACAACGCCACATTGGACCTATATGCATTTCATTACCTTAAGTAAATGACCATTAACAAGCACAGAGTGACTCACATAAATTTAAGCATATGTTACTGATACACAAGAGAATACTCTAGGACACCATATGTTCACAAAGACAAGGAAGATCTCACAGCACAGAATCATACATAAAAATAGTAGAGAAACACAAATTAGAATAACTCATCAATGCGTAAGATATTAACTATCAAAAAAATCCATAAAAACAGAACCTCCCCGTATCAATTTTCTTAAATCAGTAGAATGCAACCAGCTCTATAGTTCAAAATCTACAACCTGGTCTTTACACATCAAATGGTTCTAACTAAAACCACCCGTAACTTGCTTTCAGTTGTCATTTAAGCTATTCAAAATCATTAACTCAAACCTCAAATATAGAGAGGTAACCAAGCTCATTATCAATAGCACAAAAAACCATACTTGCAGCATACCAGATCATAACACAACCATGCATGTATCCTGTATCTCTGGTTACAAAACATAACTTCCAAGAATTAATTCTACAGATAAACAAATGAGGTGTTTTTGACAACTAGCTACCAGTCAGCCAAAAGTCTTTAAATGGTAAAAGTAACCTTCTTAGTCATGTCATTTGGGTCATGGGAAGAAGAGATTTGCCACAGCAAATCATCACTCTGTGGGCTCTCCTCAAAATTACATTCCCCCTTTGTAATCACCAATTCATATAGTTCAGCAAGAGTATGGCGATAAAGAAGGCATAGTTTGCTGGATTTGCATTCACAAATGTGTTCCCAGTGCTGCAATGAGAAGCAAATACTTTACCTTATATAGTACCACAAGAAAAGTAATGTCAATGCTACAAAGTAAAAATCCATAATAAATTCTAGTTGGGAACAAGAAAAGAATGACTTTCCATCATATTCATATTTGGTCACAGAATTATGCATTAATTAAAGTACAGACATCATAAGCAAAATCGTGTAACTGTCAAAAGTTTTACAACCAATTTCATGAGTCTAACTTTTAAAAGTTTCATCTTTCAATTATATAAATAGAAACATAGATATTATGAACTGAAAAAATAGACAGGATCTTTAACTTCTTTTCCAAATTAACAAGATCAAATGATACAGTTTTTATGATAGACAACTGCAGGAAAATTTCTCCGATCAGTGATTATCAAGCTTGCTTACCTCAAGACATACAAATGCAGAACGCCTACAGCAGCATGTAACAGCAGAAAGATAAAGATATTGCTTACATATAATGCATGTTGGATCCTGCCAGAATTACCAATTCCTGTCAATAAATTATACTGTCCCATAAAATGTCAAATTTGGAAAGAAAAAAACTGTGCCACAATTATTGGATCACCTCTTCAGTACCAACATATTCAGGACATTTTCGTGAAGACATGGGGGATGATTTGATTACACCACTTTTCCAGAGCCTTTCTCTCCAGGTTCTTTCCTTGGTATATATCCTATGCAATTCTTTCTTCAGATACTGAGATACTTTGCTATCAGAATTACTCTGCTAGGAGCAAAGAAAATAATTAAACACTCAATTGATTGGACAACTCGGCTCTCAAACACTTGAATATGATTACTCAAGATTGTTTTCAAAAGGAAAAATCAGCAAACTAGGTATATTCATAGTTCACTTTTTCTTAACCAAATGATTTCAAAGTCAAATGGAAAAAATTTTGTCAACAATAACTTAAATGTGATTCTAAACTGAAAAAAGTTACCCATTTAATAGTACTCTACACTCCAACCATCCAAGTCCAAGAAAAAATTTCTCCACTTGATTTCTTGGATTAGAAAGTTAGCAGATCCCCTACCATCACTCATGTTACACTTAAGGCAAATTGTGTTACTGTGTCAGATCTCAATTGCACCTTGAACAACAAGACCTTTGGCAGTTCCAGCAATGCTTATCATTTATTGTGGTCTTTTTTTTCCCCCCTTTTTGGTACAATGTAGCCCCAAGAGCTATTGTCATCCTTAATTCCCAGAATCATTGGTAAGCTTCCTCTCTTGAAAAGCCTTTCAAAGTTGACAGATTACTTTTCATACTATTTGCCAATGTTAGAAAGTACAAACTAGAGTTAAGAAAACTTTTAACCTTGGCTACCACACAAAGAAGCTCCTCGTGAGATAAAATAGCAGTTTTATGATAGATCTGATACAGCTCTGCTCCAAACGCACCATGTGGTAGCCAGTCAGCAGGAGCAAAATTGACAGCCTCAGCACAATTCAAACCTGAAGAATCAAAGACTATTATATTACAAAAAATTACCATTTTATTAGCTTGGAATTTAAACGAAAGCCTTTTCATCAAGAATATGCCCATCTTGGGAGGGTATTCCATACCAAAATTGAAACCACCATGGTATGACCTAGGAAAGGTGATAACAAAATTTCCAGGCTCCTGGAAAAGAGAAAAGAAAGAATATATCAATAACACCAATGAAGCTACAACAGTCACTGAGAAGTATGAATATTTTAAGTACATGAAGCCAAGTTGTACAGAGATAAGGGTCGAACACAAATTGCAAACCGAAGTGCTACAGTATAATGTTACAACACAGTAATACCTTCACTTGTAACAAGTGAAAACTAAAGCATCAAAGATTGATAATGTCAATTTCAGCAGTATGGTTGTATATTCTTTCCGAAAACCAGGAACCAGTTTCTCTAAAGATGAGCTTGTTTACGATATGAAGTGAGAAAGCACACACTAAGTTAATAATATGTATTTCATGTTCTTTAAGTATCACACCTGCAGTACGCTATAGACTGGAACTCCATTTTCTAGTAAGACAGAAGGATTCAACATTGTTACAAGCTGAAAGAGTAAATCTGGTTGCACATCAAAAAGGTCAGGAAGACTGCTCCGCATCACCTGCATAATGGTGGAAGCATCAGTATTTGGAAACCAGAATAAATAGGTAAAATTTCACAGGGAAGTGGAACTTCTCAAGAAAAGCATACACCATATAAGTGGGAACTGAAAATCCAGATAATCTGATCTATAAATAGAATAAATATTTTTCAGAACTATAGAACGAAGTTTGCATCCAAGAAGTTGGAGAGAGATACATATTAAATAACTACCTTCTCAAAAGCACTGGCCTCGCTACCTGGGACACTATACCAACATTTGGGCTCTCCCCTGCAATGCAAGAAAAGTCAGAGCTATTATCAAATAAAACATCAGAACTTATCTATTTGATTAAAGCCAATTCCTAATGCCAAAACTAATGAATAGGCTCCAACAACCTCTAAACAAAAGTACCATCTTGGTTACTTAGTAAAATGGACACCATTTATGTTCTAGAACATTTCATAGTTAACATAAAACATGCAAAATATGCCCAACAGGACTATCCCATTATGACATCTTTCATTATTAAGCTCACTTCTGCATATATAAAATACTATTAGCAATCAATTCCTACAAGTTATCATTTCCCATTTCATAATAAGACACAATGTGTCTACAAGTAAATGTGAAAACATACCAATGTAGATAATTCATTGAGTAAAAGCAGTGATCTTCAAAATGCCAGCAAAAAGCTGAGAAGACCATGCCAACATATAGCCAGGGGACCATCACACCAGTAATGTTATGATGAACCGCACGAAGCACTGAACCTTTCAACTTTGGCAAGTTATTGAGATTCCATGGGCAGCCACAATACTCATCCCATACCTTAGCCTCAACAGAATTTGGTCTTTGATCATTTGGTCGTGGGAAGCCACTGCCATAAACAGAAGTATCCAAATCACTTCCATACATTACTTCAACTTCACCTGCTGATCCTTCCACAATTTCCCAAAATTTTCTCTCCATCTGTACCCATGAAGGACATCCTAAGCCAAACCATTTCTTCTTGACACGATCAGCAACACGTCTAAAAGCTTCTAAAGTAAATTGTTTCCCGGGCACAAAGCCAAAGCTGTCCTTGTCAGAATTTAAGCACTCGAAACAATACCAATTGCCAGGCGGGATTTGCTTTAATGGTGGGGAGAGACAATGAGTGTGCCATCCCTTATTGCACCTATCACACAAAAGCATCACTTCACCATGTAAACCACTTCGACACTGTTCACATATTTGATCCAGTCCCTCCTCCTTCTCCATCCTACTGCTAACATTAATTCTTTTACCACTACCATTTTTTCGCCTCATTTTCAAGCGCATGGCATCAAAATTGTTTTGAACTCTCTTACTTTCTTGCAAATTCCTCTTCCGACCCCTAGCCACCTCCTTACTCAATTTATTATAGTAGTTTTCATAATCATAAAGATGTTCTCGGTACAATTGAGATAAAACATGCTTTGCACACTCAGAAACCTTCCTACCCGAGCTCACAAACCTGGAAACCTCCCCCCATTTTTTCTCCTTCACAACCTTATCATACCCACCAAACCTTTTAACTGCATTAAACAATTTGCAAAAATCCAACTCCTCCCCTTCAAAAACCACCCTCTTCTTCAACTTCTTACCACAATGACTCTCCAAAAACCGACTGTATTCCAACTCGAATGTCTTCGGATCACAAGCTGCAGGCCGTGCCTGCAACTGATGAATGGCCTGAGTCTTTGTGGGAAAGCAAAAACTATCCAGATTCAATGCAAAAGGCGGGGACCAACTTTTAGGTGGAACAATCTTACAAATCCCATACTTCTCAGCCTCTACCCTGATCTTGTATATATACTCCAAAGGGTCCTTAAATTCCTCCTCGCTTGGATAATACACAGGTGCAAGTGGCACATGCAATGACTCAGATGACCCAACATTCAAATTCTGCCCCAGAACTCCTTTTTCCACCGCCCTAGGCCTCCCTTTCCCCATTTCCCCACCAAGCAGCCACACTCACAACTCATCCACTAAACCCACAAGCACACACTTCATGAATACGTCACCGAAACACACAAATTCAGTTACCAGTAAGGCTCCAAGAGCATAAAACCGAACAATCAAAAGAACGTGAATCCTAGGGTTTCCAAAAACGTACCTACTATTAAAGAGTCACCAGAGAGAAACAAGAGGCCTCCGAGTCTCTGAGTTGGTGAGGCTTCTCTGCTTGTTGTTATTTAATATAATATATACGTATGTATGGGGTTTTCGTGGGAAATTTCGTTACCAGTGCAAATTTTATGGCGTCGAAATTTTAGATAGACTTACCTAATATGGTTTAGAAGTCTAGGCAATTACCAAATGGTAATTTACATTTTGTACGGGTGGACGACTCGCCGTTCTTCTGTTTCATTATCTCTATGGTAGGTTTCGCCGCCTGCATAGAGTGTCAGAAACCTTTTAAAGGCATCTTCACGCTCAGCCGTCCGATGTCACCCTCCACTCCGAAATTGACTGATTCCATTTCTCGCCGTGAGGAAATGGAAATCAACTAGCGGATTGGTGACACGTGTCAATTGATCGCAATATCCCGTGCTTCGAAATAAGCGACGACTTAAGTGAACGGCTTGGATGGTTTTAGCGAAATAAAAGATTTGTGCGTCCGATGCGCAAGTAACTAAACAGGATTAGGGATTGGAAATATCAAAAGATTGGTAACAGCGTTGCCTAAAAGAACAAGTTACTTTTCACATTTTTCCTAAAATTTAATTTAAACCCTACATTTTGGATCCACCAAATTGAAATGGAAAAACTAACGGTGTTAGGTCACTACCACTTAAATGTCACATGAAATTTTTCTTTTCTAACATGATTTTTTTTAATTTTATTAAAATGGGACTCATATTGATGACGTTGATTTTTTTAAAAATAGAAGTATTTAAACAACACATTTTGGGCGTCTAAGTTTAAAAAGAAGTGAGTCTTATTATCATTTAAATTGTGTGTTTTGATGCTTAAGTTTAAATAGAAGTAGATCTCACTTTCATTTAATCGGAGTAGTTTGGCGTCTAAGTTTAATAAAAGTGGGACCCACGTTGCAGCTAGAGCTCTTTTCTTCTCCAATGTTGCTTGTTTTGACCTAACACGCATCATTTTGAAGCTTCAGTCTAATCCACCGTTCTTCCTTCTTCCTCAAGCCCCAATCCTTAATTGTGTTCTTCTTCAGACATTTTGAATTTGATTAGTTTCAGTCCTACCTAAATATTCTTCAAACGATTTCAAACTTCCCTAATCTCTAATTATTTCTTCTTCTCCCACACATTGTTTGTAATGCTAGAAGCAACTCACACAATCTCTGAGATCTGAACAAGAAGTCGACAATTCATCGTGATAGATTCATTGTTATCTAACTTTTATGTTTTATATGTTTGGTCCTTAAATCTGCTTGTTTGTGCTTGTTTGTTTATGACTCTATGTCGTGGTCCCCTGTACTTATTGAGGTGTTACATATATGCTTTAGTCCCCTATATGTAGATTTATGTTCGAAGACTACATATTAGCAGTGAATGTGTTGGTAATAAAATTGTCCACATTTGAAAAGATGATACTTTTTTGTCTTTTTATAACAATTTCAGTTTTTTTTCTCTAGTCTCCACCAATGCATGTAAATGCACTTCAATATTATGTACATATTCTTTCAATGCAAACAATTTCTCTTGATGGAAGAAAACGTTCTTTTTTATTTACACATAAAGTTTTGAGATTTGGATGTAGAAAGTCCTTTTTCAATTTATACCTCCTTCAATCTAATTGTTAAATATTTAAATCAATTAATTATTAACATGTGCATAATTTACTGCTATGAAGAAGATGGATTTGAAATTTAAAAATTTGTTGATTCAATAAAGTTAAAATAAGTACTTTAACCAAAATAGTTAAGTTACATGATAATTTATTAGTATCATTTTATGATGCATGATTATTAGTTTATGGACAAGGTACCTTTTCTTTTTTCCATTTCTTGCATATTCTTTGTTGTTTGTTGATGGACCAAGCAAGTTGTTGATGGACCAAGCAAGTACGAGGCTTGTTTCCAATCTATTATATGTTTCAAATCAAGGCATGGATTGTATTGAATTATACCAAATGATACTTCGGTACATGCAATAGTATTGTCAATAATGAAAGTTAGTGAACTACGCACCTTTGCTTACTTATGCCTATTAGAACACCCTAAATGTAATAGGGACTTCATTATATTCAACTCAAAACCTTAAGAGATATTTTTCCGCATCTAGAGCTGGGCTTAAATTTTGTAGTTTTCATATTTGAAAGAGAAGTGGTTTATGTATAAGTAGGGACTATGTCTTTAAATATGTACTTTTCATATTTGAGGTGTTTCATGGGCTACTGTATCAATAAATAAAAATTTTGAGTGAAGCATGATTATTAGTTTAAGTTTATTTATAATGAATGATTATTAGTTTAAGTTTATGGGGATTATTTTATCAATTTTGAAAATTTAAGTATTTATGTTTTCCTCAAATTGTAAGTTGGCAATACAAGCTTTCATAATTATGCATGTAGTATCCATTATAATCTTGATATCATCATCATCAACACCTAGTTAAAGTCCCGCTAAGGCACAGATCTGAAGAGATCCAATAGTATGCAACCTTACCCCAACCTAGTAGTTGGTGATACAATTGCCTTTATATGTTTGCAATCTTTAATGCATGAAATATTATAATTTTCATTTGTAATCTAAATTATGTTTTGGTCATTGTGGACACTTTTAGGAGGAATTGAAAGTGATACTACATACATAATTTATTTACAAATTTTATTTCTCCTTTATTGTGAACAAGTGTATAATGACCCAATTTGGAAGTATCAGGTTATTTTATGGTGGAAAGTTCGTTTTAAAGTAGGAGTTGAAGTATGTTGATAGGTAATCAAGTATTTTTAATAAAATATATCATACTTATGTTAGTTATAGGCAAATATGTGAGATGGGAAAGGAGTTAGGATACCTTCAAGTCCGTAAAACCTATTACAGGGTACCCGATTTTGAATTTAATGTGTCTTTGAGATTGATTGATTCAAATGAAAGTTGTCTAATTCTCATTAATTTGATGAAAATCTACTAAATGACTGATGTTTATGTAAGTCATGTTAGATACCATATCATTTACACCTGAGATATTGCCTACGTCTGGAGGAGAAGATGGACATAAGGAAGGTAAGGAGGAAAATTGTGGAGATATTAAAGGAGTTAGTGAAAGAGCTGGTTTGACCATTAACCAGTTAAAATTAAGCTGACTGATTTTGGTAGTTTTATAAGTGATGAATATCCAAACGGAGAAGAGCTTGGTGAACCATTGCGAAGACCTAGAAATAGTATTAGGCATAATCCATCCTATATAGGAACATATTGGAGATTAGGGATAGAGTTTAGATCTACAAAAGAATTTAGAGATTCTATTGTGGATTATGTAGTGCGAATAGGACAAAATGTGAAGTTTAAAAAAAGCGAAAATCATAGGATCACAATGAGATGTACTAAGGAATGCCCATCAGAGTTGTAAGTCATTTGTGATAGGAATGAACGGTGCTTCAAAGTGGCGACATACAATCCCAATCATGGTTGTTTTACGGAAAAAAACCTAAATTGGTTTCAGCAAAGTTCTTGTTGGGACATTTTAGAGAAAAAATACTTGAGAAGCCTAGTATCTTGACGATGAAGATGGTTAAAGAATGCGGAGAAAAGCTCAAAATATTTGTCAATTCAAGTATGTGTAGAGCTGTAAAGAGCAGATTGAGAAAAGGGAGGGCGAGTGATTATATGAATGAATATGTCAAACTACAAGGATACATTCATGAGTTGAGTATTAGTAATCCTGGATCAAGAATTGAGCTAAAGCTAGTCAGGAATGAGGGAAACATTGTGGTTAATACGCAGACTTTACATTAATATTGTCTATACGTTATTGGAACTTTAGTTAATACATCCAATCACTATAGACAAACTATAAACATATGGTAAGGTCCAAAATTCTCGTTGCTAGTAGCAATTACCCTTTCAATCTGCAGAAGCAAAGACATCTCAATGCTCTGTAACCATTTAGCATCACAAGCATTCATAAATTCAACTTCTATACTCAAATCAATCATCATATATCGATTAATATGTAATCAATCGAACACTACCCGATCGAGAGATGCAACACCAAAATATATTCACATTTAAAGTGAAATTGAAGATACAAGAGATGAATTATCTCAACTAGAGCATAATGTCCTTTGATAGTTATGCATATCAACAAAAAGTACCTTTCCCTCCAAATTTAGGTCCAATTATAACTCATGGTGTTATTCTAAATTTTCCAACCTATTTATAAAGATATAAAGAAGAAATGATAAATCTGGAAGTCACAGAAAGTTCAAATTTCATCCCATTTACTATAGGAATGTATACAACTTCTTGACATCAAGTTCAAAAGAAAGCAAAATTGATGACATTTCACATGTTCTCTCCAAATATTTTAATAGCCCTCTGATATCATAAGAAACTAACTAAAAATGTTAAAACAAGAATAAAAAGGAAAAACTAAATCTATAGCATTTTCAAGCTACTAATCCTTGTGATGCTAAGGGGCTCAAGAATCATACATTGCCTTATCAAACAAAGAAACAACTTTTAGAAGTGATGAATAATAAATATTCAGTCCAACAATATCAAAGTAATGCAATCATAAAAACCACAAAATATGCAACTGAAGCATATTGTTCATGCAAATCATGAGTTAGTTTGGTCTATTCAAGTGAATAATACCTACCTATGATTAGAAGTTTTTACTGTTCTATCGAATGCTACATATCAATCATATATATGCAATCCCATCACTGTTTTTCGTCTACTCGATAGAATTCAACCACATTTGACATGACAAAATGCGTATACTATCCTTTTTTACATATTCTTCCTATCTCCCTAGCATGAAATAATGTGACACTGTTAGGAAGAGTACCTTTTTCACCTCAATGGTGGTGTTGATCCTTAATTCTTAGGAGGTGGTAGATGATGTGATTTTAATAGCAAACATGGAGGTGGTGGTGGCAATACAAGAACAACAATCATTCCATATGAATTGACGATACATGAACAACAATCTTCTAGGTGGTGGTGGCGATATGGATTAGGGATGTCTAAACTACGGATTATTGCTCACGAAAGAAGAAAAGGAAGAACGAAGAGAATTAAGGATTGAAAAGGATTAGGGATTGAGGAAGAAGGAAAAATGGTGCAGATTAGATTGAAGCTTCAAAACGGTGTGTGTTAGGTCATAACGCATAGCACTAGGGAAGGGAAGAGCTACAAACTCAACGTTTAAATTGAATTCTACTTCCATTTAAACTTAGGCATCAAAATGCAACGTTTAAATAGAAGTAGGTCCCACTTCCATTTAAACTCAGACTCCTAAAACACACAGTTTAACCTCCCGTGGGATCCACTTCTATTTTAAAGAATTATATCATCAATGTGGGTCCCACTTTAATAAAATAAAAAATCATGTCAGAAAAGAAAAATGTCATGTGGCATTTAACTGAAGGTGACCTAACACCGTTAGTTTTTCCATCTAGTTATGGGCTATTTTAAACATTTTTTAAATATTATGGTTCATTTTGAATGGTCCAAAATGTTGAGGTCTAACTTAGATTTCAATATATACGTTAAGAGTTAAATTTGTCTTTTAGCCTAATAGCGTTCATTGATTGTCATCTTTCTCTGTAATTTATTTATACATGTGAAATAATTCAAGAAAAGGGTTCAGAAACTACTTTTTTATAAAGAAATTAAATTTTATTTATAAAGTCAAAAACTATAATAGTATTATTAATTTCTAGTTAACGTTAATAAAATTTTAATTTATATATTAACAATTAGTTAAAAACTTAAAATGATTGATTATTTTATTTCTGGTTTCTTTATTTTTATGTATTATTTATGATTATATAATATTTTTAAAAAATTTTAAATTAAGGAAAATATATGATATGAATAAAAAGAAAGAATTTAAAGTTACTGAATTTAAAATTAAATAATATGTAAAAATTTATCAAATATTAATGCTCAAGTATACATTATATATAATTATTAAGATAAAGGGTGAGAACTAAAAAAGAGAATTCCCTTGTCAAAATATCATAAATTTTATATTTTCATAATTCTAGATTTAATTAATAAAAATGAGATTTTGAAATTAATTTAACAAAAGAAAATTTAAAAATTAAATGTATCAATATTAAAGTTTTAAAGTAAATTTAGATTTTTCCAAAAGAAAAAAGAAACACTAATAAAACTTGGTGTAATAATAAAAAAAAGATTTATAATTAATACTAGATAATTTATACCTTTTCAATTTTTGTATTCAAATATAAAAATTATGCATTCCTCAATGGATCAAATAAAAAAGGGTTAAGTTTTCTGTTAAAGAAAAACTCCCTACCCAGTTGTGTGTTGTCGTCTTGGTGTGGGACGTGTTTACGTGTTGCATTTCCTACTGCTTCTATCATGCTACTACATTTCTTTCTCAACTGTGTCATTTTGTGTTTCCTTGGCAGATGTTCCTAATGTGCATTGCATTTTGGTCTAGTTTGTTGACCACTTAGTTTACTGCACGAGGCCATGTCTAGTTAGGCTCACTGCCTGGTTCAACTCTTTTTGTCCCAAGTTGTTTGCAGTTCTTTCTATTTGGTTCCAAAATACACCTTAACATAAAATAAGATTATTTTCCAATAAGTATAACTTCAAACCTAAAAAAAAAAGAAAATTAACACATACAAAGATAGAAAATAAAGACACTAACAGTCCCCTACCTTGGGCACATAAAATCTGGAGTTTTCCTCCTTCAATCTCATTATGGAGAAACTAAACGAGCGAAACTACCGAGAATGGGCCCAAACAATGAAGTCGATGATAAACTGAGAAGGAAAAATGGGTTATCTTACCAGAGAGATGAAGAACCACTCACCACTAAGGCGTTGGCTCTCCAACATTGGAGATCCGAAAATTCAATGGTGACCGTATAGCTAGTGAACTCAATGTAGCCTTTAATCGGAAAGGCCTACTTATTTTTATCACCGACACATGATGTTTGGGAGGTCGTTTGGGAGACCTACTCGGATGTTGAATATGCTTCCCAAATCTTCGAGATCAAGACCAAGTTGTGACAATTGAAACAAGGTGAAAGGGAAGTCACTAAGTACTTTATAAAAATGGTAGGGCTTTGGCAAGAACTCGATTTGAGTTTAAATAAGGCTTGGGAATGCCCTAACAATAGTATATGCTACCAGAGGAAGGTAGAAAGTGAACGGGTTTTTGAGTTTTTGACAGTGTTAAATCGCGAACTTAATGAAGTGAGGGACTGAATCTTAAGTCAATGCCCTTTGTAGTTGACGAGAGAGGCATTTGCAGAGGTGCACCGTGAGGAGAGTTGACAACAAGTTACGTTGAAGGAAAAAGAAACACATGAGTCCTCTACCTTAGTAACTCGTGGGTCATGATATGGCCAAAATAAATGGCAAGTGGGCTTCAGCCAAAATCAACAACTTATAAACTTTGGTCAAACCCAGTAATAGGCTTTGGGCCCAAAACAACAGAAAGGGTGTCCTTAGTGTGAGCATTACAAAAAACCATGTCACTTGAAGGATGATTGCTAGGAATTTCATGGGAAATCAGCAAACTAGAAACCCAGAAAAAAAAATCAAGGTTATTAAGTCAAAGTTAATTCTTAAGCTAAAAAGAATTCAGGAGGAAAAAATAATAACGATAGCTTTAGTTCTGAATAGTTGGAGAAACTCTATGAGTTGTTCTCGACTTTCCAAACATCTAGTCAGCCGTCTGCTTCTAGATTATTAGCCTAATGAGGTAGTTGTTTAAAAGCCTTAAGAACGTGTATTAATAGTCCATAGATTATTGACCTTAGGAGCCTTTGATCATATAACTATTTCTTATCATTTATTTACTACATACTCATCTTATTTTAGGAATTTGAAAGTTAAAATTTCAGATGGTTCTATCTCTTTGATAGTCAACAAAGGGAGTATTTGGTTATTTGATTCTGTCTCTTTATCATATCCTTCATGTCCCTAAATTAGCTTGTAACCTACTATCTATAAGCCAATTGACTAGGACAGTGAATTGTTTAGCTAATTTTCCCCTTCCTATTGTAGCTTTTAGGATTTGTCATTCAGGAAAACAATTGGTAGTGCTAAAGAGTGTGAGGAACTCTACTACTTTGAGGAGGTGCATGTAAGTGACTGACGTCACACTTCTCAATATCATATTAAGACTAGTTACGGTTCAGCATTTCTTTCTAAAGATAGTGAACTTTTATTATAACATTTTAGGATGGGTCATCCCAATTTTCATTATATGAAACAATTGTGTCCACCCTTTTCTTGAATAAACAGTTCATTGATTTTCAGTGTAAAATTTGCAAATTTGCAAAACACCAAAAGGCATAATTTCTTAGATCAATTTACAAACCCTCCAAACCATTCACTATGATTCATAGCGATTGATGGGGGCTTGCTCTTTTTGTAAATAGCTCTTTTTGCCTAAACATGGGGTTGCTAGCACCGATGTCAAGATACCAAACACTTTTATTACACTTTTCATTTCCTTTGTGCATTAAGAAAATAGTTGATTAAGCTTCTTTATCTTCTATTGCTGGAAAATGATTTGTTTCTTCCCTCTTAGGGGCTGATCTGCACTCATAACTAAAATGGTCATACTTGTTACAGTTATAACATATATTTATGATTTATTACTGCGCTGTTGAAAATCGCCTCTTCCTCGGTTTTGGAATCCTCGACCATAACCATACATTTAATAGCCTTCATTTGTTTGGCCTCTTTCAAAAGATTTCCCACCATGTCCTTGTCCACCATGTCAACTTCTGTATGCACCTTTATAGTTACCTTGATTTCCTTTGTCTTGTTCGAAACTACCGCTAGTTTGATTGCCATTAATAGATAACTTGCTTTGCAAGGATTGTTCCAAATCATCAGTATATTCATTTGTATCATTCTCAACTCATAAGCTTGAAGAGAGCCCATAAGCTTATCAATAAAGATTTGTGATAAATCCTTTGATTCTTCAATGGCAGGGACGACATAATTAAATTGATGTTTTTGCCTCAAATAATTTTTTAAATGTTGATTCATCAGCTTCTTGAAAGATGTAAAATGAGGTTTTCTTTTCCTTCTTGCATGATTCCTTAAGGGAAGTTCTTTGCGCGATAAAGATGCTTTAGCAATCGCATCTTCAAGCCTAGTGTAACCCTCTTTAACAATCTTCGATAAATCTTATGATTCGAGCAGTACTTTCATTTGGATGATCCAGTTTTCATAATTTGTCCTTGTAAATTTTTGAATTTGAATCTGATCCATATTGGTCATTTTTCATTTCCTTGACACTTAGTCACAAATCTGGCTCCGATAACACTTATTGGAAAATAAATAGTCAAATAACGATATATTAATAATAAAAACAACATTACACTAGCTGTTATTATATGAGCTCCTGCTCAAAATTTCTATCTTTTTCTCTATTTTTCTCTTTTTTTGAGAAATTAAATTTTTTATTAAATAAAGAGGTGGAATACAGTATTTGGGGAGACAATAAACTCACCCATCAACCAAAATGACAATGTTAGGCCTAAATAACCAGTCCCCTAAAACGGCTACGTTCCATATACAGATTAAACCCATTGTTGAGACTAAATGGGAAAGCAAAATCCCACAATCCTCCTTATTTTTCAGAATAGGGTTAGAGTATCTACGTTCTCCATCCTCTTGAGGTGTCGTGAATGAGCATAGAGATAGATGTCTAACTCCAACCTATCCTTTGGTGATTAAAGGTGTTGGCCCCTGGAAATTTTTTTTTATGAATAAGCATGATTAAATTAATTTTGGAGTTTTACTAGATAAAATTATGTTGGAGTTAATTAGCATGTTAATGTGAGTAAGATATTATGTTATAGGTTAAGGGAAATAAAGTGTCAGAATGATAAGATTTCATGAGGGGCATTGTTGGAACATCAATTAAGTTATAAAGTCTTAAAGCATGGAAGGAAGGGCAAAATGGGAAGAAGGAATTGTAGGCTTGAGTTTTAGAAGACAAAAGGTTGGTGAAGAAGAAGAGAAGAGAGAGAAGACAAAAAATAAGAAAGAAGAGAGAGAGAGTGTCGATGATTGAGAGAAAAAGGAGAGTTGAGCTAGGTTTTATTTTGAGACTTATCAAAGAGGGAAAAAGAAAGAGGAAGATTAGAGCTTCCATTAGAGTTAAGAAATTCTTTAATTGGAGAAGATTCAAGGTAAGCTTATGTTAAATCTTTTAGAGTCTTAAAAAGGTTTTGGTTCTAAGAAAGTAGAAAATGCATGGGTTTAAGTATTCTAGGATTAATTCATGCATGGGTTTCTTTGGGTTTCCAATTAGAGTTCTTTTGAATGAGGGTTTGTTAATATTGAAGGGAGGTAAGAGTAGCAAGAGGAGAGACATCCTTGAGCAAGATTTCAAGCAAGGGGATTCAAAGTGGGTGACGGTTTTATAATTAAGTAATAAGGCATCAATGTTTCTTTCAAAAAAATGGAAATAAATGGTTTCATTTTAACTACTTCAAAAATGTGTATTTATTACTCTTTCAACGTTTTGAGAATGTGCTGCATGTTTTTCATATAAATTTTGTTTGACATATGAAAATGATTTTTTAAAAGATATCAAGCTTAAGAAACCAAGTTTCCAAAATGTGCCTTTTGGGCAATATGTTTTACACTTATGGAAATATATGTTATGTGGGTTTGTGGTGGTCCCCTAGGTTAAGTCAAGTCCACTTTGTTAAAAAGGCTTCTCCCACCTGCTCACAAGTGAGCTGGAGCTCCTTCAAGGACTCCTATAAGTTTGCAGCTACATAAGACTATTATGTGAAAATGCATAGTGCTTTCTATTTTGGATCCACCCGAACCACGTTGATATGCTTATATGCTTATGATAAATTGACAAAAGTGATGCATACATAAATTGCAATAACGTGAATTTCTACATTAAAAAGGACTTTATAAACGGTTTTACTTATTACCAATTATAAATTGTTACTTACGGGCTTAAGCTCACCCCCCATTTTCCTCCCCCACATCCAGGTGATGAGCAAGATATCGAGTAGACAAGGGTTAAGACATCACTCCAATTTTTGTATATTTTATATTTGAAGCCAACATTGTAAAGCAAAGATTTAGTTGCATTTGAACAAACCTTGGTTCAAGTACCTTTTGTATTTTGGGATTGTAACATATTAACGTATTTTCGACTTAAAATGCCTACTAAAGCTTTATAAAACTCGTATTTTGATGTGAATGAAATACATATACATTATGGTTATTTATGGCATTTTAAGTTTTCATTAGGGTAGGATTCGTGTTTTGGCTTTAGGGGAAAAGCTACCCTAACCAGGCTGATATAGGCAAATGTGTGCTCTGGAAAGTTGTAGGTCTCTCTCTTTTAGCTTTTGCACGATATATAGTATAGAATTTTTGGACTTCTGGGTCATAAATTATGGTCCTTAGAAGGGAGATGCTTAGGAGTATACATTGGCATCGTCTGTAAAAACGTATCATCTGTGATGACATCATATCATCTGTGATGACATCATTTGTCTTAAGAGTTGTATCATCTGTAAAGACACTTCGTCTTAAGAGATGCATCATCTGTAAAGATGTATCACCTATGATGATGTCATATTGCCTGTGACGACGTCATTCGTCTTAAGAGTTATATTTTCTGTAAGCACACTTCGTCTTAAGAGATGCATCGTCTGTGATGATGTCATATCGTCTGTGATGACATCATTCATTTTAAGAGATGCATCATCTGTAAAGATGTATCATTTGTAAAGATGTATCGTCTGTGATGATGTCATCCATCTTAAGAGTTGTATCGTCTATAAAGATGCTTCGTCTTAAGTTAACCATCTGAATAGTCTTAGGTTGACTTTTGTTTCATCTTATGTTGACCATCTGTATCGTCTTAGATTGACTTTTGCTTTGCCTTAAGTTGACCATCTGTATCATCTTAAGTTGACTTGCTTCGTCTTAAGTTGACCATTTGAATCGTCTGCTTTTCCATTCATCTATCTTTTAGCTTTGTCTATCTTTTTGTTTCGTCTGTCATTTTGCTTCGACTGCTTTCTGCCTATGTGACCTAAACTTCTCTTTCTGTATACTATTCATCTGATGTTATCATCTTCTCCATTTTTTACCCTTCAGACGATAGAATTTGCCTTCAAGGTTTTCATGGGACTTGTAGACCACGAAGTCTTCTTCCTTCAAACTATCCTAAGATGGTATCAATCTGATATCCCAAATGATAGTTATGCTAATTACCTCAAGATAGGTGCAATAAGATTGAGGTTTTCCCAAATTAATATGTTCTAAAATAGGAGAAGGGTGTTGTTTTGATATTTGTCCTAGTGTGGGCTCACCATCTTTGTGGAGCACGCCTTCAGATGTCATTTAGGATGTTAGACATGTTAACCACGAGGGCAAGGTCCTAACACTTATGGTATCAGAGCGACTAGGTTTCAGAGTATCCTAGACATATATTCGTTAGTTTAAGACATAAAATGAACATGTATTGTTTTAAAGTGAATAATTTGCATTGTTTTAAATTGTTTTACAAGATTTGAAATTTGCTTTATATGATTTGCATTGTTTTACATGATTTGAAACCGTTTTGCATAAACTAAAGATTTTCAAGGATTTTAAACTGAAGGATTGTAAAATGTCGCCTCAAAAGAGACTTCGAGGAGCTATAACTTAATATAGCTCTCATCAAGGGAGCACGGATGAATCCTATGTCCCGCAAGATGCTGGGACATAGCCTGCTCCTAATTTTGAGGCACTTAGTGTGCAACATAAAGTGCCACCGCCTCCTCCTTCTATGCTTGCTATGGACCTAAGGTTCTTTCAAGCCTTTGCTCAGGCTTTCACATATGCCATGGGCCAAGGATCACAAGTGCCAGTGCCAGCTTCAGTAGATAGAAGTGGACAGTACGATAAGCTTCGCAAGTATAGAGCTATGGATTTTAGTGGGACTATAAATCCAAAAGAGGCTAAATCCTAGTTGAACAGGACCGAGACTGTTCTGATTCAGATGAAGTGCTCTGATGAGGAGAAGCTAGATTATGCAGTTAACTTGCTGCAAGGGGACGCGCTTCATTGGTGGGAATCAATGCCCCACAGTCAGGATATACCTTCGGTGTTGTCATGGAGGGACTTTTTGGAAGCTTTTAAAAGGAAGTACTTCTCGAGGGTCTATATATAAGAGAAGGCTAGGGAATTCCTAAACCTCACACAGAGGGACATGAGTGTGAGTGAGTATGAGCTAAAGTTCACCTAGTGTTCATAGTATACGGCCAACATTGTTGTGAATGAGGAGGACAAGTGCTGTAAGTTTGAGGGAGGTCTTCATTTGGGGATCAAGTAGAAAGTCTTGATCCACAATTTCTGTGACTACCAATAACTAGTAGATGTTGCACTCCAGGTTAAAAAACTGGAGAATATAAAGAATGAAGTGAGAAGGAAAAGGAAGAACAGGGATCGGTCTTCTAAGAAGGGAATGAGTGTTCCAATGCCTAAGAGGAGTACAAGGAGTCACCATACTCAGAGTGAAGTGGGAAGTAGTGGCCCTACCAAAAATAAGCAGGTAAGGGCAGTTTCGGGGTAAGCCTTAACTATGGGAGGAAATAGTATGGTGGGGAGGAGCAGGAACATGAACCCTCAATGTGAGCATTGTGGAAAGCTTCACAGAACAAAGTGCTTCAAGTTAGTTAGAGCATGTTTTTGATGTGAAGAGAAGGTACACATGATTAAGGATTGTCACCAAGTAGCAAAGCGAGAGGGGTTGAAATTGCCAGCCCTAAGAAGAGCAGAAATAGGTGGAGCCAGGCCAGTCATCAAAGTAGGCAGTTCTATAGTGGTGAGGAAGACTATTCCTCCAGGAAGGCCAAGGGGTTAGGGTCAGGCCAGGGTATTTGCTATGACTAGAGAGGAAGCTATAGCCACACCAGAAGTTGTCACGGGTATGGCTCAGTTATTTAACTCTTCAGTATATTTGTTGATTGATTTTGGCTCTACACATTCATTTGTTTTGTAAGCTTGATTTTGCATAATGTTAAATAGGTGCCCATGGATAGCCCTATGATTGTTAGTACTCCCTTAGGGAGAAAGGTGATAATAAGTCAAGTGTATAAGGATTGTGAATTATTTATTGATGGTGCTAAACTTGTGGTAGATTTACTACCGTTGGAGTTAAAAGGCCCAAATGTGATACTGGGAATGGATGTCATGGAGAAACATTGTGCAAAGTTATATTATGACCTTAAAGAGGAAGAGTTTGATCTTGGATTGATAAGAACGTGATCTTCAGAAGGGACCGAAGAACACCATCTCCCAAGATTGTTTCGGCTTTATTAGCAGATAGGATGATGAGGAAAGGGTGTGAAGCCTTCTTAGCGCATGTTGTGGACACTGATGTGAATGAAGGGAAGTTAAAGGATTTTTTAGTTGTGAGGGAATTTCCAGACGTGTTTCCAGAAGATCTACCTGATTTGCCACCAGTAAGGGAAATCGAGTTTGCCATCGACTTGATTCCTAGACCCACACCCATTTTAATACGACCGTATATAATGGCTCTAGCTGAACTGAAAGAGCTCAAGGAACAGTTGGAAGAACTATTAGAGAAGGGGTACATAAGGCCAAGCTCGTCACCATGGGGAGCGCCAATTCTGTTTGTTAAGAAGAAGGATGGATCGTGGCACATGTGCATTAATTATCGGAGACTCAATAAGGTGACTATTAAGAACAAGTATCCTCTGCCCTGGATTAATGATCTGTTTGTTAGTAGTGTGCCCTAGACCAATGGACATATGTGATTCATGTATTAACATTATGACTTGTTAATAATATATTA
>JAOQMP010000210.1:32795924-32806972 GCA_027563575.1 Erythroxylum pedicellare | reverse complement strand
TCAATTTTTGTATTCAAATATAAAAATTATGCATTCCTCAATGGATCAAATAAAAAAGGGTTAATTATAAAAAGAAAATATCAAATTTACTCAATTTAATAATAATGGCAAAATATTTCAACTTTCAATTTATAGCAAAAAAAAAAGCTTTTACTATTTATTTGACATATACCGTAATGATTATGTAATAAATTAAAAATATGTCAAATTTCTATAAGCCCTGAAATTGATATAACTCTAAATTATATGAATTCAAATCTTTTGGTTCCCACGGCAGTGAACAAGATTGCAGAAATTAGGTTGAGCTCATATCTGATTATAGGGTATGCAAACTTAGGTAATTCAAGAAGTTGTTCCCGAGCTGTGTCTTACATACACACAAATTCGGGTATGCAAACTTATGTACTTCGAGAAGTTGTTCCCCAGCTGTCTACCTAGGCAAATTCTTCACCCTCGTGTCTATCAAGTAGGATTTTTATCAACCAATTAACATTATCATCCTCTTTGGAGATGGCTCGGCCAAATAATTATTTCTCTCCTTTTTTTGCCACTCTCGAAGGCAGTAACATCATGAACCTCTTACAAGAGTCTAAATATTGAATCTAAGCATGATTGACAAAAGTCATTACAATGTTTTAAAAGTTGGACCGAATATCAAATTAGTCAAAAGAATAATTTAAAGTTTAAAGATTCAATCAGTATTAAACCGTTATAAAATTGATATATAATAAATAAGATATTAAAATTATAAGAATAATTAAAAATATATTATAAAATAAAATATTTTATTGAAATAAAAAATTCATTAATAATGCTTGTTAATATATAATGAACTAATAATTAAAATTAAAATTGAATATAACCTAAATTTTAAAATAATAATAATAATAATAATAATAATAATAGTATTTCTATATTATCATTTATTTAAAAACTCAAACGTTGAATTATGTTCAAAGAAAGTTAATAAAAGGACTCCAACTTTATTTTAACTTTTTAAATGTCCTTTAGACATACTCGTTTATAGTTTGAATATTATTTTAAACACATTCTTAACTTAATTTAAAGAAAATTACTTATATATTAATAAATAATTTAATTTATTAGACAAATTCGTGATAACATAATAATTAGTTTTAAAAATAATTTTAAAAAAATTTCAATTAAAGTATAGAAAGATAAATAAAGAACCTAAAATTTGACAAATATAATTTATCAGTGATATTAAATAAATTTAGTAATTTTTAAGAATAAAAAAATAATTTATTTTTTAATAATAATATTTTAATTAAAATATAAAGAGATAAGTAAAAATATAATTTATTAGTGAGATTGTGTGAGAGAATTGGAAAAAAAATCAACTTTTGTTCAAATTTTAAAAAATTTCTGTCATTAAAAATCTAAGTTCATGTTCAAAATCTAATGATGGTCAAAATTGTGAGAGTGACAAAATGGGTTGGTGTTCAAACGTAAAACTAACCCACATTTATGACAAATTCTAAGTTTAGAAAACCATCCAGTATTTAGAAAAATCGGCCAGTCTCTCTTATAAAAACTAACTAATTTGTTACTTAATCGGTTGATTTTGTCTCACATAGGTTATGAACAAATAGGAAAAAGGCATAGAAAAGATAGCGTGTCTTTTCTTTTCAAAATTATTTTCGATTCGTTTTCTCTGTTTTGTGAATATTGTTAGAGGTTAGACACCTAAATAACTTGTGATCGACAATTCAAAAACTATTTTGCCGAAATTTGAATTAGACGTGATTCAACTCTTTTATTTATGATTCGTGTTTTTTAAGTTATTCAACTAAAATATATAATTGAAAAATCATTAAAAAAATTTCAACTATAGTTGTGATTTTGTCATGATTAAATTTCATACAAGTGGAAACTTGTGCTTGGTAGTTGCTTTACTTTATATCCATCCTTCAATTTCTAGTCTTTACATTATTCTCTATTTGTTATGTCTTCCTTATTCTTTTTATTCTATCTTTCTTCCTTTCGCAGTTACGTCGATATATGCTTTTCAGCCAATCAGTTGGTTGTAATTTAGTGACATAATTATTTAAAAGCATCATTTATCTTATACATATTTAGATATATATATAATAATGTCCATGAGATAAATATTTATTACAAATGAATTTATAATGAGATCATAATTATAAAATTCATATTACATTTACATATTAACCTTAAATTGTTCTTATTCATTGTTCTATTGAGAGAAAACATTAATAATGTGTAACAAGACTAGTATACGCTATACTTCTTCCTTATAAAGAAAGTAGACGATTTCATAGATTAAAGGATGGAGATACTTAAACAAATGTATGAGTGCTTGTTAGAGAACATGTTCACTAAACTGACCCTTTATAAGAATTCCATTTGGGGCATTACTTGTATGTCTATAGAAATTCTCATTGTAATGATTGTACACGTGATAATTTCACTTGAGATCTCCAAAGATATCTTATATATAATTACTACGTTTTGATATTACTCATGACCTATTATAGTTAAGAATATCTCAGTCAGTAGTCTTTGGATGTGGTATGAACTATAGGAAGGTAACTGAGGGATCAATATAGGATTCATCACCCTAAACTGATTAGGAAGAATGTTTTATTGTTTTTGATTTGTATTGATTTAGAGAATTCTTAGTCAAGTTATAATGAAACTTTGAAAAATAGTTTTCAAATGTCATTAATTGAATCAATTATTGATAGTGGAGAACTAATATGGTTAGACTTAAATAGAGCAGACATTAATTTCATGCTCTATGTCTAATCAAAACATTGTATGATGAAAAGATTGAATTATACGAAAAATCTATGAAAAGGTTAGTCAAAACCACTTTGATATTCCTAAATATTTAGGTTGTCATAATGCATTGCTAAACACAAATCTTGATTTATAGACATAAATTGTTTAATTAAAGAATTAAAGATAAATTAAAGGATTTTAATTTATCTAATCCTAAATATAATTTAGGATTATAATTCAGATTCATTGTCAACATATTTAGGAACCTAATTGATCATATACAAAGAACGAGTTGAAAAGAGAAAAGTATTTTAATCAAGTTATACTTGATTGTAAAGTTTGAGAAACTTTATGATTAAATATGAGATATTTAATAAATAAGGATCAATGTAAGATATTGGATCTTATTTGGGCATAGTTGGTATTTAATTAGAATTATTTGTAATTCTAATTAAAGATTAATTGAAATTAAAATTTAATTTAGATTAAATTATTAAAATGTCCAAAACCTATTATAAATATACTTAAGCTCTAAGAGAGCCAGTGCTCTTTGCTTAACCCTTTCTGTAATAGTTAGAGGGCTCTTAATATTTTATGTGGATACCGTTAGAGGTCAAACACTTGTAAAGGTACGGTGGTTGAAAGGAGCTAATTTTATAAGCAACTTGAGGGAAACAACAAAAAAAGTATCAAGCTTCGTAATAAAATACAAATTACAATTTACGCTTTTATTATGATTTATGTATTAATCATTTTATAGAATTTAAGTAATCTTAACTTTTAAAAAATTGAACAAAAAGCTTTTGAAATTATTTTGCTACAAGTGGGATGGAATCCCACCCTAATTTTCTAACAATAGTATTAGAGCTTACTTCAATTCTATAACTTGATAAAGTAAGTTTAATTATCATTGATAATGAATTTTGGAATTGAATTCATTTTTTCCAATAATAATATCAAAGCGATTTGGGTTTGTGTTGGTTATTTTTTAGTTATGGAACTTGAGCATAAGATGCTTGAATGAATAAGGTTGTGCCTTTTTTTGTTACTTGTGTGATGGATTTTAGCGGGCTATAAGGGCTAGCGGTTAGTGCCTTGGAAGAGTAACAACAACGATGACAGGCCGTAAAAGCATGGAGAGGTAGCATCAGAATTGTGGCTAAGGCGCGGCATCTTATATTAACTTCTTGACATGGGTGGCAAGAACGCATTGGGGGAGCAATGGTAGGTTACAACTGTTGGTTGTTTCTTTCGAGGATCCCAATCCAACTAGAGATAGCAACTGGTTAGGGCTAGGCCCTGGTTGACTGGGCCTTGGACTTAATCTTTCTAAAAAATGTGCCTTAGACCTAGCTTGGGTTCGGGTTGCCTAGGCTAAAGGCCCAACCTTTATAAGCAAAATGATGTTATTTTGCATTTTTAATTTTAAAAAAAGTTTGGGTTGGGCATGGCATCAATGGGCAAGCCTGAGTTGACCAAGCTTCATGCCGACTCGAGCTCAAGTTGGCCAAGTCGGGCTCAAGTTCAAACTATGCAAGCCTGATATGGCCTGAGGCTCGATCCTTATAAACAAAACAACGTCATTTTGCATTTGTAATTTAAAATTTTTTAGGTTGGGCTCGTTGCCTCATGCTTGGGCCTAACTTATTATAATCCCTAAATTCAGCAAATCGATTATAAGTGGACTAAGAACAACGACACTGCAGTAGTCTATTTGGGGATGACAATAGGGCCTGAGAGTGGCCCGACCTAGTCCAAAGTCAACAGGTCAAGCTTAGGTTGACCAGGCCTCAGGCCAAGCTTTGGATCCAATTTATTTAAAATTTTGGGCCTCAAGCTTTGATTACTGGGGCCTGAGGCCTGACAGGTAATGGCAAAACAACATAGTTTTGACTTTTTATTAAAAAAACTAATTTAGCCCGAGGCCCAACTTTACCCATTACCATCCTTACATTTATGATGAGGGAGAAAGTAACTTAAAGCTGTGGCTTCACTAGTGACTGGAAGGTGACTAACTAGCCATATAAATGGAGGCGACATACTAGTTGGCAATGGCAGCAGCAAAAGATGGGTAACTAGATTTTTGTGTTGTAGATTTAAGGTTTTCATAAAGAAGAAGTGGTGTACTCGGTAACAAGGGCCAGAATAGGGTTGTTTGGTGACTAGGATAACATATTTTAAGGATAGAAAAAAGCTTGTTTGGTTACAAGGATATACTTATTCTATTATTTGAATAAGGCTTCTTTGACTATTTGATTAAAGTAATTCAATCATTGGCTTGGAATAGAGTACTTCAAGATATATTTTCAAACAAAATTTAAAATTGTTTTAAAATTAAAATTCAAATCCAAAATAATTAATTAAGAAATGAATCTCTAAATAAATAATATAAATGACTTTTTCAATTAATTTTAGAAGTGTTTTCTTTAATTTTAAAAATAATTTCCTTTCTAATATTAGAAAACAGCTTTCTATTTAAAAAATGTAATTTCTAATTAGATTAGAAATATTTTTCTAACTAGATTGGAACGTGTTATTTATAAAATTTTGGAAATTTTTTTCTAAATTATAATAAGTAAGAAGTATAATTTGTTGAAAATTGTTTTAAATTAAATTTCATTAAAAGAAGTCAAGATAATTAGGGATAGTTTCTAATTGAATTTGAAAAGAAATTCAAATCAAATTAATTTTTTTATTTAGAATAGGAGTTTAATTCACCTAGGAATCAATGAGTTTAATCTAATTTAATTATCCACAGAATTGGAAATATTATTTTAGGTTATGAAAGATCAATAACTAGAATCAAATGAAATTTGATATTTCATGCATATAATTTGATTATATTGGCATGAGAAATTGCATGCTTTATATATCTATATAGATGCATGTTAGATTGTATATTTTATATGTGCAATATTTTACATACAATTTAGTGTTTGATGAGACGAGAAAAAATAAATCCCTAGTTAAAATATTAAGTACACATTGAGAATGCGATTCTTCTTTTCCATTATTTAAGAATAAAAACAGAGTTTTGTTTATTGTAAAGCTTGTAGAGTGACTCAAGACCTTGTTAACCTAATTATGTTTTATCTTAAATTAATGAGTCCTACTTAACTAAATTTGTATGACTTGGATGAGTGACTCATGATTATATAAGTTTAGAGACAAGGTTAGGAATAATATATAAGATATGTTTTAGCAAGAATTGTTACTTAACAGATCTAAAAGTCACATAAGATGTGATTGATAAGGGTGTTATCTACCTAATTTAAGTTTAATTAGTATGATCAGTGACTCAAGATCAGCTAAATTTAAATGGGATCTTAGTCCACTATAGAGATTAGAGTAATCATTCTAAACAATAATAAGGGCCACTATTTTGAGTAAAATAATGGGAATAACTAAATAGATGATTAAAGTCCTGATGTTGTTTAGTAATCATGACATATAACCAATGCTTTCTTTTCTTATATTTATATTTTATTCTATGTAGAATTTACCTCATTTAGTATAGTTGATACTGAGTTAATAAACTTAATTTCTTGGACATAGGTTATGTCTGAGAAGAGTTCTCAAAGTTGGATAGTGTAATTTTACTATAAATCTATGTGAGGATTTAGTGAGAAAGTTTTAGATATATGTTAATATCATATACGCTTACATTTTAAGTTAATTAATGTCTTACAAACTTTGATGACAACATGCCAGATGTGTGTTAACATTATGATAGCAAGATGTAAAGAGGTTGCATGAAGTAGACTTGAAAGGTATACTACCTTGATAAAATTGTTCCACATAATTTAGCCTAGTAAAAGCATAAACATGGACATCAATTGAAGGCTTTGTTATAGTATGATAGTTGTCATAAGAAGAAAATAATTGCATGAATTTTTTTCCAATACGTTAAATGATAGAGATTATATATATACATCTAATTTAAGCATTTAGGTATTTAATAGTGAATTCAAATTCAACATTATTGTAATGTTTAAGGCATGATAAGAAATAAATTATTATGTAAAAGTAGTTTATCCAAATTTATACAAATGGTTTGTATGTATTGGACTAAAGGAGACTTATAATTAACATAAGTGGTAAGAATGCAAAGTTGGATAATCAGGATTATCCTTTAAGTTATGTTGGTTAAATTAATATAATGAGAATCATAAATTTCAATAATAGGATATATTTATCATTTTGATTGTGAATCGTATAAAACCTATAAAACTTGTTGAGTTAAAATTAACTAAATCAACCTTTAATGAAAGGATGATGATGGTATTGCATTATTAGATCTTATACATGTGATGTGTTAGATATGACAACAATTCATAAAATGATATTGTATTTCATTATATTACTAATGACTTTATGAGATGTAGTTATATGTATTAAATAAAATATTAATTTAAATGTTTTAAAAGTTTAAATCATTTAAATCTAAGTAAAATTTAAGAACTGAGAACACTGAAGCACTTTGATAAGATTGATACGGTGAGATATAAAGGTTATCTATACGGAATGAGATTCTCTAACATATACCTCCACAACTAAATTCCATAAGAGTATAAATTTGTCTAAGGAGGAAAATAAAATATAAGGTATTGTATAATGCAATATTTATTTTTTCAATAGTCATACCTAGTACAATGACTTATCTTTAATAGTTCCAATTAAGTCAATTAAGTCATAAAGAGAATAATAATTCGTATTCTCAATTGTTGAAAATATAATGGTCCAACAACAACTCATATTGGATGTAAAAAGGTAACAACTTAATTCTAGAAATTAAATCTACAGAGATAAATTGGAAGTTATTTACCTATTCTTCTTTAAATATGAAGATAATAGACTAAAGTTGTTTAGTATTTGAGATATTTGATACTTATAATGTATTAAAGATACTAATTACCCTATATAAGAGTTGATATTTGAGTCCAAAGTTATAAGGTTAACTTTATAAGTAAATGCTTGTTAAGACATATTTCAATTAACAATACTATTTTAAGATTAGAAAGGTTCTTATATAGTAATGGTTGTCAATCAAGTCATAATAAATTTATCATTTAGTAGAAATGATTATTTAGATCAAAAGTTCTTTAATTAACTTGGTATAATTCGTTGCATTTTCTATATAGTAATGTACTATAGAAAATTAGTCTTTAAAAATGTAAAAAGAGCTAAGGTGTGGCACCCCTCTACCGTAGGGTACGTATCGGGACGCCCGAAGGTTATTCCGGTACATATCCTACAATAAGGAAGTGTTACGTTCGATCACTACATTCTTTTCATATAGTATCATATCAATCTTCACTTAAAAAACATCGTAAGAAAACCACAATATTTTAAAACCGACTTTTTCCTCATTTCATTTCATAAAAACTCGATTATCTACATTGGGACTTTCAACAATTTCCATATGTACATCACCAAAACCTAATACAATAGTACTACATGAATGAGGATAATATGTACAATCTAACTAATCTGTCCGAAAATCCCAGCTGATCGACCTTTGAGCCATGACTTCTCTGGTTAAATCACAATCTACACAGCAATAAAGCCTCTCAATAGCTAGAGTCGTTCCTCAGTCCTGAAAAGACAACGTTACAATTTTGGTGAGTTTTGCGAACTCAATGAGGTAACCATCATCGATGGTTTACTCAATTCATGCAACACATCCTTTCACATAACATATAATCACATTGATGCATATTTGATCATGTTTCACATTTTCTCTTAAGCATAGACAATTTATGCATTTCAATCAATTAAACATACATAACAAAATGCATATGAAATGATCGTGAGACTATTTTTCAATTGTTACGTTGTTGTGATTGAGCGCCTGTACTGTCCCGAATCCATTTTAGATATCGAGCTCATTAATAACTGTCCCTTATCCGATAAGGATACAAGGCTCATTATACGTTAAGCCTGAAGCTCTGAAACACTCGTGAGCTAGGGGATCATTTTCACTCGTTGAGCTTTAAGCTCTGATCGTTAGCTACTCTAGTCACAACTTTCATTATCTGATTATGCATTCCTGATTGGAATGCATGTAACACAATCAATCACATTATATAACACATAGGTCTTCACATTCATATACATGTAGCACTTCAATATCTCAATCCTCATTCACATTCATCAGACTTTCTGTCCGGAATCCACAATCAAACACATTCATTTATCATTCATAGCATAACTTAAGCAAACAATAATTGAGGGAAATCATCTAGGTTACTCACAGATTGCTCTCGAAGCTAATGCCTGGAAGTGCCTGCAACATCTAGAGGTTGACGTTCCAATTGCTCCTCTATAACAAATAACATACACATATATCACAATTTGCACAATTATAGGTGTATTAAAAAATGAACATGTATGAAATGAATTATGTACAATGCATGTTCATGATAATCCTGGGTATCACTCCATATATTCTTCACAAAACTATCCCTATACCAAAACTCATAGAAGTATAACTTATACTTAGGTTTATGCCTTACTAAACCCATTGAACTCGCAATGTATTTCTCATTGAATCACTTCAGATTTTTCCAAGACATCCCTTTCGAGTCTACTGTTCATGTACAATCAGAAGGTGAAAATGAAGTAATTTGGTCAAACTCTATTTTAGGAAAGTATTCCTCTATGTCTTATCTTTCCATTTACACCAAAATCACTCAATTTGGTTCATCAATGTGAAAGTTATACTCCAAATATTTTCGGACTGCTTTTATTATGAGATAGTACCCCCATACTCAACTTCCATACAAATATTGAAACTCTTAGAGTCTAATTTAGAATTTATTCCTTCACATAAGTTGTATACATATGTATCTATTTTAATTTTAATCAAAAATCACTCAATTTGGATAATTATACAAAATGATATGCCCAAAATACTGGGGTATGTTCAGTAGAAAAACACCAGTTTATAAAATTTAAGAGTACACACACTGTACCCATCCCATGTTTTTCACTCAATCTTTCTCACTTCATTTTGGATTGATATTATTTTCAGTTAAAATTTATAGCAATTTCTTACGAATCCAATGGTTCAAGAATTAAGTCATTTGGATGTCTAGAGGAGAAGTTAAGACCAAAAGAATCTAGCCTGTTCTTGCTTTTGTCTTAGTTTTTCCATCGTCTTAGTTTCCCATCGTCTGAGTTCTTATCGTCTTAATTTCCCATCATCTTAGTTTCTATCATCTTACTTTCCATCGTCTCAGTTCCTATCGTCTTAGTTTCCCATCTTCTTAGTTTCTATCATCTTACGTTCTATCGTCTTAATTCCTATCGTCTTAGTTTCTATCATCTTACTTTCCATCGTCTTAGTTCCTATCGTCTTAGTTTCCCATCGTCTTAGTTTCTATCGTCTTACTTTCCATAATCTTAGTTCCGATCATCTTAGTTTCTATCATCTTAGTTTCCCATTGTCTTAGTTTCCATCGTCTTAGTTTCTATCGTTTTACGTTTGCATCTCCACATAAAAAGATCATAACTTTTGACTCAGATGTCCAAAAATTCCATAATATATATCGTTAGAAAGATATACAATCTCAAGAAGGTAACTTTTCCAAAATGTATCTAGATTAATCCAGATTTTCTCTCGAAGTCAGAACACGAATTTTACGTTCAGCTCCCAATGTACTGCACCCATTTCTTAACTTCATGAAATTTTGAGACTCTTAGAGACATAATTGAAATTCGATGTCTTCATAAGAAATGTAGCCATATATCTCTAGGTTAATCCAAATCAATAATCATCTGGTTTGGAGAACTAAAGAAAACTTTGTGACTAAAATACTAAAGCATATTCAGTGAACATTTTCCAGAATTTCAAACTTTCAATATTTTACATCTAGCTCATCTTCTTCCTAAATTATCTCTTCCATTACATTTCCTCATCATCATCTACCCAAATAACTCAATATATCAATCAAAAAACAAACTCATGGTCTATAATTGATCTTTAACCCAAAAATAGAGCATCAAACACATACCTATTCATCTTACTTTTCTACACTCACCCTTACTCCATTATATGCGACATCTAACTTCCAAAACATCTCTATAGCACATTATACATCATTAATGATCAATCACCATGATACAACATGACATTTACAAATATATTTCATCATCCATAACACAAATGCACACACACAAAAATCAAGTCATCAATCCTACATTTCTCATCATTCGAGTTTCATTTTAGCAATACCCATAACATTTAAAGCATAACTTACTTGATTTCACTTCAAATT
>JAOQMP010000210.1:32778245-32795213 GCA_027563575.1 Erythroxylum pedicellare | reverse complement strand
GCTTCGAGGTACGACCCGGCAATATTTCGGTCAAAACGAAGTAAGGTATGGAAGCGTGTTGGACCTTTTTCTTCTAAAACTAAAGTAATATGTAGGAGAAGTATATCACCTTTTCAATATGAATATCGAAGCTTATGGAGAACATCTAGTTCGATTAGATTTATCTACTGAAGATAGCATAAATAATATTATAAATGAATTAAGCTTGCATTATCAAGCTGAAAGGATTAATAATCAAGATAGAGAAACTAGACGACCCGATCACAAACTTATGTTATATTTTATCGTCAAACAGATACAACTTCTTGAACTTATAAAAAATTCGAGGTTTGGAACAAAAACTGTAATAGATTTAGAGTTTGAAGCTCTATTAGGAAAAGATATGTTGAATATAACTCAAAATGTTGCTACGGAAACTAGGTATGAACCTGCTCCTATTTACGATATAGATGATGTAATGGACGAAAGTTCGCCGCCGCTATATATATAATTATAAATGTAATTGAGAGTCTTGTTTTTGTTATCATTAACCATTCTTTCTTTTAAAAATTACATTGCGTCTATAAGTACATTTTAAATTTCTTCACTTATAATATAATACAAAATAATTTTTGACATTTTAAATTGTCAAAATTAAGTACTAACATTTTAAAAAATCTAAAATAGACCTTAAAACGATTTTGACATAATTAACTCATTATTTAAATATCATATTAATACAAATATAATATTATTTTATTTTTAAATAAAAATAAATTCTACTATTATATAACAAGTAAGATCTACCGTTAAAAATATATAACAGTAGGTCTCATTATCACCTAACATTAAGCCTCACTTTTTAATTAATTTTAAAAAGTCAATTATGTGACATATTTATTTCCATTTAAAATAAAAATAATATTATATCAATATTTATATGACATTTAACCAATAAAGAGTTAATTATATTAAAATTTTTATTTATTTAAAGTATTAAGCTTTTAAAAAGCTAGTTATATGAAAATAATCTCAGTTTTATTTAAATAATAAAAGAAAATACTATGCCATTAACATGACGTTTAAGTTAATACGCAATGAACTCGGTCTATCGTATTTTTATTCATTTTTAACTTTAAAAGCTTGTTTCTCAAAAGTATATTATATAGTCTAACGTACTTTCCTTCTAGATAAAGCTATTATCAAAAAGCTTGTTTCTCAAAAGCATATTATATAGTCCAACGTAAGATAAAGCTCTTATTCAAAACAATTTATTTTGTTCATAAATTCTTACCTTTAAAATAAATGGAAACATTTATTTATTATTAATTCATTACATAATAATAGATATTGATATATTTTTATTTCAATAAAATAATTTATATTTATTTATTTTTATAAATTTATTTCTTATTTATTATATATCGATTTTATAGTAGTGCACTACTAATTGAATATCTAAACCTTCAACTAATTCGATGTCCGGTTTAATTTTTAAAATATTATTTTATACTTAGAACCGTTTGATTGGACTTGGAGGGGACAAATTGTAATTTCCCATGACTCCCGAGTGCATTTTTAATTGTCTATTCCCTTTGCCACGAAACCGAGCGCCACCGATTTGGGCGAACACTTACTGTAAATTTCTCTCGTTTTACTGAACCCAAACCGGAAGCAACCCAAACAAAACCCGTAATATTCCAGAAATGGGAAACAGAAGGTTCGCGCAGGTGTCGACCAGCGACGAGGACGAGGACGACGTGCCGCCGCCGCCGCCAAAGACACGATCCTCAACGAAATCGGAAGGGATCGAGAGGAAGAGAAAGAGAATGAAGCTTCAAGAAGATGACGAGGAAGAAGAAGAAGAGGAGAAAGAGAGAGGAATTAAAGCGAAGAAGAGAGCGAGAGACGAGAAGAAGAAGAGGGAAGAGCCAGAAGTGGAGGAAGAGAACGAAGAAGAAGAAGAAGAACCTCCACAGGAGGATGCGAAGCCGGTCGGTGAACCGGTGAGGTTTTCCGGGAAGGGAAGAGGACGGCGGAGGCATTACGTGGCATTCGAGTTCGATGGCAACCGTTACGATCTTGTGAGTCATTTTTGAAATTTTAGTTGGCTTATTGTTAGGGTTAGGGTTTTGTGTATATAGAGTTGTCGCCTTAGTGTCGTCAAATATGAGTTTTTCTTAAGTGTTTGATGTCGTAATTTTCTGGTATTTAATTTTGCTTCACTGGGGGTTCTATGTAGGAGGATCCTGTACTCTTGGTTCCTGAGGATAAGACGCAAAAGCCATATGTTGCAATTATTAAGGTATTTTTTTCCTTTTCCTTTTTCTTTTTCTTTTGGCTTATTATATGTTCTCGGTTCCGTCTGTAGAATACAAATGTAAGGATGAGGTAGTTTGATTACAAGCTTTGAAGTCCAAGGTTCAACATTTGATGTGGCCAATGGAACTCCTGCTCCACTGATGGTGGAATAATTCATTGGTCCAATACTAATGACCAGAAAGTAGTTTAAGACTAGCTAATAATTTCACGTTTGCCCTTTGAATTGATTAATAATTTTAATTAGCTTTAAGTTCTGGGAATTACTCTTGTTTATGAGTTACTTCTTTCTTTTTTCTCATGTTATTCATGCCTAAAATGGGCCTCAGTTGCAGAACTTGCTGTATATGTTAGCTACTCATCAGTCATTCATCTCTTACTTGAACCACTGTTGGTTGTTATCCCCATAGGATATAACGCAAACTAATGCTGGAAGTATGATGGTGACGGGTCAGTGGTTTTATCGGCCTGAAGAGGCAGCAAAGAAAGGTGGTGGAAGCTGGCAATCTCGTGATACTAGAGAGTTGTTTTATAGTTTCCATCGTGATGAGGTTCCTGCAGAATCTGTAATGCACAAGTGCTTGGTGCATTTTGTCCCGATTCACAAGCAGCTTCCAAACCGTAAACAGCATCCTGGTTTTATAGTTCAGAAAGTGTACGATACCGTGGAGCTGAAGCTTTGGAAGTTGACAGATAAGGACTATGAAACTGATAAGCAGCATGAAATTGATCTTCTTGTTCAGAAAACTCTTGCACGTTTAGGAGATCTTCCTGATATTGAAACTGAAGATGCTCCTTATCAGGAAGAACAGTCCAAATTGAAGAGAACTCTTCGGAAAAGAAATATATCACCCCTTGATATTTCAAGGGATGAAGAAGCAACGACAAGGACTGATAACTTTAGAGCTGAAACTCCTGGAAGCTGTACTAGCAGTGCTTCAGAGTATCATAATATCTTGTTAAAATTTGAGGCATTAACTGGAGATTCTCATCGTGACAAATGGCTAGAGAGGCTTCTTCAATGTATTCAATATATGTGTAATGGTCCTGATGATATCAATGAGACAAAAGTAAAAGGTGGTTTTGATGGAAGCAAGTCCCATGGTGCTGCAAATGGAACTCAAGAAAAGGATTCCAAGGTACTCAATAATTGTTGCTATTCACTGACTGCTGTGTCTATAATAATAACTATGGTGATTGGAAATTGAGGCAAGCTGATGTTGGGATCAGTAATCACTCACTAGTATCATTTCCCTTGGATAGGGTGGCAAGTCTTTTACTTGGCCAGATGCTGCTGTCCCTGCAGTTAGTGCTCTTGAAAAGGCTTCACATGATACTCTTTCATCTGATTTTCAGAAATATAATCAGAAGTTGCGTCAGTTGGCTTTTAATCTTAAGGTTAGTCTGCTTGCATATGCATACATGGTCTCTGATTGCTGTTCTTTCTAAATTGTCAGATTTGTTTGGTTAATATAATTCTGTAACTTTTACTGAATAATATTAGTTCTATACTTGGAACCTATGTGATCTTAAAAAGTTGATGTTGATGGCTTGAGGATCAAGTGTGTTTTCATTTTTTTCTCCTTTTTTGGAGGCGATGTGGATCTCTCTGTTTTATCTTTTAAAAAGTGTGTCTATATATGTTTACTTTGCAAAGGTTGGCTGGCAGGTGTTACATTTTGTGCAGCACTATGACTCTAGTTACTTTTAATGATTCTAATGAAGTTTGTTGATCATATTTTTGAGCTGCCCTGTGACAATTTGTAATTGCTTATACCGCTTCTCATAAAATTTAAGATTCATATTCTGAAGGTTTCTCTTTTTCCTCTTAATTACACTTTCAGTGTTTAGGTGAGCCTTTTTATATTCTTTGTTGGACATTGTCATTTTGTCACTTTCTTTTAGTGAATATGTCGTTTGCTCGTGGCAGAAAAGGAAGAAAAAGGTGATTAAGAAACTGTGTAAGATATTAAAGGAAAATGGGGCTCTCAGTATCATTGGTGTCTTACTGAAACTGTCACAATGCATTACTGTGGATACTTTATAGTTTTACTGGTTTCTTTCCCTTTCTAAGAATTGCTCACTTCATGGCAGAATAATCCCGTCCTAGCTCGACGTCTTTTAAACAGAGAGTTGGAGCCTTCAAAAATACTGAATATGTCCCCTGCTGAATTGAAGGTATGAATTTCAATGTGCTAGATTTTACATTTTGTCTTTGTATCTGCCTGCATCTTGATCTGTGTTAAAAATGCAAGAGAGTCGGAATTAATTTTATGAACTTCAGGAGGGATTGACAGCTGAGGAAACTGCGTCAAAGGAGCCTGACGAGTCGGAACGTATGCAGGTTAATTCCTATTTCATTGCCTTTTGGAGGACTATTAGTTATTTGATATCGAATCTATTCACTTTGATATTGCTTGTAGTTGCTCTTAGCCAATTGCTTATGCAACAGATGACTGATGCTCGCTGCACCAGATGCAACGAGTTCAAGGTGGGAGTAAGGGATATCATCCAAGCAGGCCATGGAGATCGCTATCAGGTAAGAATGATTGCTCTTCTTGTCGCCTTTTTTTGACTTCTTGCATTATGCATCATATAATTGGCCCGTGTTTATCTACTTTGTTATTCACAAGTTAGAATTGATCTTTCAAATTCAAGAGAGACTTTCAATGGCAGCTCAAACAGGGAATGTGTCATAGAATGTAACCATCGAAAGCTTTATTTTTGATGCTTGCACAACTTGTTAAGTATAACCACATTGTTTTCAACTTATCTTGTACAGGTATTATTTTAGTTGTATGGTTTCTTGCATTGGGTTATGAAATCTATTCTGCAAAAAGACTCGAGATATCCCTCTGAACATAACTGGAATATTTATTTAGGAAGAAGATTCATAGAACATTTAGACATAATTCAAGGAAAATGATACTTGTTTGTGGATATTAGTTTTATTTAAGGTGGTGAGGAAACTTTTGGTCTTCAGCTGGAGTGCACAGCCTGCGGGAATTCATGGTATGCGTCGAGGGACGATGCAGCTATGCTCACTATAGATGGGCCGAGTGCCACCAGAAGTGTTGGAGCTGCACCTTGGGCAACTGCCAAGTTTGAAGAGGTTGAGAAGGTACTGGTGAGTCCCCGTGAAACTGACAAGGCAGCTGAAGTCTTCAAGAAAATAAGCGAACCTTATATTCCTGTTTTAGAGAAACAAAAATCCTTTAGCAAGTCTAAGAATGACGAGAATCCAGAAAATCTGAAGCACGCTGAAAACCAATGACTGGGGAATCGTCTTTTCTTTCATGTACAGTTAACAAAATAGTAAGAAAGCAGTTATGCATGCTTTAGGTTATTCAGAAAAAAGTTTTGTATAGCTCTAGTCTGAGAAATAGCTGTACGTACAGGTGTTGATTGATCGATACTATGCAGATCTTTATATACATTTGTGCATAGTTTTTAGGCTCGTGTTTAGTATTTATTTAGAGTTGGTTTTTATATTCAGTCGCTGCCGATTATGTAAGTCCAAATGTAAGGGAGCTTTAGTCATGCAAAACTGTGAGACCTTACTGCCGAGAACCTTCGTTTATTCTCCTGAATACCTGTACCTAATAACCTTAAAACCTTAAATCGTTGATCTAGTTTGATAAGAGGTGGTGGCTGTCTAACTAATCACAAGAACCTTGACGCTAACTCATGGCGTATGGAAGTAACCTTGTTTACGCATTTGTAAAATTTCAGCAAAATCTCTAGCATCTGTAGATTCTTTTAGTTATATTTATGAAATGGATTAATATTAACGGGGAAAAAATGTCAGAGAGTAGGTGCTTGTGATTGGGAACATGATCCTTTGTTCCATATATTCTGTCTTAATCTTATTTCATTTTATCTCAACTATTTATTGTCTTAATCTTATTTAATTTTATCTTAACCATTTATTTATGTGACACATGAATAGATCCACATAAATAGATGGTTATAGATTCATATAAATAGATGATTGTGATGAAGTGAAATTCGGTTGAGACAAAGTATATGGGATAGAGGATCTGAGTGGTTGTGAAGGGACATGATCTTCTGTTCCATCTACTTTTTCCTAACCTTACTTTACTTTATCTCAACTATCTATTTATGTGGGGTCTATCTCATATATCTTGTCCCAACCTTACTTCATTTCATCTCAATCATCTATTTATGTGGGGTGATTTCACATAAATAGATGGTTGAGATGAAGTAGAGTAGGATTGGGATAAGATAAATGAGACAGGATCTGAGAGGTAGTTGATACTAAAAAAAATGGCACAAGCGCCTACTCACAACAATTAAATTTGATTAAAAGGCCAAAATTTTGAATACCCAGTAAGTATTTCTTAAGTTATTAAACTCAATCAGGCACAATCGCCTGTTCACAACAATTAAACTAAACCAAGCACAAGCACCTACTCACAACATTATTAAAAGGCCAAATTTTTGAGTACCTAGAAAGTATTTCTTAAGTGATTAAACTAAACCATTGATTAAAATGCCAAAATTTTGAGTACCCACTAAATATTTCTTAAGTGATTAAACTAAATCATTAAAAAATTCAACTAATTTAATCAGTTTAATTGTAAAAATCTTAAACTGTTCGGTTTTTAATTTTTTTGGTTCGATTTATTTTAGTGACTCTTGTTAAAAGCTGATTAATTTATTAATTAATTGGTTAATTTTTATAAATTAATAAGTTTTAACAAATTAAAATAGATCAATTAATGTTTATTTAATAATTTTTAATTAAAATTTAAATTCTTTGATAGATAAAGATAATCATTATCACTCATATTCAAAATTCTTTAATTTTATTTAATCCTTAGTAAGTTTTATGATGATTTAATACCGGTTAATTTTTGAAAGACTTTTTTTTACAGAAGAACAACAAGTTCTTTCTTTGATTTTTTCCTTTTAAATCTTAAACTTTTTGTTTTGCCAATTTAACTTTTGATCTAATTTTTAAAACATTGCTTTTAAGTGATAGTTGTTATATATTGCAATTGTGTGCAAAATATGTTATCCATATTCCTTTAACTATCCTTTTGTTTGGTCATTTGCAGATATTGTAGTTTAAATGGAATCTTATTTCAATTTTACATCATCAATAAATCCATTAGCTTAGTAATTACATAGATTATCTTATTTAAAAATCATTATACGACACCTACCTAAATTTTAAGAGAAATCTACAAGACTTATTGATGCAAAATCCCAAGGCTAAAGAACCCGAAACTCCTTAAACACACACTTTGGATAGGATAAGGACAAAAAGAAATTCCAACCCCTAATGATCCCTTAATCAATTATATAAAAGGAAATTCATATAATAAGGTTGATTTGAAAACAAGAATATAAAATTGCCACAAGTGCTTACCTTTATAAGAATTATATTCTCGATACAATATAAGAAGACAAACAATCATCCCTTAAAGAATTCGTTATTCATCAAATCTAACCCTAAACAATATTTATTATGATGTATTTATACACTTTGAAAGAAAGAACCCTAACTATGTAAAAGGCCTTTAAACATAGGCCTCCCACTAAAATAACTAAAGCTCAAACTAATATTTCTAAAATACAACCCATTAAACCTAAAAGATTTAAATTAAATAAGTTGAAAGTTAAGAAAAGTTTATCTCACTAAAACAAGCCCAAAACATAATTAATGGGTTGCCCAAAGTTATGCTTCTAACTATAAATAATTAATTAAACAAGAATGAAAGTCTTCTTGTACATTCTGTCCAACTTGATTAGTTATGATGTCATTAGTCCTCATTGTCTCTTGATATTCCATGCCATTTACAATTCAACCCATGTAAGATTGAAGTGTTTCGTTGAATTTCTTAGCTTTTCATCTTGTCATTGGTCCCTCCGACTTTACTAGCTCACCTTTGGTTCTGTTTTTCTTACGAAGTGCCATGGTCATGCTCACATCATCCCCTCCCCCTTTAAAAGGATTCATCCTTAGAATCTGAATCAAAGTTAAAAAGAGATGAGTCAGAAACATTAAAAGTAACACTAACATTATAGTCACCTGACAAGTCTATCTTGTATGCATTATCATTGACGCGTTTCAACAGTTATATTGGTTCATCACGCCTTGCATCAACTTTTGACTTCCTTGGCTATAGAAACCTTTCTTTTCATATATGCACCCAGACCCAATCATCTGGTCTGAGAGAACTTGCTTTCTTCCTTTATTTGCTTTTTGTGCATACATGCGATTCTTTTTCTCAATTTGTTCACACACTTTCTTATGCATTGTTTTAACCAAGTCAGCCTTCTTTTTGCCATCTAGACTAGCAATCTTGGTCAAAGGTAAATGCATTAAATCTAACACGGTTAATGAATTAAAACCATACACAATTTCAAATGGAGAATAACCTGTAGAAGAATGTGTCGAACGATTATATGCAAACTCAATGAATGACAGACAATCTTCCCAAGTTTTCAAGTTCTTCCCAACAATTTCAAGCAACATGGTTACTAAAGTTCTATTAACTACCTTAGTTTTTTGATCAATTTGTGAATGACATGTAGTAGAAAATAAAAGTTTAGTACCCAACTTTCCCCACAAAACTCTCTAAAAGTGTCTTAAAAACTTAACATCCCTATCTGAAACAATAGTTCTTGGCACACCATGAAGTCGAACCACTTCCTTAAAGAAAAGATCAGCAATGTTTGTTGCATCATCTGTTTTTTGATAAGCAATAAAGTGAGTCATTTTACTAAATCTATCTACAACAACAAATATGATATCTCAATCTTTCCTAGTCCTAGGTAAACCAATACAAAGTCTATAGATATATCAGTCCAAGGTTCAGTACAGGTAAATATGTATACAAATCATGAGGCATAGACCTAGATTTAGCTTCATGCAATACACTTGGCATAAACCCTTTCCATATATCTTCTCATACTTGGCCAATAAAAATGTTTTCTAAACAAATCTAAGGTCTTTTCCACACCAAAACACCCTATTAACCCTCCACTATGTGATTCTCTAACAATCAACTCTCTAATAGAACATACAAGAATGTAAAGTCGTTTACCCCTAAAAAGATATCCTTTATATCTATAAAACTTATCAAATGCAACATGTTCACAAGGTTGATATACATTAGCAAAATCAACGTCATCCACATACAACTCTTACAAATGATCATATCCAAGTAATTTAGAAGTAAGCATAGAAATCAAAGCGTACCTTCTTGATAATGCATCAACCACAACATTTTCCTTAACTTACTTGTATTTAATCACATATGGAAATGTTTCAAGATACTCCACCCAATTTACATGCCTTTTGCTCAATTTTCCTTGTCCCATCAAGTACTTAAGAGATTGATGATCACTATATATCACAAACTCTTTAGGTAGCAACTAATGTTCCTAAACTTCAAGAGCTCTCACTAAGGCATAAAGCTCTTTATCATAAGTGGAGTAGTTCAAAACTGATCCACTCAACTTCTCATTGAAATATGTTATGGGACGATTCTCTTGCATCAAAACAACCCCTATACCAATCCTAAAAGCATCATATTCAATTTCAAAAGTCTTAGAAAAATAAGGCAAATGCAAAACCGGTGCAGTATATGGCTTTTCCTTTAAAGTATTAAATGCATTTTCCTATTTTTTGTCCCACTTAAAACTAACATTCTTCTTAACGATTTCATTTAATGGAGCAGCAATAGTAGAAAAATCTTTAACAAGTAGCTTATACAAACTTGCTAAGCCATGGAAACACCTAACCTCACTAACTGACTTAGGTGTCGGCCATTCTTAAATAGCTTTCACCTTTTTAGAGTCAACCTCAACTCCCTTAGAACTCACCACAAAACCTAAGAAGATAACTTTATCCATGCAAAATGAAAACTTCTTAACGTTTGCATACAACTTCTCTTTCCTAAGCACATCCAAAACAACCTTAACATGAATGACAGGTTCATTTAAGTTCTTACTGTAAATTAATATGTAATCAAAGTAAACAACCACAAATTTACCAAGGAATTCACGCAAAATATGATTCATTAAGCACATAAAAGTACTAGGTTCATTAGATAAGCCAAAAGGCATAACCAACCACTCATACAATCCATATTTGGTTTTAAATGCAGTTTTTCATTCATCAGCTTCTTCCATCCTAATCTGATGATAGCCACTTTTTAAATCAATTTTAGTAAATATGCAAGCATTATGCAACTCATCTAGCATATCAACTAATCTAAGAATAGGATGACGATACTTTACAGTGATCTTATTGACCACTCTACAGTCCACACACATCCTCCAAGTTTCATCCTTCTTTGTGACTAGAAAAACTGGCACAACACAAGGACTCATGCTTTCCCTTATATACCCCTTTTAAAGTAATTCATTCACTTGCCTTTGTAATTCCTTTGTCTCCTCTAGATTGCTTCGGAAAGCTGGATGATTAGGAACTTGAGCTCTTGGTACCAAGTTAATCTGGTGCTTAATCCCTCTTAAAGATGGTAACTCATGGGGTACCTTTTTAAGAAAAACATCATCATAATCTTGCAATAAGGACACAAAATACTAGGCAAATTTAGGTCAAGGTCAGTGTTAGTAAACAAAGTTTTCTTAAATATAATCAAGGTTAAAGCTATCTTACCTAAGTATGTACTCTTTAACTCTCTCTCTTTTGCATACAAATATGGTTGTGTCTTAACTTTTTCACTTCTCTCGATTTCCCTTTACTCACTTTTCATGTTCTTTTCTTTCTTTTCACTCACTAACTTCTTCTCTCCTACACATCCCACTTTTTTTTCTCACTTGTGTAGATACTCACCATTAAGCCTTTAATTTTATTCTTTTCTCTCATGGTCTCTTTTCTCTCTTCTTTCTTTTTCACCTCATTACCTGAATCCCCGTTTGATGTTTGTTGAATTTTTAGTTGTTCAAGGTATACTTCTTTGGGTGATAAAGGAGCAAGGGTAACTTTCTGCCCATAATACATAAAATAATACCTATTTATATACCTATCATGCATCACACGCCTATCAAATTGCCATGCCCTATCCAACAATATATGACCAGCTTGCATAGGCACGACATCACACACAACTTCATCCGTATATCTACCAATAGAGAATGCAACAACTACTTGCTTAGTAACTTTGACTTCACCACTTTCGTTCAATCATTCAAGTCTATATGGATTAGGGTGTCTATGACATTTTAACCCTAACTTCCCTACCAAAGCAATACTAGCCACATTAGTGCAACTTCCCCCATCTATAATCATGCTACAAGCTTTCCTACCTACTAAGCATCTTTTGTGAAATATGTTTTCCCTTTGTCTAGGCTATCTTTCTTCACATTTAAGTTCAATACATGTTAGTAACTAAAAATTCACTACTCAACATTCTCATCAACATCAGAGCAATCTTCTAAAGGTGGCATACTTAAGTCACTACCATCAGACTCATTACCATCATCAGACTCAGAAACGATTTCACCACCCTTAATAAACATAGTCTTCCTATTAGGACAATCAGATGCATAATGACCATGCCCGTTGACATTTAAAGCACTTAATATCCCTATATTTAGAAGGTCTAGAAGATAGATCAGTAGTACCTTTTTTAATTGAAGTACTCGTCTCCTTACCTTTTTTTGATTTATTGTCTTTTTCCTTTGAATCCGAACAGTGTTCCCTTTTTTTATCTTTATCTTTGCTCTATTTATTGCTGAAATTTGAGAGAGACTTGGCTGCCCTTCTTCGTTTTTATTGTCTCTCCACCTTTATGTCAATGTTCACTAAGTCCTCAATTACTATATAATGTTATAACTCAACCACATCAGCAATTTCCCGATTCAATGCATCAATGAGCCGAGTCATTGTTATGTCTTCCTCCTCTTCTATGTCGGTTTTAATCAATAGTATCTCCATCTCCTTGTGATAATCTTCTACTAAACTAGTCCCTTGTGTGAGCCTATGCAATTGTTGGTGCAACTCTCTATGGTAATAAGTTGGCATAATCCTCTTCTTCATCACTCTTTTCATCTCTTCCCACCTTTCTTTCCTATTCCAAGTATACTTCAATATCATTACTACCTTTGAAGGATGGAAATTTTCTTCTTGATGGCATTAATATTGCTATCTTTTCTCTCCTGTCTTTCTTCCCTCATTAGTCTACCCCTCACAGATTGTACTTCATCTTCATACTTATCATACATTCTTTCCAATTCTTCCTTTTGATTCCTATGACTGTCAATTGATCTACCACATTTTGGATTCTACTGGTTTCATTAATTCTCTCATCCATCACATCCATCCTAGTAGATAACTTCTTGAACTCATTCATGAATGCCTTATACATCACTTTCAAATCAGGCACATTTTCATCTTCCTTATGTAATGTTTCCTTTCCATCTCTTCTATTGGCCATTCTTAAAAAAAAAATGCAAGAAAATGGTTAGCAATAAAAAGATAACCTCTTAATTTACTTATGGCATTGCACTCGTGTTTCACTCAAAATTGGCTTTTACCCTCTTTTAAGCTTACACACTCAAGCCTTTTTTCACTCAAGCTTGCTATCTTTAATTGCATATCATAATTCAATTTCCAGTCAAGGTAATTCACAAACAACAAATTAAGATTTAGGAATATAATAAAAACACCTAAAAAAGACGATGGGCACAAAACTAGAAGCAAGTATACTAAAATGAATGAAGGCAAAATGGGCACACAAGAAGTATGAATGTATGTTGGACAAAAATACATAATTTAAATTAACAAGAATCAATTTTGTTAATTGTGGTGTAAATGGAATCAAAAAAAGAGAGAAAAAAAAGAGACTTAGAATGAAGAAAAATGACGAAACTAATGCATAAATGTGGAAATCGAAATTTCTCTAGTGGAAAAGTCAATTTGGATGCAAAGATGTAAAGACACTAAACGAAATAAGAAGACAATAGAAGAACATTCTATAATCATGTCAACCCCAAATATGGAATTTATGCTATTTGGCTTTTCTAACTAATTTTCCTAATTTAAGAATGCCAAATCAAAAATTTCCTTTTTTTTGCAGCTGATTTTAAAAAAAACTCCAGGAGTTAGACTTTTTCGTCTTCTTCTTAAAGCTAGAAAAATTGATTTTCATTTTTTTCATTTTTTGAACACAAGAATAAGATGGACCCCAATTTCGAATTCGAATGAAAATAACATTAATAACAATAAATAAGGATAAGATAAATAAGAATTTATTTCAATCCAAGCTCTAATACTAAATGATGCGAAACTCTAAGGCTAAAGAACCAGAAACCCCTTAAACACACACTTTGGATAGGACAAGGACAAGAAGAAATCCTTAACCCCAATAAACGCCCAATTGATTATATTAAAGGAAACAAATATAATAAGGTTGATTTGAAGACAATAATAGAAATTTGCCACAAGTGATTACCTTGATAAGAATTATATTCTTGATGCAATAGAAGAAGACAAGCAATTCTCTCTTAAATAATTAGTTATTCATCTAATCTAACCTTAAACAATGTTTATTATGATGTATTTATACCCTTTGAAAGAAAGAAACCCTCACTATATAAAAGGCCTTTAAATATGGGCCTCTCATCAAAATAATTAAAGTCCAAACTAATATTTCTAAAATACAGTCAATTAAATCTAAAGGATTTAAATTAAATGAGCTAAAAGTTAATGAAAGTCCATCTCACTAAAACATGCCCAAACTACAATTAATGGGCTGTCCAAAGTTATGTTTCTAACTTCAAATAATTAATTAAACAAGAATGAAAATTTTCTTGTACATTCTGCTTAACTTGATTAGCTATGATGTCAATGTCCTTCATTGTTTCTTGAGATTCCATGCCATCTATAATTTGACCCATATAGGATTGAAGCATTTCTTTGAACTTCTTAATTCTTGATCTTCTTATTGGTCCCTCCCGCATTACTAGCTCATCTTTGGTTTCATTTTTCTTATAAAGTGTCATGGTTGTGCTCACATTACTTATACTACACATTGTTAACATGACACAAAAAAGTAAGCAGTTATCTAAGACATTTTCTTTCGATCATATGTCGCATCTAATTAAATATCAATAAAAAATGGACAATTTTCTGTTTATAAATAATTAGTATTATTTTGGTGAATTTCTAATATTAAGAGATGAATAAATAGAAATTTTAATTGTTTCATTGTTATTTATAAATAATTAGTATCAAATTGTTGAATTTCTACTATTAATAAATGAATAGATAGAAATTTTAAATGTTTAGTTGTTATTTCATTTTGTTAATATTTAATGCTACATTAATTTATTTTTTTAATAATTAATAATATATTAATTTTTCATATTTTATTAATATAGTTCATTTTAACTTTTAAAAAATATCTTATTCAATAGTTGATATTGTATTAATTTGTAATATTTATTCCCTTTTATATTAATGATTTTAAAATATTAATAAATAAAGTACTTCTTTAAATTTTAATTTATTAAGCAATGATATTAATCAATGAGGTCAATTTTTATTTTACACCTAATGTATATATTTAAAAATAGTGTTACTTATCATGCTCAAATTTTTGTCAAATTTTCAATTATAATTCAAACTTTAGAAAGTAATAACAAAATATTTAAACTTTTAATTTTTTTCAATTATACTCCAACGTTAATTTTACAGTAATAATAAAATATTCAAACTTTCAATTTTTTTCGATTATAGCCAAATGAGAAACTGTGATGGAGGACCATCAAGCTAAGTCATACAAGAGGTTGTAAACAGGGCCTTAATCCAGTTAGTCCAAATGATTGATGATGATCCGGATGGTAAAGAAGAACCTAACTTGTTTTTAAACTATAGTTCTGTTAAGGTCATTCGGAATTCACAAAGCACTTACTTTTGAAGCTCAATCTGCATCAGGTGTTCCGGTCAACAAGTTCAATGTGTGCTGTATATTTTTACGTGCGTTAGACTTAATTCGCAGCCCAATTTGAGGCCCAAATGCAGCCCAGTTCATTCCCATGTCTGGCTGAATTCGGGAAATAAATAAAGACTCTAATTCTCCTTCTTTATATTGTTTTATTTCCTTTCTGATCAGAACTTTTATTATCTTGAGTTATGTTTATTTTATTTCCTTATTAATGTTGTTTTATGGTGACTTAATGGCTGGTGAGAAACTGAATTATGTGGTTCACCATCAGTCCTTTTTGTTTGCCTTATTTTCTTATATATAGTGATGTAAAGCTCTGCTACATTTAAGAAAAGATTATCAAATTAAATTCATGAGAGAGATTTGCTTTTTGCAAGTTATCATCTTTAATTGGGTTTTGTTAGTTTCCAAAAACTATCCATTGGGTTTTTTGTGTAGTCCAAAAACACTTAGTTATCTTTCCTTATTCACCTGATCGTTCCCTTTCATTTATCTAATCTTCCATTTCAGTCAAATTCTTCACATCAGCCCCTTTGCATCATTTTCTGAAAATCTGCCCAAATTCCTAATCTAGAACGTTCAAAACAAGAAAAATCGTATCCTTTTTTTTTCTGATCATCATTTCGACAAAATTCCTTCATCAAAGTTGTAGTTCACTTCTTGAATTTCAATTTAGCGTCAAGAACCACCCAAAAATAGTCAGTCGTTTGCCTAGAAATGCACTTTGAAATCATCTAGTCTGCAGCCACGATTTCCAGAACATAGTGGAATTAAAAAGTTCATAACTTTTCACCCGTTGATCCGATTAACAAACTTCCTTAACCAAAGTTGTATCCCACATCCTATTCTACAATTTTTCTTCAAGAATTATCTCCAAATTCTAAGCCATTTTTCCGGAATTCACCTTACAATCTGCTTGTTTGTTTGTACTCGGAAAATTCCAACTTTTCCAAAACTTCAATCATCATCCCTAAACACCATAACCCTTACTTCTAGCCACCTTAGACCACCACACGCCATCATTTGGTATTAGAAAAATGGAAGTAAACATCCTAGACCTTTTCCCTACCTCTTTTATGTCCAACAATCCAAAAACATCAAAAAACAAACACACCATGTCCACCGATGACAATCAAGATTTGGCAGCCTCGTTTGATAGGATGAGGCTTGAGATAGAGGCCCTTAAAGCCAAAAACAAGGCCTTAGAAGTCCTTGTTCACAATTCTCCATTAGTCTCTAGGTCTATGGAGACTCCATAAGAACATGTTAAAGATGAATAAGACGAAAAGCCCTTTGTTATAGCCCGTGGAGAACTACCCAGAGGAAGAGGGAGAGGGTAATATCATGGCTTCGGGAGGACAGCCATGAGGAACCTCCCACAAATGCCACCTCGACAACAAGAGAGGCAAGAGGAGTTCTTTAATTACAAAGTTGAATTGCCAGAATTCCATGTTAAGATTGATGTTGATGCTTACCTTGAATGGGTTTATGCCATTGAGAGAGCTTTTGAATTAAGGGAGGTGACCGAGGATAAGAAGATGAAATTGGTTACAATGAGATTAAAAGGGTATGCTACCCTTTGGTGGGAGAATTTGCAAAAAAGAAGAGTTAGAGAAGGGAGGCCTAGAATCAATCAATGGTACCGGATGAAGGAGGAGATGGATGTTGTGTTTTTGCCTCCACATTATAGGCAAAGACTCATTGATCAAATGTTGAGCCTTAA
>JAOQMP010000210.1:32765980-32778145 GCA_027563575.1 Erythroxylum pedicellare | reverse complement strand
TAACTAGTATAATGATTTATGAATTATTACATAATATATAAATTTTCTCATATCTTACTTATAACATATCATTTATATCTTATATATAATTATGTTAGCCAAAGGTGAAGTCAAATGGTAATGATGAACCATTTGGTTATGAGTTTGTGAATCCTCACTAGACGGTTTATTTCTTTTGATTTAATTGGAAACAACGTCGTTACCTTAACAACAAACAACGCCATTTTTTACTAGGTTATTAACCGTCGTATTTCCTCTTCATAATTCGTGGAAAATGCTTCATCTCCTATTTTATAGTCAGCTCCTATCTTGTGGTCCTCACTATCAACGAAGCATTGTGACCTGTGTTGGTAAGTATTCTTCTTCTTTTTTGTTACCAAGAACCTTCCTTATTATTTTCTTTTTTTGGCTACGTTTTGGAGTTTGTGTGGGTTTTATATTTTGCAAATGGTGTATGGGTTTCCCTTTCTGTTTGTGTCTAGAAAATGGTGAACTGTGTTTCTGTATTGGATGACAATAAGTAGATGTTTTTTTCCACCTTCCATGCTTGTTTGATGAAACCTTTCTAACTGTTTGATGGAAGGTCTGTTAGAGAATAAAGGCACAATTTGTAACAGATGTTTATGTACATATTTACCATATGATTGGTTTTACACCAAATCTATATCACTTATAGTATACACATCATAGGGAATTTATTTCAACAGGTTATGAGGTTGTGATTAGACATAACAATTAAAAGTTAAGTGATCAAAAATAGAAAAATAGCAAGGCATCAAAACATATATAGGCAATCAACATATAAGTTTGAATATTTAATTTAACTCACTTGGGAATGGTTAATTAATTCATATGAAGAATATTTCAAAGGAATTACGTATGGGTTTGAGTGTTTCAATCTTTTAGGGCTCAAAATCTTAAAATTTATTTGCTAAGGGAAAAATACTCTTTTTCAATATTAACCACTAGTTCATATAAAAAATTTCATATTTTTATTATAATAGTATTATAATCTTATATAAAAAATATTGTATTTCTGTATATAAAGAACATGGTCATGTGTACTCTAGTATAATATCTAAAACTAAGATATGATATAAAGGGTAAATGGATAACTTTCATTTCAATAAGGGTAAATCAGAACTCTCATAATATTAAACAATCTTTTATGCAAAATTTTATTTGTCTTGCAAATTTCAACTTGTTTCATCTTTCTGATCACTCCTAAGCTAGTGCTTTTTAGACATCTAAATAGGCAGATAAAAGATGTATAACTAGTGAACTGTAGTACTTTGACTTATCATCGACAAACTAGCCTAACAGATGACACAGACATGGTATGCAGGAAGTGTCTTTTGCATAAATTCATTCCATGAATAGAATTTATGGGCTTGGATTACCAAATGAATTTAATTAAACATAATGAATTTTATGCTAAATTGACTTTTCATAATTAAACTATTAAAATTAATTCATTAAGGAATGTCGACGTGGTGACTAATTTCTGATGGCAAAAATGAGCTTTGCTGGAAGGAATATGGCAAAATTATACCTAGTAAAGAACAAATTGATGCAGAACAAATCTCCTCATGAAACACTAATCACCCCTTGCCCTCCATGGACGATCTTTTTCTTCAAGGTTTTAAGTATCATCTGAATTACCTCTCTTCCTTAATTATTTGTATCTTATTTTCTTTTAGGAAGCTATCAGATAAACATTTGATTGTATATACTATGTTTTGTGTAAAGCTTACTCGAATATTTAAGAGAACATAGTTGAAAATGAAAACGGTGGCAATGTTCTGTTGGTTGGTAGGGCAATAAGTTGTTTTGGAACAATTGTTGATTTCAATTACTATGTCTATTCAATCAGGTGTGCATGTGTTCGAATTTAGGTTCGTTATATGATTTGACTTAACTAGCTATTTAAGTTATATACTAATTGTGTCTTAGGAAAACGCATCGTACTAGTAGTTCATCTAATTCAATGATCCGTACTACATCTGGGGATTCGTGCACTATATCTTCTGCTAGTTTAGTTATAGCTAAGAAGTTGTTGGAAGAGGTATCAATAACCTAACACCTGAGACAAGATCTTTGACCTTTTGAATTGATGCCTTCGAACGTACAAGGACCCTTCTTGAGAATCTAGACATAGGGAACCCATTTACCTTTACCAACTCTCGTGTCAGTTAGAATCTATAAACATAATTATTTCATTTCCTTTTCGATGGAATAAGTGTGAAATATTATTTATTGTTATGTCTGTAAGAATTTTGAAAACAATTTCTCTAATAGCTAGAAGTAAAGCTGCGAACTATTGGACCTCCCCAGATCTCATGTATTAGCGGGATTCATATTGGGTGTTGATGTTGATGTTGTTTTCGTTGTTGTATGTCTGTAAGAATTGTTAAACTTCTAATTAAAATCTTTTACTACTTACCTGCATATATCATTATATTATATTCCTTACATTTTTCAATATTTTTATGTATTATTATTTTATTGTTAATAAATATTAATGATTAAGAATAGTAGTCAACTTAAATTTATTATTTTGTATCTTATTAATATTAAAATTTTAGGTATGTTTATCTTTTTATATCCAAAAAGATAATTTCTAAAGTTTTAATGCTTTAACTATATATTGAAACAAATGAGAAAGCAAATGAAAAAATATGAAAAATCATATATAAATGTCAGTTATAATTAACCTTAGGATTATTAAGCACAAATACCACTAAAAAATTATCAAATTAATATTATTAATTATAAATTATTTAATATCGACTTTTGGCGATGATTTTAAGGTTTAGTCGCCAAAAGTTTACATTTGGTGATGAATTACCTATTTCATCTAAAATAGTTTGGGTTTTTTGTGACGTTTGCAATTCTCATCACCAAATGCTTGACCTTTGGCGACGACATACACAAACCGTTGCAAAATTAGGCACCTTTTGCGATGACTCTATCATCATCAAATAAAATGCTTTAACGACGATATCATGTAACGTCGTCAAAACCATGACTTTTGTTGTAGTGTAAGAACAAAACAAAATTCAAAGCACACAACATACCAAGAGAAACTAGGGCAATATTAGATATAGCAATCCTTAAACAGAGAGCATGAAAATAACAACCATGATTGCCTAAACGACGAAAATAGTCAAGCAAAAACTCAATTTAGTAATCAATTACCAAAAGACAAGGGTAACAACAATTGGAGTATAAGCCAAAAAAAAAACGAATCAAGAATAGATTGAGAAGATTAAGCTCTAAATGACTGACGTAAAGAGTTCGGTAAAATAGGCTAAGTTTTTTAAATAATTTTTTATTTATTAATACACATAATAATGTCATTTTAAGTCAAAGTTTAGTTTTTTTTAATAAAATCGTGAAATCTAAATCTAAAGCTCAAATTTAAAATAATGAATCAATTCAAAGTCGTCTATCTATCGTACATAAAACTAGACATATAAATTGGCAAGTATTCTATTTTTAATCATAACTATACAAAATAATATAGTTTAATTATATGAACAAATCATATAAATTTATAGAAATAAGTTGTGCACTAATTAAGGGTAAGAATGAGTATTTTTGAACTTCTCCAAATTTTACATCTTGACGAAATTTTTATTAAATCATTATTGTTGTTATTTTAGTTATATTAATAAGATAATGTCATCTTTGTTATATAAGAGATTTGGGATAGGTTGTTTCAAATTTTAAATTAAAAACCTTTTTAGCCTAACCTAAAATCTCATTAATTTAAAGTCACACGAATAACACCCGTCATGCCTAATAAGGAAAAGCAAATGTTTACGCACACAAAAGCCTTACTTTCGTAACTTAAATACATATAGGAAGATATAATTAATCATAAAGTAGAACCACTTGCTTCAAGCTCACCGTCAATAATTTACAATTACGATAATGCAGGAGATTCCGCGAGTACGATGTGACCGACTGACTCGGTTTTGGTTTTGGTTCCTTCCGGCCGTTCCAAGCCACATGGGGGGTTTTCTTATTTTTTATTCTTAACATGAATTTGATTCTTTGACCCAGATGTTGAAAGTTAGTGAAGTTAGTCTCCGAACCATTTGTTTCCCATTTTACCCCTCTCATGACAATCACTACGTACGATTGTTGGAACAAAATAGCACTGAAGGTTTCGACACTGTTACAGTGTCTTGTAATGTAAATGACTGGAAAAACAAGTGCACAGATTTTTGTGTTAAAGAAAATGCAGAGAGCTGTCTTTTTGGTTTTCTTATCGCATTTACCTTTAGCTTTAGGACCATTCACTTGGAAGCTTTTTCATCTTGAAGTGATATCTTCTGGGACTGGGATTACTTATCTCAAAGGGCATTTATGTCGGCCAACATGGTTGATTTAGGATTTTTATAGTTAACTAATTGAATTTGGGTGGATGGAAACGGCTAAATTAATTACCCAAAGAACCTTAAAATAATGGACTGACTACTGAGACGGCAACCCCCTTAAAAGACCTAAATTATCCTAATCCAGGGACCACGGATCGACTTCTTTCAAGGTCATAATAGTCTTTTAATTCATGGTTGCCCTACCTGGCCTTGCTCTGATCACTCTCCAAAAGGTGTTGTCGATGAAGCAATATTGAAACCAAAGCAAAACCAAGGCCAGCCAGACAGGCATAGTATTGGCTGCACAATCATATCATTGCATAGACCACAACACAAGATTGCTTTTTTATATACCCAAAACAAAAAGGGTTTTCCTTCTTTTGCAATTACATGACATAAACAGAAGCTTGGCAGCTCTCTGTCTCTCACTTCTACTACTTCCCATGTGAGACTTTGAAAGTGCATTGTGTTTTAGAGAGACACAATCTTTCTATCTACATACCTAAATAAATTACAGGCATGCATTTCCCTTGCTTGCACTTACCCTTTTTCTCTCTCCACCTCATTGGTCTGTTTCTTGTTCTTTTATTGCTGTGAACCCTTGTACTTTTGTTCATTCTTGGAGAGTGAGAGTCTACTCTTTGGGTCATTTCTTACTTTCCCTTTAAGATGAGTTTCTTTCAGTTTTGTTGTCCGTTTGCAGATTGAGCTGAAGAAGTTGGAGGATATGATTGCATCTACTTGCCGTTTGTTGGATTTTTCCTTGAATTCACTTCTGTGAGATCTGGTGGGGTATGGCATTTTCTCAACCAATGCGTTCAACTTTGTTTTTTATTTCTTTTTGCCGTTTTGTTTTGGCTTGAAATGCAAGTGAAGCTAAAGTTTTTGGCTGTGCCTAATTATTGTTTTCTAGGCTTTTGGTATGTTTCTTTTTATTTTTTTGGGTGCGGTGCGGATTTTGCTTAGTTCATAGTATCGCTTTAGGTTTCTAGGATCCTGGTAAGATTTTTGAGGTTTCAGCCATCTCAAACTTTGGAATCATTGACGCTTTTTGGGAAACAAAAAAAAGGGGGGGCTGGTTGTATAGTTAAGGTTTCTGTGCTCGTGCTTCAAAGATTAGAATTTTATAGATGTCCCTTTTATACAGAGGAATATCTTTGATTCATATTATGATATTTGGGAACGAAATTGTCTTGGCTTGTTATGCTCTTGATGGGCCGTTGATTTGTGATTTGTCCGCCAGCTGCATCTGTGCTCTTGAATGCTTGTTTTGATTAGTTGCATATAACTATCTTATAATCTTTCAGGGTGGTGGTTGAATCAATGGAATAAGATAAATAAGTTCTGTATTAATTTTGCTGAATCTTAGACAGTTATATTTCTTCTTTATGAGCATGGTATTTTTCTTATTTGTACTCTTATTTCTATTTCACTAGGGTTGTAGTAGACATGGATTCGGACTTTGAGAAGAAATGCACTTCGAGTCTAAGTCCCAACACTGTTCTTCCACAGTTACCTTGTTCTAACATTGACACGAGAAATGCGCATGGCAAACTCACGCGTAAAAATGATGTATTGCGAGTAAAGGAGGGCTTCACAGAGATTAGCTTTCGTCGTTATCGTAGTTCATCTTGCAAGAATGTTCAATCTAGACCTGTTGGCCTGGAAACTAACATTGAGCTCAAGCGAGGTTCTGTATATCAAAGCTCCAGAGAGGCAAGAAAAATGAAGAAAATGGCCAACGAAGAAGAAAGGACAAAAATTGAACTTTCTCGTGCTAGCGACAATTTTTTCTCTTTCAGAATTGTTGACTCTTTGTGTAGCTCAGATGAAGAGAACTCAGATAAGATATCTCCATTGCAATCTGTAAACTCAAAACTGCATTTGGTGCGTGCTCAAAGGCCTTGTCTAGAACCATGCTTATCAGATGGATTCATTGAAATCTGCCCCAATTTGGACGAGAGAGGAAAACAATCTACTACAACTATTGGAAGTGATTCAATTCTAAATCTAAATCTGGTCTCTGAGCCGGTTACTGGTCCTACAAAAGACAGTAATGATCTTCCTGAAAGAGATACAGCTCAGACATTTCACAAGTCACTCTCTGCTAAGGTTCAAATGCTCCACTCACGTTCTCCTTCTGAAAGTGATTCCCCGTATAGAACTAGGTCGAAGTCCAGATTGAATCCAATCAAAAAGATGTTTGATCCCTTCAAAAAGTCCAAGTCCCTAAGAAGTCCTTTGGGTTATGTGCCAGAAACTAGTAACTTGGAGACTACTGGGATGGAGTATATGAGAAGGAATCAGACCTTCCGGAAGTCTTTGTTGCGCGACTTCTCACATACGAGTCAAGAATCAGTTTTTGATTCTCAACATGTCAAGAAAGATTCCCAACATACAGCTGCAGCTTGTTCACCAGTTCACCTTCATGCTTGTCTGAAGTTGGAAGATAGACATGGAGTGCCATTTTTTGAGTTCTCATTGGATTGCCCTGAAGAAGCGCTTGTGGCCAAGACCTGGAAAGCAAGTAATGCTTTTAGCTGGGTGTACACCTTCCACTCAATTTGTAATAGGAAAAGGAGCAATGCCACTGGATGTGGGTTAACTGGTGGCAACAAGGAATCCTTCGTAGTGGGTCAGATGCAAGTTTCCTGTTATTTTTCTTCCGACTTAAAAGATGGTAGGTTTTGTGACAATTCGATGATGACAGAGTTTGTGCTTTATGACATTGAGCATGCAAGACATAGTGTTTCTGACCAAGGTTCTCCTGACATTTCCAAATGCCCAACTGGTTCAAATCCCAGATTAGTTGGAAAGCCTTGTGAGTCAAAGAAGGAATCTGATGAAGTAAAGCTAAAACATCAACTAAAGCATGGTTTCGTTGATGGATGTTTTGATTCCTCAATTCCTTACCCATGCACATCTGCAATTTTACGTCCGGACCTGGAAATTGCTGCCATTGTTATTCAACTCCCATTTGCAAAGAGGGAAAGCTTAAAGTACCAAAGAGGGGATAGGATGAGCGATGATATGCATTCAAACATCCTCGACTTTTCTATGACCAAACAAATTAGGAAAGACTTGGGTGACCGAGAATGTCCTGAAAAGGTAAAGGTGGTCATTCCACATGGAAACCATGGTTTGCCAGCTGAGGAACATCAGGGACCTTCTTCTTTGCTTGACAGATGGAGGACAGGTGGAGGTTGTGATTGTGGTGGCTGGGATATGGCTTGTCCCCTTACTGTTTTTGGCAATTCTAGCATCGAATGTGATGAAGGTCAACCACTGATGGATAATCTGCGACCTTTGGAACTCTTTGCTGAGGTAAGCTTTCGGATAATTTGAAAATGTTTCTAATGGTTAAAAAGTGATTACAACTAGAAGTTTCTACAGTTTGAAGCTTAGTCAATTGGCAACAGGAAAGATAAGCTTGTCTTCTAAAAACCTTATGCACAATTGGCGTAGGTAGTTTGGTTTCATTTTTATTAGAAGAATGTGTGATTTTCTCATATAAGTGCTTGCTGTATACAACAATTATAATATGCATATCATCTGCTAGTTGACAATATGATGTAGTGCTTGAACACTAAGAGGGGGTTAATAAATCACTTCTTTATGTGGCTCTGTTATTCCTACAAAAATCAGCCACATATTGATCTTGTGTTCTTATATCATTGTTTTATTAACAAGAGCTAACGATTGCAGGTAGTTTAAATATTCTTTTCTTTAATCTGTTGCTTGTGATATATGACAGTTAGCTGATAAGTTATATGAACTTTCGAAGTAGAATTCTTATTGGAAATTTAAATGGTGTGTCAACCGATTAGGAGACTAATACGCATAAATTAACTTTTTTTTTAAAATGTTAATGCATAAGCTAGTGTGCTTGTGATATGCCTAGATTCAAACTCACAAAAACTTTATCCTGTTTTGTGTTCAGGGAACAAAAGATAATACACCAGCATTGTCCATGACATTAATTGAAGAGGGACAATATGCAGTGGATTTCCATGCTCAATTGTCCACATTGCAAGCCTTTTCCATCTGTGTTGCAATATTGCATGGCACAGAAATCTCTAGTGCTACTGGAGAGCCGACGGTCAAGCAGTTGACACATTGCAGTTCACTAAAAGTGCTCATCCAGGAGGAAGTGAAATTCTTAATTGAGGCAATTGCAGAGGAGAAGAAATTCTCCAAGACAATGAAGGAAATTCAGCATCCTTATGTGATTAACCCACCGTTTTCTCCAATTGCTCGGGTGTAAACTTGATCGCATTAGCTGGAGAAAGATACAAGTGGAAATGCAGGACATTTCCAGAGTTGAATAGTTAACTCTTAAAATGCCAACAAGAACTTCATTCGCCTGCATTTTCACAAAAATGGTGGTAAATTAAATTGTTTAAACCTTCTCAAGTCATCAACAGCTAGCTAAAGTAAGCTGAATGAGTTCATCGAGTACTCCAGAAGAGGGGTCTGCTAATGCCTCCAATGGATTGACATAAGTTCCAAAGAAGATGAAACTATATGGGTGTGCAATTTGATACGCCTGTCCACTTCTGCAACTAGAAGTCTTAAGATTCAGAAAAGAAACACATTACTGTTTATACATTAACTTGATAGCAAGGGAAGAGCATTATTCAAAATTGTTGAGAGATAGGCAGGTAGGGGCTTATACTTTGATTGTATTATATGTGGGAAGTGGGGAGATGATCATGAGAACGACCTTTTGGTGCAATACCACATTTTGATGTAAAGTTTAGACCACTAAACAATTATGTTATGTACTTCCAAAAAGTATAAATAATCGCTGTTTCATCCCTTCTTGACTTTTTGCTGCAAAAATTGGGCAAAGGGACATAGGCGTGCACTTGCCCACTCTTGTGCATACGTTAAATTATATTGTTCCGTGTTCACAGTTCAGAAGTAATGATGGGGCCACCTTTTCAGATTTTGCTCTCCTTGGTACACAACTTTTTCTTCTTTTTTATTGGCTTCCATTGGACAATTTAACTACAGTTTGTCTAATGAAGTACGTAGCTGTCCTGATTTTACACCCTCGTTGTCTTCTTTTTCTTTTCTTTTCCTCGCGGGAAAATACTTTATTTTCTTATGGGAGATAGATGTCTTGAACAATGGCTACGTGCTTGGTGGCTTCGGCGTGTAGTTGTTAAACTATGCAATGTTTGTTCAATTTTGTTAGGAAAAAGACTGAAAATCGATAAACTAGGCCGTTTCCTGGGGTCGAACCCGGCTGAAATACTTACCACTATACTACAAAGACCTTGTTAAAACCGTATCAGCATGAACTGAATTAAAAAAATTCCTGAAACCTAGACAGAGAAATAGGCAACTCAAATGGCCCACCCAACTATTCTTTCGTTAAATAGCATTTTCGACATATGCGATAAAAGTCCCTTGTAATCTACAACCCAAAGGTAATTTGCACGAATGAACAAGCCATGTCAAATTTCTGTTCCAGAATGCAGCATGGAAGTGATCAAATTGCCTTGAGGAATAGAGAGAGGGAAAATTAGATTTGACTGATGTCCGATCTACTATTCCCTCCGTACAAAACTTCTATTATGCGAGCTAAGTTAGTGACTTGAATAGCATATATAACAAACACAATGAACTGAGCTAATTTTGACCGACAATTCTGACATTTTATTACAACAAACCGAGGAAGTATCAATTATTAGATGGGATCGTTCGAGTAGATGGTCACTCAAGGCATCAGAATATGCCATGTAAAATGTTATTCTCCCCAAAGGAGAACAGGGAGGCATCAATTTTTGCCCTTTTCATGTTCAGGCACTGCATCCACCTCTTGATAAGGTTTCTGGTTGGTTTCAACGTTCAGCTTAAATCTTCTAATCACCAAGACCTTCACATTAAACCCGATTTGATACCAAGGGTGGCTCAAGCATGGACTTTTTATCTTGTCCATCCATTGTTGGTATAGACTTTGCTAAAAGTATAATTGCCAAGACACTGTTGTCATTATCTCCCAACTTTATTTGCACTGCAATTCTTTCAGATCATCCTGATGACGCTTCCAGACAAAACAATCTTTTGAAAGATTCATATGATGCAAAAAATAGCGCTCCTTGGGACATGTACATTAAAAATCTCGGTAGTAATCCCCTAACGAGAGAATGTCCATCAACACGTCAATATGAAATTCATTAAATGGCAATTCAAATGCTAAAAGCAACAACTGCCTAGTGAAATTTGCAAATACAATGGGATCCCAGGAAAACTACCATTATGTTCACATCTAGACAGCCACACCACAGAAATTATTTCCATTCGTAACCGTAAAGATTGATTTGTGAACTCTCAAGTATTATTGGTTTATTTATTCCCCAAAGGAAATTAGCAGATTATGAAAACGATACCTGTAGAGGCCCTTCAGACCTTCATTCCTGCCTATTTCTTTAAGAGCATGAAACACATTGTCATACTTGCTTATGGATCCAGGAATCTGCAAAATGATTACTCCATCAAAGGCACATCTAGAACATTCATAAATAACCGCCTTACAAGTAACAAACAATCTAAGTTTGAACACCACTTTAATATCATTATGGAGGATGGACCCAACCCTGGCAATACACAATCTGCAAATTGTAATGTTGAAACATACTGTCAAACTAGAATCTACTAGGTATCTGTCCTGGGTAATAAAATCCCTACCCTAGAACCAAAGCATAAAAAAAATGTTCAGCTGCAAAATTTCATAAGTAGGAGAAGAACATAAATGGATAGTTGCAGATGGATGGCTAAAAATTAAGACATGTTCTGACAAGTACATTTGTTGTAGAAATACCACACAAACATCCATGGAGAAAGATGTAGAAAATTGCAAACCTGTGTTTGGAGTCTTGTCTTCACCACATCAAAAGGAGTTGAGAATAAAGCAGCAGTAGATCCTGCTAGTCCTCCACAAGCAAGCTGAGACAAATGGCTGAGACAAATGAAAATAATCCCCGCACAATATTTGTAGAATAGTTGAGTACAAGAAAAGATAAGCATATAAGCCACAGGAAATCTGATACAAGAAAATTAACAAAGAATGGAAGGGGAGAGATACAAACAAACCATTTGTAACGTACTGGGTGACCCATCAGAACTATGCAATGACAACATCAGCTGCTTGAAACTTTCATACGTGTAAAACTGCATAAACATAGATTCATCCCAAAAATCAGATAAACTGGAGGTAGAACTAACAGAAGACAATCCACATAACATAAAACTGGATGAAAACTCGTGGTCTGTCACTCAAATTTGTATATGTCATTTAACAGTTTGGAACATGCATTACTGATCTCTCTCTCCCTCTCTCTCTCTCTCTCAAAGACACCGTTATAGCCCTGAGTCTGGATTGAGTTATGGAATGGTTTGCTGTAAAATTCAAGTATAAATCTGACACTTTTGCTTGTTAGATTTTCTTCCCTGTGAACATATGATGAATAAGGGCTCTTTCAGAGAGAACCCTTCTATCTCAAAAACTATATTATTTTTTTGTGAAATTGAGCTGCTGACCTCTTCCTTCTTTTTTTTCCATTGAATATTGTAAAATCTTCTCTATTTTTATTCAGATAATAGATGTACAGCTGCTACTATTCTTATTTAGAGCTAGGGTACATAGTTATGGGAGTCTTCCTCATTAGGAAAACTCCTTATTTGGAAATATCCTTAATATAGCTAGATATTACAGCTAAGGTGTGAATTAGAGCTTATTTGCTCTATATTTCTTTTATTAGAGACTGCAGTA
>JAOQMP010000210.1:32733936-32755043 GCA_027563575.1 Erythroxylum pedicellare | reverse complement strand
AATCATATTATGTGTTAGTCTTATTAAAAATTTCCAAAACAATTGATAATTATGTATATAAATTATGAAATTTTTTTAAAAGTCCAATTAAACTATGAAAAATGTGTAGCATGCTTTTAACTACATTTTAAAAAAATTTTAGGGACAAAATAGTAAAAGTATTTATACAAAAATATTAAATTATAATTTTAAAATAAAATAAATTATAAAAATTACGAAATTTATTTTTAACTCTTTAAATACAATTTTCTTCATATAGACTTCCCAATAATGACATGCCATGACTAGAACTTTTTTTTAAAATTAATTCAAGTCCAAGTCGAAATCTATTCAGATTTAAATCTACTTTAACTAAATAAAGTTTCCATTCAGCACTTGGTCACATGACATTATACGGACAACACACCTATTTATGAATTCCATTTATAAAATGCAATATCATTTAAAAATAATCAGTAAAACAATACAGCCGGAATTAGTGGTACCGACTGTACAATATTGGGGTCAGGGTATGCTGTTGAGATTAGGATTTCCCACTTCCTTGCATCTCAAAACCGCTTATATATGACCAAACACCATTCCTGAGAACCCGCCAATAATTGCTAGGCTGAACAAAGCTTCTAATGCACCTGAAGAAAGCTGCTTCAGTGAATATACATACATATGACAGTAAAGAACTTCAAATGCATAATATTTCATTAGTGTCAGATGTTACAGAAGGATCCATCGTGAGGCAGCAATGCTTTTCAGATGCATTTCTTTGTCATATGCTTATCATATGAAGTCCGGGTAGGGTCACAGCTTCATTGCATATTCGAGTCAGCTTGAACGTTTACTTATCTTCGAAGGAATCCATGCATTTTCTCAAGTACGTTTTGGCTTCCTCACTTTTCTCTACTTCATACTGGTGAAGAAGTTCTTCCTTGAAACCTGTATTATTCCACTCCACTGATTCCAGGTGTTTTGTCACCCTGGTGATTTCAAGAAGGCATTCTGAAGCAGTAATATGAACCTATATTTGACCAAAGGGTGAGTAGTAGCTCATAAATACATATTTTCACAATTTGTGAATACTATGTACAGGATTGATTGTATTTTCACAATTTATGATTATTTTGTACATAATTGCTTGGCATGCAACGATACCCACTTGTCTATATTCAGTTATCAAATTTTATTTAATGGGGACTACAACAGGCCATTTTTTTTAACATAATAATAGTAAAACACTTGCAAACTCTTTAATTTTCAAAAAGAAAAAGAACAAACACTCGCAAACTGCAATAATGACTTGTTACCCTCAACGGAAAAAGCCAACAAAATTCCTGGTTTCACTAAATAATATAACCTACTTCTTTTAAAATTCCATGTACATGAAGGAAACAAGTCCCTAAAAAGGCAAATCAATTGGATAATAGTTCTTTAAAGATTCATATTTTATCAAAAAGTTGATTAAATACACACAGTTAAACAAGAACACATACCTGGGCAATCTTTATTGTGTTTAAGCATTCAACTATCTTAGGAGACACAGACTGAAACAACTGTATATAAAGAGAGCAATTAGTCTCAAGAGTCCATCCAGCAGTTCAGCTACGTCAGTAGATTCAAGAATGTAGTATGGTTACCTCCAGAATTAAAGAATTTAAGCTGCTTCCTAGAGGGATCTCATCACTGTTGTTGAAGGTGTTTTGAATTCTTGAGCAAAGTTCTTTGATTAATGAAAATATTGACAGCTTAACTGCACATAACAGTTTTTACAGATACAGGTAAGAAAAATTACAACAAATAACCAGAACAGTACTTATCAATTAAAATACCTGTCCACTGAAAACCAGCCGAGAGAGACATGTTGAACATGAACATCAAGTTGTTTTTCTGTTCAAGAATATCCTCTACCTTTGCCACATGGATACAAGACACCACGCAACATAAAACTTTCTCAAGTGGAACAGAAGTGTCATCAATATCATCTGACACTGCATGAAAAGATAATCTATGTTAAGGCTAAAAAGATGTACCTTCAACATGAAACTTATCCTTGGAATAGTAACAAAATTAATTTCCTAGGAAAGCCTCAGAAAGGTCAAAGTTCGGAAATGTTTTAGTCAGTATTTTCTAGGCAGTATAAAGTCAAAGTACAAATATATCTGTGTATAATCCTATAGACATTTTTTCTATGAAAAAGTTGCCTACTGTGTTTTTAATGGATTGGTGATACCAAATACAAACTGAAGTGTATCATATCAGTAGAACGATCTTTCAGAAGTAACAGCACAATGCAAAACGAAGTAATGTGCTCTGAATGGGAACTCGTGCCATCCACTCCATTATCCCAAAAAGCCAAACATATACGCAACCAGCATAGAGACCCCCAATCTCCAAGAACAATATTTGTTAACAGATTAAGGGGAGCTGTCAGGCCTTCCCGGACAAATTACATGTAGTCCGTCCAGATAATGAATTTGCGGTTTTAGAATAAAAATCATATCTAGAATTGGGGTTAAGATGGTACACTCACCCATCCACGACTAGTGAAGTCCTGGTTCAATACTACCTCCCCAGTTACCACCCCCCAGCCTAGGTGATCTACCTTGAAGATGAAGAAAAACAAGTTAACATCTAAACCTAGTGAATCACGAATCACAGTTGCAAGGAAAATATTTTAATAGCATTAGCAGTAATCAGAGGCTCTAGACCTACTAGATATTTTAAATTTTAGTTCATGATTTAGATTCATATTTGTTACTCAGCATAACTTAGGTAATCTGATAAGATACATAAGCAAAAACAAGAAGACAGGTTCCTAGTAATAGTTATATTTTTTACCTGCTTTAACCTCATCAATTGACATGGGTGCAAGTCCATGTTTTTTGGCAGCTGCTGATTTACACACGTCATATAACATTGGAAAAGTAACCTTAAAAAATTCAGGATCACCGAAAGCTTTTATAACCTGCCAAAAATTCAAAATGAGTGAAATATGATGGCTGTATCTGGAAATCAGAACTAGGAAATTTGAATCTCAAGTTCAACTGTAGGGGAAAGTGCATCAATCACAAACAATACTACAGTAGAAGAGAGGGTGCAAAAAATATCGTCAATAACTTAGACAAGCCTATGACTCAAGAGAAGGACCACAATGGTAGGCTTCCCCAACCCCAGACCTCAGTGTTAGGGTTCAAATATGGGGAACGAGGATTTAGGATAACATCAAAGAAAAAGAAATGGAGTAGAAGACTAACAGAAAGGGGTGTCCAGATGGAAATAACTGAAGCCATTGGATCTCTTCACAATATTTTGAGATGTAAAAGTAGTGCAGCAATTCTTGTCCAAATACAACATTGTGTAGACAAGATGAAAAGGAGATCAGCAGTAAAATTCATTAAGGGGAATTACTGGAAATTATTTTCATTTTCTGGAAATTATGAAATTATGATATGACCACCTGCAGTGAAAGAAATTAATTTATTCCACTGCAAAAAGGTTAGTCCTATGCACGTATTCTCTTAAGCAGTAAAAATCAGTATACATGCTCATCCAACAAATAGGTATGAAGTGAGCAGTGATCCAAGACGTTAATCAATGTTATATAAAACAAGAATAATTTGGAAGAGCAATTTGCAGACTACCTGATCAAGAGAAAAGAAAGCTGCTTCACGGTACTTCTTCACCTTTTTTGAGCATGCAGAAATAACTATATTCAAAATGTCACCAGGAGCGGTAGGATTTTCAGAGGATATTGCTTTATGACAAGATGTAGAAAGTGAACCAATTGCATATAAGACCGCCTCCTTTCCCTTTAAGATTGAAAACCATTAGCAGAAGCAATAGATATTCTGGTAATTGAAATTAAATATAGATCAATTTGGAAAGTCAAGCTAACTGTACTCTATGTTACATGACTTAAATAATAACTTGCAGTTGAAAATCTCAATTTCCTACCTCCCATACACGACCAGGCAATTCTTTCAGGAGATATTCAAGCAGAATATTCTGATAAGTCGACAATGACTCCCCCAAAACATTGCTAAGGTTACAGATTGCCTGGGCTGACTGGATGTTTAACAAGCAAAGTGTTCAAAAACTCATTAATTGGAAATACAAGGAAGATGAAAAGGGTAATTGCAGTCCATAAAAATCAAGATAGCAAAGAAGAAGGCCAGGAAGACACAGTTTACCTTTCTTTTACTTGCCCAGGATGAAGATGTCAGGCCCGCACATATCAAAGAAATGATTTCTGCCAAATACAATTGAACAGTTATTCGTTCACCACTTGTGGTCTCTTCCCATAATTCCTCAAATTGGCTAGAAACATGCTTATCATCCTCAAATCTGCATAATTTAACATATAATTAAAGGAAAATAGTCGGATAATCAATATCTCCAGAATGCATTATCAAGTTGTTTATAAAGCTCTTAGATTGTCCTTTCTGACTTTAATAAGTTGTTGAAAAATCAGTGATTATGTGGGAACTGTCAAAATATGATTCAACCCAGAAGATTAAACTGTTAAGTGAAACTCAAGAATGGATTACAGGTTGAGTCTCAATAATGGATCATACATTATTCACACACTCCCTCACACGAAATGTAGAGAAACTAAAAAATTCACAAATTCACCGAATGGTAGCATAACTTAAGACTTCTTGGTCACACAAAACTCCAATAACATGTCAGAAACAATTCAAGCCAAATGTTTGAGCTATTTGGTGAGGCCTAAGATCAAATCATATAATCTTCTAATAGGAAAGACCAAGAATCAACTATTTGTTTCTCAAGCAACTAACAAACAAGAGTTTTAGTTATAACCATCATGAGTTAGCTTGTATACTCTCTGTTAGAAAATAAAAGATTTAGTTTGATTTCCTTTCCTAATTTCTAGTTGTTTCTATTTTTGAATAAAGGACCCGAATCCCTAAATTGGGGTTAAGGATCCTTAGAAATAATGTAGTGTATATTTTAGTTACTATATTTAGATTATTTCTGTTTTTATTAGTCTTTTCCAAGGGTACAAAGTATCCTATAAATTCAATGTATTCTATCATAAATAAAAATGAAAAATAAAGTTTTCGTCAAAAATCCTACAATTACATAAGTCATAGATTACCAAAATGAGTCATAAAGCAATTGAACTTTTAGTTTTGATAGGTAAAACTCAAAGAAACCATCCCTCTCTGTTAATGATAAAGGTATTAAGTGCATGGGTAGTCCAATGAGAGGCCCGAATGGAACCATAACAGGTAGTAGAGTACAAATTTGTAGCGTCATACACTCCATGATTCATACAGCAACTTGTTAAGGTGAAATGATTAACAAGGTATGAGAAAGGAAGTACGAAAACCCTACTTGGAAGGGTGAACTATGTTGCTAAAGTAGGTTCCTCCACATCCCTAGGCTGGAAAAAGCTTACGTTGAGCATATTTCAGGCTTTAAAAGTTGGAGAATGGAGATAGGACTTTATGTGAGGGCTGGAATAATGATATGGACTACCATTTTCAGAGACTCAAATATAAAGGAGTCAAGTTCAACCAGCAAACCTTGATAATGGAGTGTGGAATATTCCGACATAGGACAGCTCCCCAGCCAGCATACAATGAAGGCAGACCACCCTTTCTAATTATACCAAAAAGTGCATTCCTGCACAGATATTTATAGGCAGTTAACAAAAGCAAACGTGGAAGTAAAATTGGTAAATCCTGGGAAACATAAAATACAGCAGCATGATAGCACAAACAGTGAAATGAATATGTAAGCTACTACCCAAAAAGTATACCAGCAGTTGTTATACTGTGAACCAATTTGCACCTGCTGCTTTATACGCTCACTAGGAGTAAACACAAAGGAAGTTGCAATGCTGGCACCACCTCCTGCAATGCAGTGGGCAAAAGAATGATATTCCTGCAAAAGGAAGTAGTTAAGACCTTTAGATACAATATAAAGATCCAAAATTTAGCCTGAAGAACAACCAAAGACACCGCAAAAAAAATAAAGTTTATTCCAGTCTGGGTCCCAGACACAGAGTAGTGTGAATTACTAAAAAGAGTAAATGTGTCAATCCCAACAACACAAATATATTGCATACAAGAATAAAACGATATAAAAATAGTTACAGATATAACCTTAGTCTATATACATCTATCCCCGTTAAGTATTAAAACATTACCAATGCAAGAAAGGGAGATATGGAAACAATGAACCTTAATGCTACCTTGGGGAAAAAAGGAAGCAAGGATCCTTTGATTGTTTCATACGTGAAAGTGTAAATGGCAGAAATAGGTGCTGAAGATGCAATATTGCTAGCAATACCGCGATAAAGCCCAACTATACCTAAGAAGGTATCACAGTTAATGTAGATAATGGTATTAGCAATTGTATACATTAGCCAAAAACAATAAATCTTACAGGTTGCTGCCAAGAAGAAGATTTAGTTTGTCATTTACAATTTTACCTCTTTCAGAAACAATTGATTTTGCAACATGGGGGAGAGACTTCTTATCTACTGGACAAGATTGAATGACAGTCTTCACAGTGTCAACAGGATGCAAACAAAAGCTAACAAATACTCCAGCTAATGCCCCAGCAAAAGCATGCTCTTGCTTACTAAAGGCAAGATGAGGTCTTTCAGGGGGTGAGTTTATCTCTGCTGTACATTTTTCATTCATCCAAGTCTTTTGAGGCTGTTTTCTTCCATTTTCTAACACTTCATTATCATTGACATCCTGTTGAAAATTTTCATTGACATCCTGTTGAAAATTTTCATTGGTACTTTTATCCAAAGCTGAAACATCAATTTGGTGATCCGTTAGATTTGAACACAACGCCTTTGAAACACTACCACTGACATTACCATCTCGAATATCCTGGAGAAAATGATCAGTGTGCAAAGAGCTGGTCATTCCACTAGCACTTTCAATTTTGTTTGCACTGCACAAAGAACCATCTACTGGTTCGGGAAAACAACCTTCAAAATCAGCCTTGCAGGCAGTATCTCCGGATATGCAGTCCTTTTTGCTACTATTAATTCCTAGAGAGCAGCTTTTAGTCATTACTGCTTTGTCAATCTCATTAACAAGAAACTTAGATTCAGTAGGAACAGCTTCCTTCACCCTATTTTTTATCTTTTCCAATTCATATTTGGAAAACAGTTCAAGAAGCCCTTGTCCCTCACTAGACTCATCTGGTAAGTTAATTCCTCCATTTGAAAACTGCAAGAATAATGGATGTAAGTAGTTTTCACCGTAAAGTTCATATAAAGCCATCTTCTGGGTTATGTTAGTAAACTCGAGTTTTGGCTGCACCAAAAGTGTAGAATGGCCTCTGTTCCTCACATTACCACAAGGGTTACGACAATTATCCAAAGAAGGTGCCTCACCAACTTTTGCATCCGACTGATAACCCAAAATAACCCCTTCTTGACAAACATGAGAATTGCCATTTAATTTCTCTTTGGATTTGGAAAGAGCAGGACCTACAAGATCCCATATCTCCCCAAATGTTGAAATGAGCTCTCTTGTGGTCAGTATCTCAGGGCACCTTGCTTCAGATTCATTGCTTTTATGGCCATGACCAACCAATATACCACGGGATTTTTTTTTGTTCACGAGATCATTAAGGTCAATCGTTGCACTCTCAATTCTCCCTGATTTGTATGTAATCGATGCTTGGCCACTTTTGGATGGACTTTTGCAACCAGACATTTTCTCTTATGTCTCAAGAACTTCGTTTCAGAAACAAAGAGAGCACTGTTCTCTCAATCTGAAGTAATTGCAATGCAAAGTCAAAATTGGCATCACAAAAAGCAAATCAATGATTTACCAAAATAAAAAAAAGCAAATCAATGCAAGTTAACTTGGTTCTAACAAATAGGATTATTAAGTAATCGTGTCAAACACTCTACGCATATAAATTCATAGTTTTCCCTCTGAGAAGCGTATAAAAACAGGAAATGTCATGCTGGATGTCAAACAAAAAGAAATTTCTTCCTTATTTTCATAACAGAGATGACAACAGACTCAAATTGCAACTCCATCATTCCAAAAAGTGAAAAGAAAATGCAAGATTATGCAACAAGGTAACTTGTTTACCAATAAATATCCTTGCAGCACCATTTCACGACTATAGAATTAGAGAATGTTGATCCATCTCTTCACCATGACTCACACACATCAAGGTTTGCAACATTCCTGTATGCACCAAACACTTTAGAACAACATGTGATATCAAAAAGGGCGGAAAAAGAAAGCCTACTGAAAAAAAAAATTAAAAGAAGTGATCGGGTAATAAATACACCATACACCTGACAATATTAATGGAATGACTAATTCGGCTGAATACAAACTAGTAATTTCCCCCAAGTGAAGGAGGATAATAGAGCATTACAAAGACACAGGCTCCTCTACACCGTCACAAATTTTCATTCTTTTATGTAAACAATTCCTACAATCTATGAGGATTTATATCCAAAGATCACTATGACAAATAACCAAAAACTAATGCAATGCCTTCCTTTCTTTTTCTCCATAAAATGCAATATAGTGGACAGAGCTAGAGATTAAAAGAAAATAAATCACTGGATTTCAATTCCAGAAAGCCAACAGGTGCATTTACCTAATCTAAGTTATGAGTTAAATAAGCTTTGAATACAATAGCCAAAATACTGAAAATGTCTTATTTCCCTACCTTCCCCGCACCCAAACAGCACATACAACAAAGAACACAATAACCCAGAGCCAAGGAATGACAAGGACCTCAATGAATTCAGCTGTTTCCTAACAGAAACAAGTTTGTGTAGTGTCTGGCGTTTTACTTTCCCATGAAATTACTTTGAGGGGAAGTTAGGGTCAAGTTCTCAAAATGAAAATTACTCTTCCTAACAAGCGCCGTCTCCAGAGTTCTTCTGGCGCGGCAGCGTCTAGCTTATTGGAATGGGATTGACGTGACTTGTGAATGTTTCCTGCTGCTCTTTGACCTCTTTTTTTTTTTTTTTGGAAACAAGCTTTTGACCTTTGTAAGCGGCTTTTGAAAGTTTTTTTCTTAATAAAGGAATAAAAAACCTATACCACAAAAAAAGCAACCTAACTAACGCAATGTTTTGCGACACAAAGCTTCTTGTTTGTCTTTATGGATAAGTTTCATGACGGTTCTTGGGAGCTCCTGGAGTATCTGCAAGCCTGGGTTGGATAGGACTGCGAGAAATATCATATTATTGGCATATTAATTCCTTTCCCGATATACATGTTAAAATTGGACCTCCATGCTTATTTTAAAAATTAAATTCAAAACAAATCTTTCACGAAATAGTCTTGGTTAAAATTTATAAATATATATTAAATTGATCAATAATAATTTTAATATGATAAATTTTAAATAAAATATCAAATACAGATATAATTAAGACTTTATTAAGTAAAAATATTTGAATATCAAATATCAACAACATTAAAGCTATACTTCTTGTAATGTAGTTTGACTATTTTGAAATTTGTATACGTAAATCAGAAAATAAATTTTTATCTTAAAAATTAACATTTAATTCATAAATATTGGCAATTATTAATTATTAATAAATTTTAATTATATAAAATATATGCACATTACATATTTATAACACTAAATTTATATATTTAGTATTTTTAAATATTTAAATAAATCATTATGTAAGAAAAATATATACATACATATGTAATAGATGTGAAAGTAAATTAACTTATATCATAATATTCTAAGTTCTTAATTTATTTAAACATGCATAGTATTATGGTCAAAGTTGTTATTGTTGATCATAAATTAACATATATTATGAAATTTAAATATGTAAGTATACAAGGTTGTCCTATTTATCTAAAAATATGAATTTATAATAAGGTCATTATAACTGCTCTTTGCATATATGTGTTATGAAAAACAAATTTAATTTGAAAATTTTAAAGAGTTAATTGTAAAAAAAATTGGAAACTTTACTCAATTTTGTAATATTTGCCTTAAATTTTAAAAAATGACATTAAAATGTCATAACTTTCAACTTATTGCAAAAATAGTCTGATATTATTTTGTTAACCGCATTAAGTAGAGTAAAGGAGAAGGTTTATTTAGGGCTTAAGCCCAATTTTTATATGAAATAAAATGTACATTATATTTTGTATTTATGTAAATTTTATTTGAGATGTAATTTAGATCATGTTTTTATAAAATGACATTAGGAAATATTAATTTAAGTTTTAGTTTAGAGGGACCATAATCCAAACATTAGTTTTAAAATTAATTGGGGAATAGGCTTAGAATAAAAGAATTATACCCCAAGCCCCAAAATCAACCCTAAAAGGAAATTGTATTCTTATGTTATTTATGTTTAATGTGTCTTTAAGGATTTAAATGGAGAGTAAGAAACCTCATCACGTGAAATTTTTCCAAAAAGTCATCAATATAAAGATACTGCATTTTGGGTTATCTAAAAGATCATCAATACAAGGGATCATTAGTATTAGACATAGTTGCCCAAAAGCATCATCAAAGATCAATAATATTGCATATGGAGTTATGTAAAAGCATAATCAATACAAAAGATCATTAATACTATACATGGGATAAGTCATAAGTATTTAGGACAACATACTATACACATCAATATAACTAACGGGGTGGTTTACTTCCAAGTCCAAAGGTTTTGACTTTGGCTTTACTTCTTATCCTTTTGGATGGTCTAACTTATTCTTATGTTCTTAACCTTGTTGAAATCTCAAATCTTCCAACTTGATTCTTAGTTTCTTTCATTTTTATTCTAGTTTATTGAATTGGCACCTTAGTTTGTTTTATGATGCATTGACAACTACACATTTGTTTTATGATGCATTGACAACTACACTTTCTTAAAAAGATGCATGGGTTCAAACCTGAATAAAAGATTGAAAATGTTATAATACATTATAGTATTCTTCTACATTATATAAAGAAGCTTACCACCATTTAAGACTAAGAGTAGCTTATGTCATGTGACGTAGGAAATGAGATCTTACATTTTTGGATTTTTTTTGTAAAGTATATTAATTGGGGTATCAACAAGCTTTACAAGTTACAATAGTTACAAATACAAAAGCATACCAGAGAGTTATCCTTGTTACATATTTTACAAGTGGTTTCTAACCATTCCTCCTATCTTGTTATAAACTAGCATTTTGATTTAGTCTAGTGGCCATCTTCTACTCATACTGGGGGATAAGTTCTTTGTTAAACCTCTTACTATCAGTGTATGTCTAATGTGTAAAATAATCTTTTAGTATAATTGTTCCATATCTCTGGTTTCCTATCTAATTACTCTTCTATTCCTTTCTTGCCATATATAGTACACCAAAGCAACTAAAATGATTTTTATCACTTTATAATTAGCTTTCTTTGTCAATCTTATTGTTGCTAGTATTTCAATCAAGTCTATCCATCTCTAAACTTGTAGACTCATATCGAGTACTGTTATCAATCTTTCCCATATTTCCTATGTGTAGCTACAGTTTAGTAGTAGATGGTCTGTTGATTCTAGCTAATTGTTGCATAGTTCATAATTATAGGATTCAATAGGGAATTTCATTTCATCTTTGGTTGCTAGTTTCCCAATAATAGCTATCTAGAGAATAAAAGTATGGGTATGAAAAATATTAAGATCCCATACTAAGTTGCTCCAGCTTACCTTCTTAGTATGATCCTTTTATGGGAAGTTTCCGCATGACTTTGAGCTGAAAGTCTTAGAACTCCCCACATTCCACAATATTTCATCATTCTTTTCTTCTTGATAAGTTGGCATGTTATTTATAAAAATTTCCATTCTTCTATTATTATGAAAAGGCCACTCTCATTGGTTTTTTTTTATGAATTTGCCCACTCTCATTGGTTGTTTTTTTAATGAATTTGTATACTTTAGGATTAATGTTAATCACTAATTTGAGGTCTTGTATCTCCTCTAGCTTATGCAGTGGTCCCTTAGGGTGTCAGTTCCTTTATCCACTTTGTTGCTTCCATTGTTTGTCTTAAATTCCAAGATATGTTTTGCTTTACTTTCAAACCCCAAATGCTGCTATCTTTTATATAAACATTGTATACCCCCTTGACCCATAGTTTTTCTTTGTGACTGCAAATCCACTATAACTTTTTAGCTAGGTTAATTTTGTTGATTTGTCCAACTGAACATAACCCCAAGCCCCCTTGATTATTAGATTGACATAGCAAATCCCAGTTAGCTTTAGCTTTATTGTTTTGGAATTGTGTCCAATATTTTTGCATTTCTTATTGGTGAATATGTTCTTCAGTTCCTATTGACCAAATGACTTTCTTTCCTTCACCAACTTCCCTTACTTTCTTCTTTTTGTCCTTTTAACTTTTTTTATAGGTGGGAGGATTGATAACGTGTTTATGTTCTTCCCTATATCTATATATATAAGATCTTCTTCTCTCTAAAATGATTATTGAAATCACATAACTATAAGGGACCCCAGTCAAGTCCCATTTTCCACAAGTGCAGTCATTTATACTAAGGTTCAATATATGATGGTCATTTGTATAATGTTCAATTTCAAATTTTCCATCTAATAGTAAAATTACTTAAATAATTAGTATCATTTGTTATGAGGATCACTTCATAATGTCATTTATATAGTGTTTAAAGCCAAATTTCCAATCCCCTACAAAATGAGCCAAAAAATTAGTACCTTCCTTTTTTTTTCTATAACTTTAACATAATATTAGGATGTATATAATTATTGTATGCAACTATCCCCTGCTTCTTTTTATAGAATCTTTATAATTGCTATCCTCATCACCTTCAAGCAAGTCAAATTTTATTTATCCCTTACATTTCTCAAATATGCATTAAAATACTCTTTGATGTTTTTTTAAAATATAAATCACTCTTACATCTTTTATTAAAAGTATGTTTAAATCATCTCTTTTCGGAATTTTTTTACAGCTAAGCATGTACTTCCTTGTTTATGCTTTAAGTTCTTGATTTTCACTTCATATCCTGTTGAATACATCAAAAGCTATACTCTATATATGATCTTATTTACAATAAAATGCTTTACGCCACATATGATCTTAGATAATAACATATAACTTATATTTGCTTTGTAAATTAGCCTATAAATACCTAAAATAGTAACAGTAATTGAAATATGTGTAGTTATGTTTAAACAACTACTAAGAGGAATTCAACATCAAATTAGGTGATATTTCATAAGAACATAACTTTTAGTATTTTATCATTTTACCTTTTATTTGTCACTCATGAATAGCCAATAGCAACTACCTCCAATTTCATTAAATGAATAACCTATAAATTATTTTAGCTCTCTTTGTTTTAACTCAAACAATAGTCTAAGTCCAAGGATATCTGTTATTATTTGTATCCCTTTTAATGGTTGTCAACAGTTACCCACTGTATCTTATTTTTCAAATAACACCAATCCATGCATATAATTGGTTTATAAGTGTTGACAAATCTAGATTTCACTTGCTCAAGACAAATATAAAATGGATTAAATATATCTTCAAGAGATATGATATAAAGTGAGCTACCGCTATCTATTACAGCCAAATATGTTGTGCCCTTTCATCTCTGAGTAGCAAATTCAAGGCACGTCTCTTAGGTTTATAAGCTCTAATGTATGAGATCTCTTATTGGTGATCATGTAAAATACGTTTTTAAACCTTAAAATATTCCAACTAGGATTATCTTTAAAGTGTGCCATATATTTGTTAGTAATTTGCTGGTAACTAATCTTCTTGGTGTCAAAAGTTTTACCACAAAAATTAGTGTTTTAGAATGTCTTAATCTAAAATACATATTTGTTTTATGTCACGTTTGCATGTATTATCCACTTATATTTCTTTTTGCACTTTGTAATAATTCTTGACCTTTGATTTTTGATATATAATACAAAACGATTCCTTACTTAATTTTTTTTCCATCGTCTAAACTTGAAGCATTAAAGTAAGGATATTTTGGATTCTTTCTCTCATCATCTGAACTTCCTTTTAGGTTACCAACATTTTCGTCATCAACTTCAATCTCATTATCCCCTAAATCAACATTATAAGCACCTATACACTACTCACTTGTATTAGATAATTCTTTATTATAAGTGCCCATACACTACTGACTTATATTAGATAATTCTTTATTCATATCACATTCAAATATATCATCCTTGTTTTCGTCACTTAAATACCTTAACTTACTAAAATATATTGACTTTTTATCATTATATGTTAGATCATCTAAATCATTTAATGCTTTAGGGTTACTTTGAAGGGTGCCTCAATAGCTACTTCAACAGCTACTATAGTGGCATCTTCAATGTATTCATTGAGCCAACATCATCCTTAATTAACTCAATAAGAATATCTACTGTAGGATCATTTAGGGTGTATATTTGAGGATACTTCTCCCTATCTAAATACACCTACATTATCTTTAATATTGTTTAATTGTTTATATCATCCTTACATCATTATCATTTTGTAGTGGGATCTTACCATCTTAAATTTTTTTGTATATAAGAGTTTACAAGTAAAATCCCATATTTCTGACACCTAATCTCTTAACATTGAGCTTTAAATCAACTAAGGTTATCTCATCCATCTTAGGTTAAAACAATATGTCTCTCCACCTTCCTATATCATGTATAGGTAAAATCCCATATTTCTCACACCTAATCTCTTAACATTGAGCTTTAAATGAACTAAGATTATCTCATCCATCTTAGGTTAAAACAATATGTCTCTCCACTTTCCTATATCATGTATGGTTTGAACTTGAAATATCTATTATTAAAGTACTGAAACCTAATTTTAGGGTTATAAGTAGCAATCATTTCTCAACAACTAGCAAAAATTAACATTATAATACAATTTATCATAAGCCTAATAATGAGTATTGAAAAAAAATTAATTAATCAATATACTTGTTAGAAGTTGCATGATAAACTATTAGATTATTAAAATGCAAGTGATGAAAAAGATTGAGAAGTGTTGTCCTGGGTTCTCTTGCAACTTTATAAAGTCAAAACTTTTTATTAACTCTAGACATACGTGATAAATTTTCTGTCCATATATATTATAAACATAGGAAATGCTAGTGAGATCAGACTCACTCTTATACAAGATACTACTGTCTAAAAAATCTATGGTATAACAACTTTTTAAATATCTCTTCATTGTTAAAAGTTTAGAATATCTAGTCAAAGTAGTCAAAATTATGATAAAAACAAAGCACCCAAGAAGTAGATAACCCAAAATGACAAGAACAAAGGTAACATTAAAAATAACAAGTTGTATAAATTATAATTATAAGTTATATGATGACTTTAATAAACATATAAATTTGTAATATACAACATAAGATCTTCCTTTCATATTTTCACACATAACAAAAGAGAAAGGATTAGAATCTTAAAAGACATCAAGCAAGCTAAAACTCCTTGTGCACTTGACTATCAATTGGGTGCAAAATAATCATCCCAAAAAAGAAATTTATTTCACCTAAATTTAAAATTTGAAAAGTAAAGAAAGATTGACTTACATGCATTATCAACCATCAAATAGACATAAAGTAAACTTTCATGATATTTTGTAAATTAGGTTAGGACTAGATATATCAAACCAAAGATGATATGAAACTGTATAATAGAACTACACAGGCTTCGTATAAAATTAAAAAGATAATAAGAAAAGAAAGGGTAAGAAATATTTATTTATGAAAAGGTGAAAACATAAGAAAAATAATTTCTTGGCCTTGAGGAAGAAGGATGGATAGGCTAAACAAAAAGTTGAAAAATTTAAGGTAATAACTTAAAAAGATGGAAAAATCTCACATTATAGGTAAAAATCATAAAGACCATAGAGAGAGAACGAGAGAGATTGAAATAAGGAGTCCAATCACCACATGATATTCAAATTTGAACCAAAATTAAGTTCAACAACTCCCAAAAATTCAATCATCTAATAAATGTATCCATACCCTCAAATACATGTCTAAGCCTAATTAAATCCTTAATTGAAACCCTAATTAGACCCTAACAACCCAGTAATTAATAATCTTTAAATTGCTAACCTTAATTGAAATCGCATAAATTACAAACCAAATTTTGTCATAGCCATCGAATGAAGAAACATAAGCGAAAATTTACCCTATCATCATTTTTTAGAAGAAAAAATTGTGATTGGATTTTCCTCATACCAATTGATGACAAAGGCTTGAAAACAAAAAATGTGACTTGAGTCATTTCTCCAAGCCGTCCTGGTGGCTACCAAGTTCTCCTAATGCTTGAGATTAGTTTAGAGTTGAAAAGTCTTCCAAAATTCAGAAGTCCTAAACTCTTCGCTTTATACGTTATCATGTAAATGTGTTACATGACATCACATGCAATACGATATCACATGGTTTGGTTAATCCACAGGGCATCATGTGTTAAGTGATATAACCATATGGTTTCGTTTTAATATTCTTTTATTAGATATTTTTAACAGAAAATGGTATTAGAAGATATGGGTGAAACAAAAATCAAATTCTAATAAAATGAATTATAATTTTTAAATTAAAAAAGGAAAAACTCTAAATTAAGGGAATTATGAGTTGTGTCGGTTTTGTAGTAGTATTTCAGAAATTTTAAATCTACTTAATTACTTAAAACTCAATCCCTATCCCTCCAATTCCCGCTTAAAAATGTCAAGGCTTACATTTGTCAAGGCTTTTCATAAAGCATTTAATGCTTCTCAAAAGTTTTTCCATTCATTTAATGCTTATAGTAGAATGTCAAGGCTTTTCATAAAGCATTTAATGCTTCTGAAAAGCTTTTCCAATCCTTTTAAACGAATACACAGATAATGTTTCAGTTTAAATAAAGCATTAATGCTTCTCCACAGGTATTTCATTCATGCTTTTAGATAACAGGCTATACTGACTATCGGTTTACCTCCCAAACTTTAACTACTCATTTTGACAGACTTGAGTTCAACATTATCTAGGCGTCTATTAACCCAAACTCAACGAGGAGCTTCCCACCATTGACTCCACAAGTATTTCCCATCCTATCAGCGTACATAAACACATGGAGCGTGACAGGCTTGCTAGAGAGATGACGTAGGATGGTAGCTTCGAGGTGGAAACCAGTGGCGGAAGTTATAGAGTCTAGGTGATAGATATTTATATTTAGGTATAGATATTTATTCTTTCAAGTATGAGAAGATAGTTTTTGAATTGATAATTGTTGTTATATGCATCAATTATATGAAGCATAAGAATTGGTTTGCACAAGCATGCATATATATGTGAGGTCAATAGGTTACAACAATTTCTTTCACAAGTTATTGAGCAAAACTGGCGGCATAGATATCAGGTTGTTATATATGTTCTTGCCTTGGTATAACTACTGAAACTACCTTAGAAGACAATGGATCATGTGCAATCAATATAGAATTCTGCCTGTGGTTTCAAAGAGAAACCAATGTGGTATGAAAAGTGAAGTTATGAAGTCCAATGACAGAAATTCTTTTCATCTTGAAGAAAATCAGACTCCACTATTGAAGGAAAATGCATCAGGTAGTCAAATAGAAAGTACAGCTGCTACTGGTGTTTTAGGAGGTACAATGATAATCTTTATGCAAATTTAATAGATCTATATATGATGTGCTGTTTGCATTAGTTCTGTTTTACTTAAAGCATTTCCATTTTTGCTCACATTCAACTATCGTGTTATTTTTGTTAGGAGTTCATGGAAATATTATCAGAAACTGTTGTTTACCACCTTCCTCTTCAATTCTTACAAATTAGTACTTTTTGGAAAGAAGAATATCATATGTTCAAACTCATTTACAACATAATGGTGTTACACCAAAATCTGAAGCAAATGGAAACCAAGCATCCAGTTTAGCCAATAGCAGTTTAACAAATTCTGGATTCAAGTAGAGGCGTCCATTTACAGATCTTTTAATCTTTGCTAAGAACATTTTCAAAGATTTTCACTCCTTAGCTATTCCAAGTTTGTCAATGTTAGATTGTAGATAAAAAATGTTATATTTTGTTGTAAATTATGCAATTTCATATACTTTCTTTTATGTTTAGAGGAAGTTGGCTGCTCAAACAAACGACTCAAATCAAGGGAAAATTTGGAAGTAAATAACCTTCCTCAGATTCAATCTGTTGCAAGTTCACCATGTTTAATCTCCAAGATAACCCAAAATGCAAATTTATTAGCAATGAAGCTAGGAAGACATGTTATTAGAAGTATGGGCAAATGTAGTTCTATAACTTGCAATTGAAAAATTCATGACAAACTTGAGGCTTCAAACATTGCATGTGAAATTGAATTGCCAGATCTAAATGTTCCGCTACAAGATTATACAAATAATGAAGCCGATGACATTACTGATCTTGTGTCAGAAGATTCACAATCTGAATTATCAGATGAAATTGGCAGCACAATAGATGATAATGTTAATGATATGGGTATAACTGTAATTATGCTAAATTAACTATCTTTCAAATTTTGATGTAATAATTTTTTCTTCTTTGTTACAGCTATTGTAAATGAATTTAATGGTGCATCTATTCAACAAGGTACACTTGACATATTTAATTTTTCTATTTATATAATTTTGTTAAGACATTGTATTAATTTTTGTTTCTCCAATGTACTTATAGGGTGTTACATAATTGAATTCATTTATTATTATTGCAGTTGTGAAGATGCAAACTATGCATCTGAGATTAATGAAGATGATAGTATTGAAGAAAGCACTTACTTTGCAAATAAAGGTTTAATATATCTCAGAGGTTGTTTAACGTCTTTTGCAGAACTTGTGTTTGCCTTAGTTAATATTAGATTTATTTTTCTTTTACAGAATATATTGATCTTGGTGATTCTCATTGTGTCTGCACTTACTGTGGAACTCAAATGTGGTATTGTGAGAGGATTCAGAAATCTAAGCACACTGCCAACCCTAGATTTGGTCTTTGCTGTGTTCAAGGAAAAATTCAACTACTACATTTTAAGCAACCTCCAGAGTATATAAGGAAGTTAATATTCAGTAAACAGTTGGCAATATCCAAACATTTTATGAAATATATCAAGATTTATAACATGATATTCAGTTTCACTTTTAAAGGAGATAAGGTTGACAAGTCACTTAATGATGGAAATAGTCCTTATTATTTTGTAATGTCTGGCAAAATTATCATCATAATGGTAGCTTACCTTCAGTTGAAGGCTAACCACCAAAATTTTCACAAATGTATATCTTTGATACAGAACATGAAATTGATAATCGAATCATTGTTATAAGGTACATCTTAAATTCACGTGATGTCTTGCATATAATTTTTATCTCATTTTTAATTTTCCATGATGAAACTATATGTTCCATTTTCAGATCAAAAGATGATGACAGTTTTCTTGATCATAGTATTGTGATGAATTTGAAGGAGATGCTTAATAGTTATAATATATTGACTCGGTCTTTTAGAATGGCAAGAGATAGATTTCAAACATACAATAACAAGGATTTGAAGCTCAGACTAATCCACAAAAGAGAAAGTGATTGCAGAACTTATAACTTGCCTAAAACATCATAGGTAGCATCATTAGTAGTTGGTGATGTGGATACTTCTGATATTGGGAAGGATATTATTGTTCAAACACAATGTGGGCTATTACAAAGAGTACATGATTTGCATCCAGGCTTTCTTCCTATTCAATACCCTTTGTTATTTCCTTATAGTGTTGAAGGATATAGAGAAGATATCTCTCATAGTGATGCATCACTGTCAAGTACTAAAAAGAGGACTAAAGTCACATTACGGGAGTATTTAGTCTTTAGAATGCAAGATAGAGACGATGAAAAATCTCTTCTATTGCATGTTGGGAGACTGTTCCAACAATTTGTTGTTGATGGATACACATTGATGGAAAATCAAAGAATCAATTATGTTAAAACTCATCAAAAGGATCTTAGAGCTGATCTTTATAGCACTGTTTCAAAAGCAGTATTACAAGGGCATACATCAAGTGCGTCTGTTGGTAAATTTATAATTTTACTGTCAACTTTTATCAAAGGGCCAAGATATATGATATAAAATTATCAAGATGCAATGGTCATCTGTAAATGGCCTGGCTATCTTGACATCTTTATCACTTTGACTTGTAATCCAACATGGCCTGAATTGACACGTCGATTAAAGGATTTGAAATTGAAAGTACAAGATAGACTAGATCTAATAGTTCGCATTTTAAAGATGAAGTTAAATTGTTTGATGAAAGAGCTAATACGAGGTAAAATTTTTGGGACAATTAAAGCTGGTAATTTTTCTGTCCATTATTCTTGAATTTGTATCATGAGTTTCTATTACTTTGACCTGTTAAAGTAGTTTTTTCCCTTTTAACATCATATTGCGAAGCATTTGTAATTGTTTGACTTCTAATTGTTGCTTCATTGAATTGTTCTACTATGTTAATGACTATTTTAGTATAGATTTCATGGTTCATATATTCCTTAAGTATTTCTCACAGCCATATTTTACTATTCATTTAAGGTTCATCCTTTATTAAAGATCCCTCAAATGTTAATCAATAAACATAATATATTCCAATATTTGTTCAGTCATTTGCAATACTAAATGTCATTATTTTAAAGTTGCTTCATCAAAATCTCTTTTCAAGTAGATCCTGACAGTTAACTTTTTTTTTATATCGTACATTATATTATTTGATAGTTTTTTTCATCCTTGTGTCAGTTCTTTATACAATTGAGCTCCAGAAACATAGTTTACCTCATGCTCACATCCTTCTGTTCTTAAATGATAAAGAGAAGTACCATAATCCTAAAGAGCTTGATAAGATTATCTGTGCTGAGATTCCAGATCCTGTAACTAACACAACTTTATATAATGTTGTTTCTAAACATATGATGCATGGACCTTGTGGAAGTATAAATTCTAAATCTCCATGCATTAATAAAGGTAAATGTGGAAAGTATTATCCTAAATCTTTACAAGAATCACTTCTTTTGATGATGAAGGATTTCCCATTTATAGGAGAAGAGATGATGGTAAGTTGATACACAAAAAA
>JAOQMP010000210.1:32675558-32694230 GCA_027563575.1 Erythroxylum pedicellare | reverse complement strand
AGGGTTACTTCCTAGATTATACACATATATATTAGAAATCAAAAGAATTTCTAACTATTTAATTTTAAAAAATTAAGTTTTGATTGTAACTTATTAATTATTATTATAACATATAATGTAATATTTGTTTGATTTCTTAAGAATTAGGCTTTTCATTTAAAGTTTTGACTATTATATTATGTTAATTTTCATAAAGTAATTGAAGTTGTCTTCACGAAAAAATGTCAATTGCCAAATTTTGTTGACACAAATGACCCATTTAAAAAACAACATTGAATAAAAATTAAAAATAATCTTCTATCTTATTAATATGATTATAAATATCAAAATAATTAAAAATATTTTTATTATTGATATTTGTATTTTTGTGACTAATATTTATATCTAATCCTCACTATTTACATTTCATATCACACCATCATGACTAAACTTGCATTTTCTTAATTAATAATTATATTTAGGATTATTTTGAATTGAGGGGCATTTTTGACTTCTCAATTTTGAATTACATGTAGCTTTCATACATATGAAATGTGCATGTTAAGAAGCACATATATTTTTTGAAATTGTAGTAAAAAGTTAAACGAAATTCTTGTCCCTTGACATTAGAAATAACTATTTGGGTAGAATTGGTATAAGAGGTGACGAGAAGAGAAGAGGAGAAAATCTTTAAATGTAAGAGTAAAATAGAAGTTTTATATGTTAAATAACTGATCATCTAAGTTCCCTCCTTTACTTGTTTCGCAAAAACATTTTTCACCCTATATGTTATATTCTTATCCCACATCAGTGAGTATAAACTGTTTTTCAGTCTTTATATTAAGAGGAGTGTTTTCTAAGGCTTAAGTAGCTTGTCCCCTAGTACTTTGATAACAGGCTAGACATGGGCCAACTCCGTGCCCGCATGCCACCTGCCATCTAATCCAATTATGGCCGAGTGTGGGTATGGGTCAGGTCATTGATTCGGGTCAGGCTATTTTCTATCCTTTTTGAGCCTAATTTGTTTAATTTTCTATTGGAGAGTTATTCTTTGATTGGTTAATTAAACGTTTTTATTTCTTCTCATCTATTTTGAACATTTCTATATTTTTCTCCATAATTTTTAGCCTCACCCTTAGATTGTTCTCTAACATTTGATTTGGTTATTTATGTATATTGGTTTTTCTAGCTATTCTTGCCATAGATAGATATTTCTGTTAAAACCTAATATGACTTTTTTTGGGCGATATATACACCATGATCATGCCAAATTTTGCTTACAAAGAAGTGGCTATACTAGGGCACAAAATTCAATAAGTTTTATTATTACCTATTTTCTACATTTTACCTTTATTACAATTTGAAAGCAAAAATTCACAATACAAATCTACAATGGTCATATCATTAAACAAAGTATTAATTATCCTCTCTAAATTCAAAACCTTGGTTAGAACCAATTACAAACATTTGTCCCAAAATTTTTTTTCTTTAAACAACTAGAAGTGGATTATGTGTTATTCACTAATCATCCATCTATTAAATCCATGACCTCCAAAACTCTTACCACTCCCATTGAAGAAGAAGCCAGGATGAAACATCAAAAGATAAGGGAACAGTCAGAGGACATCTGTTAAACCATATGATCAACTCTCTGTTTGATCTCTTTATAAATAAAAAATATGTAAGGTCATTTCGGAAAACTTAGAGAAGAAGTATGTGGTGGATGATGCTAGAAAGAAAAAAAATAAGTGGCCGGTAAATATTTGCAATTTTAGATGGTGGATGACAAAACAGTGATGGAGCAATTTCATAAAAATGAGAACTCAGTGACTGATGTAGACAAAGTAGTGATGGGCATGAAGATATGTCAGACACTGTAGGCAAATGTGTTGTTAGAGAAGCTTCCACCATCTTAGAGATATAAAAATTAATTGAAGCACAAGAAGAAAGATATAGATCTCCAGGAGCTCATTAGGTATAGGAGAACTGAGGAGTCTAACAACTATAAATATAAGTTTAATTTTTTCTTTTATTAATGTTAAAGCTAACTTAGTTAAGTCTTCTGTTGGTACTTCTAAAGACAGGTTCAAAAGGAAGGGCAAGAAGAATTAAAAGCATAGGCAACAGAAAAAGCAAAACTAATTCAAAAAGGGTGATGGAGAAATTTAGAAGAAGAAGGTGACTTGCTATGTATGTGTCAAATTAGGCCATAAGGCACATCGGTGCCATCATCATAAAGGCTACAAAACCAAGATTTGAAGTTTACTACTTGATTTGTGCCCTAAGCCAATCTTGCTAAAAAGGATGAAATTATAGCTATTTTAGTAGTGGAAGCTAACTTGGTGGAGAACAAAAATGCTTGGATACTAGATATTAATGCTTCAAAGCATCTTTGCACCAAAAAGGAGTTTTTTAACAAATTTGAGGATGCTGTAGATGGAGAATGTGTCTTCACGGGGGAATTCCACAATTACTGGAGTGCTTCATAAAGGAGAAATCTTCCTTAAACTTACTTATGAAAAACTTTAGCTTTGAATGATGCCCTGTAAGTCCACTCTAGTATAGGAACTTAGTTTCTAGTACCTTGCATAGTTGAGATAGAATGCAAATTATTTTTGAGGTTGATAAGGTACTAATTACTAGAAATGGTTTTGTAGGAAGGGGGTACTTCACTGATGGACTCTTTGTAGTAAACATCGTTTCTCCGACTTTTAATGTTAGCTCTTCTACAACTTCTACTTATATCACTGAATCTGTTAATTTGTGGCATGGTAGGCTAGGAAATGTTAATTTTGCTTCTATTAAGAGACTTAGAAACATGTATTTGATAAATGATGAGGATGATGATTATTCCAGGTGCCATATATTCGTAAAAACAAAATTTGCTAAAAATGGTTTAAACCTATAGTAATTGGATGCACTTAGTTACTCGAGTTGATTCATATAGATGTGGTTGATTTTATGAGCCCTATTAGTAAAGGGGATAAAAAGTAATATAAACTTTATTGATAATTATTGGACATATACTAAGGTTTACCTCCTAAGATTTAAAGACAAGGCCAAAGAGATGTTTTAAAAATGCAAAGTAGAAGTAGAAAACTAATTAAACAGGAAAATCAAGAAATTTAGGTCCGATAGGGGTGAATAATATATCACTAATTTTTAAAAGTATTTAAAAAAAGAATGGTATAATACATAAATCTATTACCACTTACGCACCCGAATAAATGACGTAGTTGAGAGGAAAAACTAAACACTTAAGAAATGATGAATGTTATGTTGTTGAGTTATGGTATGTCTGAATAATATATGGGGGAAGCAACAATTTCTATTTGTTATATTCGTAATATAATTTCTCATAAAAAGTTTGTCAAAAACCCTTATGAGCTATAGAGAAGGATTTGCTCCTAACCTTAAATATTTGAAAGTGTGGGGGTGCCTAGCCAAAGTTGGCTTACTAGACTTTAAAATGAAAAATATTGGGCTTGAGACCTTTGATGATGTCTTTATTCTGCATGTAGAATCATTTCTTTGAGTGATAATTCTATTTGTAAATTTAGAGATGCAAAATAGTTTGAACATGTCTTTCAATTAAAGAAAAATGTTGCTAGTCTTTCTAGTGTTGTTTGTATGCCTTTATCTTCGTTTGTTTCTACTTCTGCTCTAAATAAATATGTAAATGAATCTAGAAAGAGTAAGAGGAAAAGAATTGAAAGAAGTTTGGGACCAAATCTTATTATAACCTTGTTAGTTGAAAATTATGATCTTGATAGAATAAAGAAGGACATTTTTCTGTCTTTTTGACTCAAGAAGATCCTAAGACATATGAAAAGGCAATGATTTCCAGAGACACTAGCTTTTGGAAAGAAGCCATTAAAAGCGAGATTGATTCAATAATGAAAAACCGTACTTAAAACTCAATTGATTTGCTTAAAGGTTGCAAACCAATTAGATGTAAATGGATCTTTAGAAAGAAAACAAGGCCTAATGGAACTATAAAAAAATTTATAACTAGATTGGTGGTTATAGGTTATAATCAAAAGAAAGGCATCGAATATTTTAAGACCTACTTATTTGTGACCTAAATTGCTACTATTAGAACTCTATTTGTCCCTGCTACCATTTATGGCCTAGTAGTGCATCAAATGAATGTGAAAATCAAATTTGTTAATGATGACTTAGAGGAAGAAATATATATAGAATAACTTGAGGGTCACATGGCTCCTGGTCAAGAGAACAAGTTATGTATGCTTAGAAACTCCCTCTATGATCTTAAATAAGCTCCTAAACAATGGTACGAGAAATTTGACCAAAAGTTAGTAAGCAATGGCTATGTTGTGAATGCATATGATTCTTGTGTTTTTTTAAAAAAAGGATTAGAACAAATTGTGTGATTATGTATGACTTTATGTTAATGACATGCTCATTTTTAGTGATGAGACCAAAATATTTTTATCTTCTCAATTTGATATGAAAGATTTAGGAGAAGATGATGTGATTTTTGGTATTAAAATGAGAAAAAAATCTTCTCCTAATATCAATCATATTATTGCAAAAATGTTAAAAAAAATTGATTGCTTTGATATTGTGACTATAAGAACTCCCTATGATTCCAGTATATCTCTTAAGAATAATAAAGGTTCTAGTATTTCATAAGTCGAGTATGCTAAAATTATAGGAAGTGTTATGTTCCTAATGAATTATGTAAGGCCTGACATATATGTTGTTAGTTGGTTGAGTCATTATACTCATAACCCAAGTAGTGAGCATTGGAATACACTTTATCACTTGTAAAAATATCTCAAAAGAACTATGAATTTATATTTTCATTTTTAGTAATTTTCCTGTTGTATTAGGAGGATTTTATGATGCAAATTGGGCGTTTACAGTGATAAATTTAGTCCTACTAATGATTATGTTTTTACCTTAGGTGGAGGTGCTATATCTTAGAAATCGGCAAAACTAACATGTATAGCATGCTCCACTATAAAATCTAAATTCATTACTCTTGATCCGGTAGATTAATAAGCTAAATGGTTGAGGAACTTGCTGGGAGATCTATTATTATGGGGAAACCAAATGTACCACTTTCCTTACATTATGATTCACAAAAAGCCATTAGGATAGCCAAAAACATGTATACTGACAAGAGAAGACATATCTACATTAGATATAGTGCAGTTAAACAACTTATAAAAAAATAGAGTAATTTTCTTGGAATATGTGAGATCTGAGAGGAACTTGGCAAACCCTTTTACTAAAGGATTAATCAGGAAAGTAGTTCTTACATAGTCAATAAGGATGGGGCTTAAGCCCATGGATTAAGGGAGAATGGTAGATACCTTATGGTCAAGCAACTATGACAAAAAGTGCTTTAGATAACAGACAAAAACGTAGCTATTAGTACAATTATCATTGCCTTTTTATTAAGGCAATAGAATTCATAATGTTAAAAGAAGTGGCGTTGTACTTATATGGAAACAAAAACTTTTGATCAGGCAACAAAATAAAAAATGTTGCTTTAGGTTTTGACTAAGGCAAAACATTAGTTTCAAACTATAGCAACAATATTAAATGAATATTGCAGCACTTTAATTTTTGTTAGGGCAACAATGTTAAATAGATAAAGAAACAAAGTGAAATTTTTTATGCAACAATTTGTAATAATAAAAGCAACAATTTATTATTTCGTTTAATGTAAAAGCAAACTCTTATCATTATATAGGCAACATCCTTATATTTATTAAAAGCAATATATAGATATTAATGTACGTTGCGTACATATTGTCAATCGTAAACGACAAAAAAACTCCATTTACATCGATATATCGTCCGTAAGGACTTCTAAAATTCAACTTTTTAATATATTCAAAATATAAGAGCAAAAAATCACTAATTAAAATATTTGTCGACAATGTGTCCTCTTTTCCATATAGAATATAAGTGAATTAATCTAATGAATAAACAAAACCAATATATATGGGCACTCCAAAATTCTTTACCAAGTACCTCCTTGTCAACTCTTAATCATCACCATCCTACAAAAAAGAAGAAGAAGAAAGAAACAAGAAATAGATTATAATTGCAAAACTACTGTACTTACAAATAGGTCAATATATCTAAAAAATAAAATATTAATTACTTTATTGTGACCTTAATTTAATCAAGACAAATAATATAGTCCAAAAACTAACAATACAATAATTCAATTGTTTTCATAAACAAATTTAAGAAGCATGAGCATAAGCAATTAATCTCAACAAAAAAGATAACAACATAATGTACAATATAAGTGAATTAAGGAAATTGAACAAGAAATAACAATATATCTATTCTATAAGTACCCGCGTTATTATATGATGGCCAATAAAAGGAATATCTAAGAAAGTATTGATTCTCAATATAAATGAAGTGATGTGTTGTTCTTGTTGCTTTAACATAGGCAGTATAGATGTTGTTGTCAACTTTCAAGTTCTTTCTGCAGATAAGATTCTGCTTAAGAAGGGGACTAAAGCAACAAAACATGTTAAGGTAATTCTTAAATACACATAATAGAATATTCCTACATACTAGATTCTCACTTCTTATGGATGCTTTTTCCAGGTTGTGAATTTTATGAAATTGCAAAGAAAGATTTTGCATATCAAAACAAGCATAAGTTCTTTTGGTCAATAACAAGGGTGATTCTGACCTGTCCTACAACTTCTTGAGTTGCCTTAGGAAATCCCTTCACAGATCTAGAATCTATAGAAAGAAATACCAATAAAGTAGAATGATGATATGAAGTACTCCAAATGCTACCACGAGTACTTGATCTTTAAAGAATTGTTTCCAATTTGACCTGAATATGCCAATTATCAGGATCATCTTCATTAGCAACAAATGCATATTTGTCACCTCCAAGATCAAAAGAAGGAGTGATGATCCATGAAATATGGCAAAGTCTTATTAAGGCATCGTCATGCCTTTATCAGTACATCATATGTAGTTGGCCCCTCAATTTTACAGAGCAAATCATGTCATGGGTGCCCTTGGGCATTTAGCATAAGACTGATGAAACAATGAGAATATAACTATTAATATGCAATTTTCATATTGTAGTTATGTAACTTCTATATTTGAGAATATAAACCAAAAGGGTATAGATATTAATGACTTTGATTCACTGAAAGAAGAGAAATAATGTCATTGTAGATATAAGCAAGTCAATATCCTAATTTTTTAAATCAAAACATTAGGCATAAGATTCAATATAAGACAACTATCTTAGTTGATCTATGTTTTTTAACCACAACTTTGAATCACAATTTTGCATCAACGTCAGTCATCAAAATTAAGCATTAAGTTATAAAAATAGAATAAGTTTATTAAGTCAATAAAGCAAGTCCCTTAAACCACTTTAGCAGAAAGTTGGGTTGATTTAGGCATTAGATACATGCATATGAATCATTCTAAACCCGTTAGTTTTACTTTACTAATGCAAATAAAGTAGAAAATTTTGAATAATTCAATACAAAAGGCTAAAACACATAACTAAAAAGAGTTTGAATCACTAACGTTGGAAAATCCCTTAGGTTGCAGATTCTTACGAAATAAATGGTCAAATTAATCAGATCTTAGGCAAAGTTGATTATGATATTTAGTGCTTGATTTTAGGAATAAGTTTAGAGATATTATTGTGATCTTTATAATATATCTAAGATTTTCTGTTACATTTCAGCTCTATATAATGAGCTTGTTACTATCAATAATAATATGGTGTTCTACGGCAAAACTTTTTCTTTTCTTCTCTTTTATTTACATATTATGCTTCATCTCTATAAAAACAACATGGTATCAGAGCATTTGTCTTGAGGGACCTGTGAGATGAGCGAAACCAAAACACAAACCTGATTTACAACCCAGAATTACAACCATCTTCAAGTAATGGAGATTGAATCACAACTATCTCAAGGTACACCACCAATTTTTTATGGTGAAGACTATCAAGTTTGGGCTGTTTGAATGAAAGCTCATCTTGATGCTATGGATGTTTGGGAAGCTGTGGAGGAAGACTATGAAGTGCCTCCATTGCCAACAAATCCTACAATGACTCAAATCAAGATGTACAAAGAAAGGAAAAACAAGAAGTCTAAAGCCAAAGCCTGCTTGTTTTCTGCTATTTCAAACATTGTATTCACAAGAATTATGAATCTAGAGTCAGGAAAGGATATCTAGGATTACCTCAAAAGAGAATACCAAGGCAATGAAAGAATAAAGAGCATGCAAGTGCTCAACTTGATTAAAGAATTTGAAATATTGAAGATGAAAGAGTCAGAAACCATTAAAGAATACTCAGATAAATTGCTAGGCATAGTAAACAAGGTGAGGTTATTCGGTAAGGATTTTTCTGAGGAACAAATAGTACAAAAAGTTCTTGTAACCTTACCTAAAAAACATGAATCTAAAATTTCTACATTGGAAGAAGCTAAGGATCTATTAAGCATATCTTTGGAAGAATTAGTAAATGCATTATAAGCACAAGAACAAAGGAGGATGATGAGAGAAGAAGGACACATTAAAGGTACTCTGCTAGCAAAAGAAAAAAATTCAGAACGAGACAAAAACAAGAGTTTCAACAAAATCGACAACAACAACAATAGAAACAATGATGATTCATATCCACCATGCCAGCATTACAAAAAACAAATGACCCACAAAGAAAATGTTGGTAGAGGCCTGATATCAAATGCAGAAAATGTTGACAAATTGGGCACATAGAGAAGATTTGCAAGTCACAAAATGAAGAGGCAAAAGTAGTACATCAAGATGATGAATTATTTTGACATTTAAAACTCTGCAACTCCTAAGGCAAGGAGGAGTTTGTTGGAAAATCCCTTAGGTTGCAGATTCTTACGAAATAAATGGTCAAATTAATCACATATTAGGTAAATTTGATTATGATATTTAGTGCTTGATTTTAGGAATAAGTTTAGAGATATTATTGTGACCTTTAGCAAATACCTAAGATTTTCTATTACATTTTAGCTCTATATAATGAGCTTGTTGCTATCAATAATAATATGGTGTTCTACGGCAAAACCTTTTCTTTTCTTCTCATTCACTTATTATGCTTCAGCTTTATAAAACATAGCAACTGACAATCAGAAGTAGAAAAGAAAAGGTTAAGATATTTAAGAATATATCTGTACATGAACACTACGTCAAGATAGACTATAGAAAGCAATATGACATATTATCTGTGCTTTGAAATAAAATTGATAAAAAGATATTGTTTTGTTTTCATCTTTCTCCTGATGATGCCTACATCACCTCATAATTCTCTGAATTTCTTTGTGCTTATGAAATCCAAAAAATGTGAACACAAATGCTTCACTCACATTCAGTATAGCTGAGTTAACACATCAACAACTTGGTATATGAAACTTCAGTGATAGACATAAGTTAAAAAAAAATACCTGCAAAATTGAGAAGTTTGTAATGAGGGGTTTACAAAGAAGACAAAATGGAGAGAAACTTCTTCGAATATCACATTTTGAGGTTGATGGATAGAGCAAGTTTCTCCTGTGATAAGCCTCGTACAAACGCCCTAAATTTAAAGCTTCATTCTCTCTTACCACATTCATTCTCCCTAAGTCGATCCGATTTAGGCGTATGATCCACAATCGGATGGTGCCCAGGGCTTGTTAATCTAAATGCTTAAATCTTGTAGATTCTAAAAGTTCATAAATAAAAAAGGAGGAAGGGCCTTATCAGCCACCATTTGCTGACGACGATGAGAACAACATGGTTAGAGGAGGCGTGCCTGACTTTTTTGGGCCATCGCTTCACCATTAGAAGCATAACCCCTCAACCGAACAAGCTTCTTTGACTGTCCTCTTGATACGCTGTTGTATGAGCTTTCTGCTTGGTTCCTTGTGTCGTTCATATTTTTGCTTTGTTTTCTCATTGTGTTGTCGGGTTGTCACACTTTTATAGCAGGGGATTAAGCTTACTCCATCTAACTTGATGTACTTCACTATTATTTAATATAACCAAATTTTAATATTTTAAAAAAGGGATAGGTTTTATCTTCAAAAGGGATAGAAATTAAATAAAAAGATTTTTATTTTTGTATATATTATAGTATTTTTATGTATTTTATAGGAATTGTATCATGTGCTTTAATTTTACTAAATAAAAATTGGTGGGTAGTTTAATTTTTTAAGACATATTCTAAATATAATTAGTAAATAGAAAAATTTTATATTTTAAATATACATTAGTAAGTAACTATATAAATAAATATGTAACATTAGTAAATACTCTTAAGTAAATAGATGACTGTAACTATAACAAGAATTTTAGATGTTGCATATATAAGACTTTATTGCAACTTTTCTAAAATTTGGTTGCCTTTTCTTATATCTAGCAACAAATTAATATTTTTGTTGATTTTTAATATTATTAAAGGCAACAATTTAAAAATTGATGCTCTATATTAATTTTTAGCAACACAGTTTTAAACTGTTGCAAACATGTTGTTGCCTAAAGCATTTTATGTCGTAGTGAGCAAAGCCATATGAATCCTCAATATGCCTAATATTCCTATCCCTATGGCATGTAGTTATGTTTGAAGTGAGGTTGAGCCTTAAGCTCTAAATGAATCCATAGCGCTAATGTGTGGGCAATCCTAAACAGACGAACTTGATGGATTCACCCTTGATTTTTATAAGATCCATAACACAATATGATGGATTTGATTTTTGTAGAGATTGAGCCATATTATCTCTTAGTGGTTTCATAACCCTTAATGGGCACTTTATAAGGTGATAAACTTAGAGAAACCATCCACTTGAGTGTGAAGGTCAGGCCACCTTCTATGAAAGACTTGTGCTATCTTTTTAGAGCACTCATTTTACCATGGAATTCATAGAAATTAAGGGTATAATGTGTGTTGTGAGGGCCTTATCCTAAGTTTATAGAGCTCAAGAGAAATTCAATTTATTAACTAAATTGTTACCTCATATCACCATGTATCAATACAATCAAAATATATTGATGCTTAAGTAAAAAAAAAACCTTTCCTTTGTCCTAAAAAATCTAGAGTTAATAAGCCATTTAATGAGGATTGTTGATAAATGGTCATTTAACCCCCTTTATTTACTTATTGGACAAAATATTTTTCACACTAGGTGTTGTTTTTTTGTCCACCGGTGAGTATAAACCATTTTTTACTCTTTATATTGAGAGAAGTATTTGTCAAAGTTTAAGTAACTTGTCCCTAGTACTTCATATCACAAACTTGGTCTTTTTACTAATGAATTACGTGACACTTAGTTGTATGTCTCACAATTAAGTCAGCCTCTCCCTCGAATACTAGAAACAAAGCTAACGCAAGTTAGCAAAGATGAAGGATAAAATAAGAACAAGAATGAGGAAACTTGGAGAATGCTTATATTGCTTAAGAAAGCTTTATAAGGAAATTGCTAAGAACTTCTGTGCATCTTACAAATGAATTCCCTGGGGTATTTATAATCTTCCACCTCTTTAATGGATGGCTAGGATTTATTTGATCCGATGGATCAAAATCAACATCTAGAATTCTCTACAATTATCTAGATGTTCAAATATAGTCTACAATTATCTATAAGGTTTTAGAGTCTTCCACCCATCTCTAGTCTTGTCTTGTACATGGAAGAATAGTGTGGAATCTTCTAGAGAACTTTGGTTTAACCTCTCCATTTAATAGGGAATTTTGAGGCACGTGACATTCTCCCCCATTCATTTTGGCGACGCCCTCATCGCGCCCTCCTTGTATGCCTTAATCATGTCCCTATAGTCCCATAATGTGAGCTCATGCTCCTAACTCGCCTCACTATCAGGCAATCCCTTCCATTTCACAAAGTGCTCCAGTAGTTTGGATGGGACCTCCTCAGTATGACACGATGCCTCAATATCTCTTCTACCTCACGCTTGTGAGTAGTAGTGATGACCATGGGTGCTCTCTTTGATTCACCCCTATTTGGGTCGTCCTTATCAGGATGGTTTGGTTTTAGCAAGCTCACATGGAAGATTGGATGCATCTCCAAATGTGATGGCAACATCAAACGATAGACTAGCTTACCATCTTTTTTCTCCATGGGGAAAAGGCCCTCATATCGCCTTACTAGCCCTTTGTGTACCTTAGCAACCGTCAATTTTGATGGGGAAGGAGCTTCACCATCACCAAGTCTACTTCCTTAAATTCCAAAATGTCTCCTCTTATTTGCTTAGCAGCCCTTGCCAAGTATGCTCGTTCCATATTCACCTTCTTATGCCAACCCTTAGCAAACTTAAATGTGGCAGGACTCAAACCTTTATACCCAATTGCCAAAGTGTGAGGAGTTATAGGTTGTCGTCCTGTGACAATCTCAAACGGTCTAGCTCCCGTTGACTCGCTCTTTTGCAAAATGTAAGAGAATTGGGCAACATTAAGCAACTTGGCCCAATCATGCTAGTTGGCACTCATATAATGCCTAAAAAATAACTCCAATAATGCATTCACTCTCTCGAATTGGCCATCAGGTTGAGGATGAAAACTTGTAGAGAAATTAAGCTCGAACCCCAATAGCTTGAATAACTCCTTCCAGAATCTTTTGGTGAAGCAAGTGTCTAGATCGCTCACAATCATCTTCGATATGCCCTAATACTTCACCACATGACGAAAGAATAGATGTGTTGCATTCTCATCTGTAAATTTTGTAGACAACGGGATGGACACTCCATGCTTGCTATATTGATCTACCACCAACATAATGTTGCTAAATCCCTCGAATTTTGGTAGACATATGATGAAATCCATAGAGATACTCTCCCAAGGCTTCTCCAGAATAGGTAATGGCTTTAGCAAACTAACTTGCTTATGTTGATCCACCTTATCTTGTTGGTGTACAAGACAAGTCTTTATATATAACTCAATGTCGTCACGCATTTGGGGCCATTAATAGGCATGCTTTATAAGTGCCAATGTGTGATGTACACTAGGATTTCCCACCCATTTGGAGTCATGGCACTCCTTAATGATATCCTTCCTGAACCTTTGCTAGTTAGACAATTACACACGATTACCTTTAGTAGTGAGCACCCCATCCTTAAGCCAAAATTGATGTGTCTTCCCCCAACTTGCCAACTCCATCAAACTCTTGGCTTTCGAGTTACGCTCTAATCCCTTCTCAACACATTCCATCAAAGGAAAATTCAGACTTGTGATGGCAGCTAGCTTAACCTTTCTACGAAGAGCATTGGCCACTATGTTGGCCTTGCCCAACTTGTACTCCATCACAAAATCAAACTTCGCCAAGAAAGCTTACCACCTAGTTTTCTTTGGCGTCAACTTTTTATGGTAGAGGAAGTAACTTGTGGTAACATTATTGGTCTTCACAACGAACTGGGACCCCAACAAGTAATGTCTCTAAGTTCTCAAGCAATGCACCACCGTGATCATCTCCTTCTCTTGGACCGTATAGTGACGCTTGGTATCATTTAGCTTACGACTCTCGTAAGCAATCAAATGACCATCCTGTATTAAAACACTACCAAGTGCAAAATTAGAAGCATCAATATGCACCTCATATGCCTTGGTGTGATCGGGAAGGGCATTGGGAAGGACCATCACTAGTTCTTCCATCACCGTTTGCTTCAATGCTTCGAATGCTCCTGGACACTTAGCATCACAAGCCCAAACTCTATTCTTCTTCAATGGATCAGTGAGTGGAGATGCAAGGGAGGAATAACCTTTGATAAACTTTTGGTAGTAATTGATAAGGCCAAGAAAGGAACACAACTTAGACACTTTCCTTGGTGGCTCCCAATCATGGATGACTTGCACTTTGGACTTATCCATCCTAAGCTTGCCCCCTCCTATAATGTGCCTCAAGAACATGATTTCATATTGTGTAAAAGCACATTTTCCCCTCTTCACGTATAGCTTGTTTTCCCTTAATACTTGGAAAAATTGTCATAAATGTATAAGATGCTCTTCTAATGTTTTGCTATATATCACAATATCATTCAAATATACCACAACAGATTTATCCAAGAAGGGTTGTAATACCTGATTCATAAGGGTGTAGAATGTGGCAGGAGCATTAGTAAGTCCAAAAGGCATTACTAGAAATGCAAAGGAATCGTACCTCATAACATAGGTAGTTTTTTGCACATCTCCCTCTACGATCCTCACTTGATAGTATCCTGATCTGAAATGAAGCTTGGTAAACCATCGTGCTTCCCAAAGTTGATCGAAAAAGTTGACAGTGAGGGGAATGGAATACTTCTTCTTCACGGTGATCTTATTAAGCACCCTATAGTCGACGCATAATCAAAGTGACCCGTTGTGCTTCTTTAGGAAAAGCACAGGTGCACCATATGGAGCCTTCGACTATTGGATATATCCTGTGTCTAGCAACTCCTTAAGTTGCCTCCTCAATTATTCAAGCTCGGGAGGCACCATGCAGTAGGGTACTACCACGAGTGGACTTGCACCTTGTACCAATTCCATTTTATGATCTACCTCTCACTTTGGTGGGAGATTCTTCGATAACTCTGTAGGCTTCACATCCTTATACTCCTCGAGGACATAGGTAATCTCTTTAGGTAATCCACTTGATAAAGCTTTCTTGTCTTCCTTAAATGCTACCAAAAATGTGGTTTGTGCCTTTTCACACTCTTGGCAAGTTATATAGCTGAAAGTTGCTTGGCTTATAGGTTTGCCTCTCGTGACAAGGGCACCATGCATGTATTACCCTCCTCTAAGATGCACATAGTGTTGACGAAGGGAATCGAGACGACCTTGACACCATTTATAAACTCCATGCCATTGGATAATCATTAATAAGAACAACTAAAAAATCAATAAGGCCAGACCACTCACCTAGGCACATCTTGATGCCATGAGCAACGCCAAAGGTCAATTTCGACTCAAAATTCACTGCCTTAATCCATCCTTGCTTCTTGCTATACTTGAGTCCCAATCAGTTAGCTTCCTTTACTTTGAGGAAATTATAAGTGTCTTCGGTGTCAATTAAAACTTTTACGACTTTATCACCTAACTTAACTTCTACGAATAATCATCCCTTCTTTAAGATTTGCACCCAATCTTGGTCTTTTCAAGTTGTCGTTGCTCCTCCCTTTCTTCGATCAAGGCGAAGAGCTTGGTCATCTTTGGGCACTACCTTCCCTTGTACAGTCCCTCACAAAAGAAGCATTTGATTGTTGCTTTCCCCCCTTTTTCCTTTTTAGAGGTTCCCTCCTTGTGGGAACCCTCTTTTCTTTAATGGTTGTCTCCTTTAATCTGTCTTGTGCCACTTTTGTTTTGTGAAACTTAGGTTTCTTAGGCTTCTTGAATTCAATGAGAGACTCAACAATGGAAATGGCAGTGGCAAGGTCTTGTGCACCTCACCTTTAGATCTCTAACTTAACACAATTTTGTAAACCATCCATAAAAGCAAAGAGTGCTTCCTTACCTGGATAGTCGGGGATCTCCAAGAGCACTTCACAAAACTCCTTCATATAGTCTTGAATGCTCCCCTTTTTTGTGAGATGTCGTAGTTTGGCTCTCGTCTCTAACTCGACATTCACGGGGTAGAATTGCCTCTTGAGTTCTTTCTTGAACTCATCCCAGGTGTCTATGGTGCAAGTACCCTCTTGATATCAGCATGCCTTCTCCTCCACCATACCATTGTAGTATCCTCAAGGATTGCTTTAAGCTCCAAAAGAAGTTATCAATCTCCTTTACATTCCTTGACCCACCATATGCCTTTGGCTTTGGAACGTCCACCTTTACAGGCGTAGTGACCACGGTGGGCATGATATTGCTTCCCCCTTGAGCAATCACCCTCTTGCAAAGGACTAGCTCATCTCACAACTTACAGACAACCTCGTAAACTCTTCTTTGAGGTAAAGAATCTCATATTGAAGGGTCTCATCTGAGGTTTTCACATGGTCTAGACATTTAAAAGAGGTAATGTTCAAGGCACCTTGCATCTCCCTTTGGACCTCTTCGTTCCCCTTCTCAAGTTCCTCGTTACGTTGGTCTACCTCCTCAAACTTCTCTTTCCCTTGGGATATTACAAGTTTTATCTTTGCCAGCCTTCCATTGATGTCCACCAAGACATCCCTCAACCTTGATCTCTCACTACTAGTCTTCTTCTCCTCTCCAATGTTTGTAGTCCTACTTATTCCTGACATCTTTACTAGGCAACGATGAGCACAACCTTAGCTTTGATATCAACTATCACGGACTTGGTCTTTTTACCAATAAACTGCTCGAAACATAGTTGTATGTCTCGCAACTAAGTCAGCCTCTCCCTCGAATACTAGAAACAAAGTTAACGCAAATTAGCAAAGATGAAGGATAAAACAAGAACAAGAATGAGGAAACTTGGAGAATGCTTATATTGCTTAAGAAAGCTTTACAAGGCAATTGCTAAGAACTTCTATGCATCTTACAAATGAAGTCCTTTGGGTATTTATAGTCTTCCAACTCCTTAATGGATGGCTAGGATTCATTTGATCCAAGGGCTCACAATCAACATATAGAATTCTCTACAGTTATCTACATGCTCAAGTATAATATACAATTATCTACATGGTTCTAGAGTCTTCTCTTTAGTCTTGTCTTGAACATGGAAGAATTGTGTGGAATCTTCTAGAGAACTCTGACTTAACATCTCCATCTAGTGGGGAATTTTGACGTACGTGACAATTGTTAAGAGGCTAGACTTAGGTTAACTTTGCAAGCGTGCACCATTGGCTTGGTCCGATTCAGGCTGGGCATAGTGCAAACGCGAGTCATTAATTCAAGTTAGGCTACTTTTTATCCTTTTAAGCCAAATTTGTTTATTTTTTTATTAGAGAGTTATTTTTTAGCTGATTCTTTACATGTTTCTATTTCTTCTTAATAGTTTCGAATGTTTCCATATTTGTCTCCATGATTTTTGGCCTCACCCCCAAAATCTTCTATAAAATTTGATTTAGTTATGTTTATTGGTTTTTCTAGCTATCCTTTTCATAGATAGATATTTTGGTTAAAATCTGATAAGTCTTTCTTTACATAACAATATTTTTGCATATTCTAAGTTTTGACCTTAAGTTCATAAGTTCGAGGACTAACTGTGTTAACCTTGAGTAGTAGGCGACATTATCAATTGTAGCATATTTTTGTTTACCTGTTTTCTCTATTGTACCTTTATTTTCCTAACACCATGCTTTAATATATGTCTAATACTACTTCTACTAAATTGTTAAGTAAAAGCTACATGTTTCATCTAATTATCTTATTAACTCAGTGCGCATATTTGGTGGAATAATATTATTTCACTAGAAATTTTCAAATTGGTATTTCATGCACATATTTGAAGACATTTTCCTAATTGACACAATGCAGCAGCCCGTTTAAGATTCATGGTGCTGAAAACTTTACAATGGTGAGAAGTTTTTTACCTCATTTTGGCTCAATCATTCTCTTCTCGGTTCGTTATGAGGATTTTTAGGCTCGAGATAGGGAAAACTTTGAATCTAGCTCAAACCCTAATTCAATAGAACATTAACTTCTGTATTAGTTTGACCTCTCTTTAGTTAGCGAACTTGTTTTTGAGTATTTGCTAGTTCCACCCAAATTCTTGCATTATGTCTGAATGTGTGTGAAATATACCAATATGACTTAAATAGTTTCTTAAGGAGTATGAATTGGCGACTAAAAGCCATTGCTTGTCCAGTTGTGTTTGGGACATCCTTAATTGCTAAGCCTCTCCCATCTTAAATTTAAGAAGCAAATTATGGTAAAAGGGGCATGATACATGTGTGATTGAGCCCAAGTTTATAATATAAATTGGCGACACTTTCATAGTTTTTAATATACTTTTTGACTCTTAATTCTTGATTTTGTGTTTAAATTAGTCCTTAAGTGTGTGTTTATGTTTTATACAATTTAATTGTAAAAATTGTTACAAATTGACATTAGTGCCTTATAAATTTTCTAAGGACAATTGATACTACAAATTGCAATTTTTGATTGTAGGAGCCTCTCAAAGAAAAAGGAGTCAATTAGCTAAAATGGAGTCAGCACGAGGACATGAGCTTCAGAACGTTCGCTGCAGCAAACAAGAACTGTCGCCGCGATGCAACATGGAGAAAAAGCTCGCCGCGGTGCAAATTGATTATTTCACCGTGACGAAGGATCCAGCAAGCGCACACCGCGACGCAACATTCATGGCACCGCGGCGAACTGTCGGAAACTTGAACTAAATTGGAAACTTCTGTCACTGTTCCGACCCAACTCGCAACCCAACATTTAAATTCATGCCAAATTAGGTCATGAGAGACAGACATCCATAGACGGGGAGAGAGCCGACATCCACAGAATTTCATTCCACTCACTCTCGGCTTTCATCCATCAACTCCGACTACCTTCACTGTCATCTTCACCATCTGTTGCTACTGCTGCCATCGATGACATCTGAGCTCTTGCGGTTGTGAGGATTTCCATCATTATGCTTGGCCAAAACACCGATTTCCTCTTGAAGATGTAGCGATGGCTTGAGTTCGATGGGCTTCAAAGGGGAATTATTTTACATTGTCAAGTTTAACTGCATAGTTATAAACTTCTGAGTTAGGGTTTATGGCCGTGTAGTTAGATTAGCTTGATTAGAGTTTAATCAAGTGTTGAACAATGCT
>JAOQMP010000210.1:32631523-32651777 GCA_027563575.1 Erythroxylum pedicellare | reverse complement strand
AAACATATGAAGGGCAAATTATTTTCATTTTTATTGAGGGTAAAAATGGTATTATATTATCTTTCATTCCCATTAATACAACAAACCAAACAACATTATTGGTATTAATACAGAAACCTAAGTTACAAACCAAACATCATTTTTTAAAAATATTTTTCATACCCATCCCCATCCCCTTCTACTATTATACCCATATCCATAGCCAATGCCATGCTCAAACCAAACGCCTACTTAATTCTTCCGATTCATTGTGTTTTAGACAGTTATAAAGTAGTTAGTGTATCGACATATTGAACCAGCAACTCAACGATAGATATGATAAGTAGACGATGTCGCTCTCTTTTTCCTCTCTTTCTTTGGAGTTTATATGTTGATATTTTTAAATATGCATTTTATAGTATTTTAGGTATTGAGTTTGTTGAAAATGACTCAGTTGATAATATTAGGAGTAGGGGATAATAAGGTATTGTTGATTTGTATTTTTTCATGGTATTAGGTAAAAATTCATAATTTATAAGTTATTCTTGTGTAGATTTATTTGTAAATAAACTTCAGTTCTTATGGATGTTATGTTTGGATATGGTATTTATATTGGTGTGATTGCCATTTATGTTTTATTTTCAAAGTCTTTAAAAAGAAGTAAGCCATTATAATTATGATCTCCTCTATAAGAAAGACAGAAGAAGCTCATAAGGCGAATAGGAAGATAGTTACTAAGCATATTATTAAAATTATTATAATGAATGATGTAAAGTTATTTTGATTTAAAAGTTCAAAATGTTGGTTGGGGATGATATTATTGCTTATAAGATAAGTCAACAAAATGCGAACATAAAGAACAAGGTTTGATACTTAAATCGAATTAAACTAAATTAGAAAAGTTTGGTCATCAAGTATTATTATTATTATTTGATTGTGATTATATTTTAAGAGTATTTGTAGAGTTCTCAAATATTTTATTATTTAGAGAAGGTCTCAAAATTGATGCAACCCCTTTAATCTAGGGTATCTAAAGTGGGTCACATATATGTAATTGTATAAACTATAAGAGATGGAAAGGTTTAGGGTGATGAGGGATATCTACTACTAATTTTATGGTTATTTTAATATGGATGAACTATCATTAAGAATAAGGGAGGATCAAGTAATAGAAATTAGTAGTGATAGTTTTAGATGGATCATAGAGATTATGAATAGAACCAAATAAATATACATAAAAGATAGTGAGGCGAAAGTGATAAGGCTTTAGGAGAAGTATGAAGTTAATGTTCACTAAATCATGATTAAATGCATACATGAGAAAGAAAGGAGTGTGTAGACATAAGAATGTTTTTGATAAAACTTCATTCTATATGTTTTGATTTTTTAATACCTAAATACTAGTCATGGCATTAATATGAAACTATTGGACACCATATCTAATGATGAATAATATAAGTAGCATAGGTTAGGGATATTTCATCTTGAACCATTTTTGCATGTATGCTTATATATTTTGGCACGTTATAAAGGCTAAAGCTGTTATACATTGCTTGGTAGGTAGTTATATTAATGGTGATTCACATGTTCTACAAATTCTAGTTTTCAATAGATATATATACTTTATATAATGTATAATGAATTGAAACATACTTCATTTTAATTTTTGTAGATATTTTTCTTAAAATGCTATATGTTTATGAACCCTTCAAGTGTGAGAAGATGGTAAGGATTACACTTTGGGATAATATATGTTGACGAAACTTTATCAATAAGGCATTAGATGTTGATAAAGTGTCAAAGTAGGAGCATAGGAAGTCGAAGATAATGATATTATTATAAATTTATGATAACATTTAAACAAATTATCCTATTAAGTATCCTATTAAGATAATGATTTTATTTTTAATTTATGGTAACATTTAAACAAATTATTTATGAAGATTTTAATTGATTAATATCTTTACTTATCCTAGACTAAAGGCTTAATTACAATGGAGATTACCCAATGAAGCATCATGGCTAGGAAGCAATGATGAAAGTGTAAATGGCTTTGTGGGAGATAATAGATACAAAGATAATGATTGAATAACTTGCTAGGAACATACATTTCTATAATTTTTAATTTGTATATGAATATTTGTTAACTTTTTAGTTTAATGGGAAGAGAAGAACTCCATCAAGATGAGGAGTTGTTGATGATAGAGAATAATAGTAAATAACCAACTTTAAGGAAAGAGATACTAATTAGAAACTAAAAAAAGAAGATATCTTAAAATATTAAGATACATCAATTATAGAGAAAGATATCATTAAGAGTTTTCAATGATGGAAGAAATAAGTGAATAATTAGTCCTCAAATGTAAGGAGACGTTAATTATAGACCTAAAAATGATGTCCTAAGAAATGATGAGATGTTGATAATGGAGAAAGATAAAGAAGGGAATGTCAGTAGATAAGAGGAGATAACAATTCAGGAGGAGAAAAAGAAAATCAAGTTCAAAGAACCCTTCATTATAGTTTTAATGAAAATTGCCATTTTAGTTGAAATGTAGCATCATCAAAGAAAAGGTGAGATCACAAGAAGACACTGATGAAGGACATTAAGAGGAAAAAATAGAAATAATAAGAGGTAGATAAAATAGGCGTTTTTGAGAAGGTAAAATTATATGATTGAAAGATTAACTAAGTAATTGTATTCATGAAAATGAATTTGATAAAAGATACTTGGCACTTTAGGGAATGCTTGTAAATATTTTGAGGGATCCGAAAGTAAGATTAATGATGTTATATGCTTATAGTTACTACCATTTGAGAAGAAATCTATTCTTATAGGAGAACCCTAACTTCTAAATCTTTGTATAATAAATTCCTCTGATGAAAAGCTAGTTAAAAAATAAGATAATATAGTTATTATTACTATAACATTAATATTGATGCATATGTTGCTGTATATTATTTAAAATTAATATGCTTTTGGTTGAATTATTCTAGTAGATTTTTTGATTGTGAGATCGTCCAAAATGTTAGGTTTGGCTTATTAAGTGATTTCCTTTTATATTTTAAACCTAGAAATCACATAAGTAACATGGTGAGTCATACTCTACAAACTAATAAAAGAAAGTAGTTTCTAGTTTCATTTACAATATTATAATTCATTATGTATATTTGATGGTGCGAATACCTAGTTGTTTATAATATGTTTTCATCAATTTTATTACTTAATAGTGTAGTTCCTGGAGTTTTTATGAGAAGATACATAATGGACTTAATGTTTGTGGTAAACAATCTTAACATCTTTGTTTATGAAAAGAAGTATAATAAATTTAATATTATATTATTATGTTATTAAGCAAACATAAACTAAGTGCTTAAGGAAAAACTAGACAAATTCTTATGTATTATTTCTAAGTATGCAAGAAATATTGACTAGAATTTGGATATGAACATTGATGAGCATATGGTTAGTTAGGTAAGTGTATTGCATTTGGTTTATATTTCCTAGAAATATTATAATTTATGAAATAATGTTTTAGATAATGATTTTTGTTTGTAAATTTTCATCATTGTACTTCAAAACAATCATTGGTGGTATTATTATATGTTAATAGAAGTAAGGGATATTATGATATTGAACTTTATACATGTAGAGGATGGAATTAAAAAGATCCTGAATGAAGCATTGGTAGGTTGCAATTTATTGTTTGTACTATATGTGATAATATAAGATTCCATTGCATTATAAATAACCTAAAAGGGATACTGATTTAGGGTTATAGGTTATGTTTTATGGAAAGTTATTGTATTATCCACTCTACAATGCAATTATAAAATTTTCTGGTCAACATTTTCTGTCTCTTATGTTTCTAGGTTAAAAAAACGTAAGAATAACATTATGTATTTGTCTATTTAAATGTATAATCGAGTTCTCTAATTACATATCATTATTGAGTTAAGTTATAAAGATTAACTAACATGTTAAGTAATGTGCCACTTGCTGCACAAAGTAATGGCTATATGATTTACCTATTATATGCTTAGCAATTTTGATAAAGATATTAAGCACCTGGGTTTGAGATTATGGTAGGCTGTATATGTTATGTGCATTTTCAACATGTAATATACTATTGTTGACATATATGATTTATAGTTTGACTAGAATTTAAAATCACCTCTTTGATAGAGTGATGTCAAGTGACTTCAACTTCTTGCACTATCAATACCTACTTACTATAAAAAAAACTTAAAAAAACATGCATATGAAATGCAATTCAATGATTAATTGAAATGTAAGGATTATATTGTTGATTGTTCAATGATTGATTGAAATGTAAGGATTATATTGTCGATTTTTATTTGACAATTAGTATAAGGATTATTCTAGCATTTTATACTAATTTATTTTAAATTGACATTTACTATAAACTTTTAAGGTTTTTTCTTGAATTAAGATAAATGACATCTGTTATAATATGTTTCAAATTTCCCCACAAGTTGAGTTTCACCAAAGATGTGTTTATTGGCAAAGAAAATAAAGTGTACAATCGTCAAAGTCAAAGGCCTTAATTTTTGGTTTCTCTCCAGTTAACCTCCCACTAGTTTTTCTTACTATTTTTGGCAAGTATCTAGTGTTGCTACTGATTAGCTTCTATTATGGGAAGATTATATGGAAGCCTCCAATAGAGGCAAGTCAAAGACCTCTTCATCATAAGAGAAGCAAGGACTTGAGGGGAGAATGTTTTTGAGTAGGAATAACCTATTTCTAACTCTTCAGGAATCCATGGAAGCTAACAACTAGAGAACTAACAGTGATCTGTCACTAAGAGCTCCAAAGGAATTAGACTAGTCTTGGAGAAATGTAGTGGCTGTAGGCACTTTAACAGAGAAACCAAAGCATTTCCATTCAATTGTGGTTAATGGGATAATCATCCCATACTGTAGCTGTTACAGGTAGGAGCTAAAACATGGTCTAACACATTGGTAGGTTTCTTTCTAAATAAGATGCCTTCTTTCCCTTAGGTTCAAATTTAGGCATATATCAGGTAGGGAAATAAGGGTTTATAAAAAAATTCTCCATCTAAGGAGGAGTCATTCCTCTTCAAATTCAATTATGTGGACAACTTGAATGTGAATATTGAATATGCTCTTTGGCACATTGGAAGTCAGCTAATGTTTGTCCAAAAATGGACCCCTGGAATGGAGCTTGATAAGAATTTGAATTAAATCCATACCTCTATAGATTAACTTCCACAATATCCCACTAAAGTGTTGGACTCTAAATGGTCTGAGTTTTCTTGCAAGCTTAATGGGTAATCATTGCTCTTCATAAGGATTTCTAAAAAGTTTACACCATCAAATATACATGAAGAATTATTCATATTGGGATCACATTTGTTAAATTAGAAGCATTGAAATGATAAAGGAATTTAGATTGAACCTTTAGTTAGCCTATTTTCTTGTTTATTATCCTACCATATTTTATCCCTGAGGAATAACGCATTTTGATAACCACATTATTAGTCTTTACCTTATTTTTCTTGAAGCCTTTTTATTATTTTTGAACCCTTAAGGCTATTTACGTTTACTTAATTGATTAAAATTTGAATTTTACAAAGGTCTAATATTTCTTTAATTGTTGGTACATGAAGAATGTTTAAAAAAATTAATTAACTAAATAAATAATAATGTTGCAAGCGTTAAAAAATTAAAATAAAAATGTTAAAGTTATGGTACCAATGAAATTATGGTTTGAAGGACCTATATTTTGAAAAACTAAGTATCATATAATTTTGTTTATATAAATTTCCTTCAATATTATCACTTTTTTTTAAATTATTATCCCCATCATACCTTAACCTAAGCCTCATTCAAACCTTGTAATAAGACCTTTTGATTTTTGTTTCTAGTTTACTTACAAGTGGTAAAGATATTATTTTATTACAAGCTTATGGTTAAGAATCCTTCTATGCAATGATGTGAGAGTTCTTACACTTTTCACTATAAACAATTTGAGTGTATTAAGTGAATCTATGGTGAGGGTATAAAAATATATGCTTTCAATTTAAAAAAGATTATCTATAAGATTGCTTTTGATATTGACTTATGAAGGTTGGTTCTATACTGAATTGAATCTAATTAACTAATTTGATAAATATGATATGATGATTTAGAGTGTGCATGGGCAGGTTGATGTTAATAAGGGATGAATGTTTGTAAGCTTGATGAATTATATTATGATTTGCTTGAGGAAAAGTAAAAGTTTAAGTGTGAGGATGTTTGGTAAAGGATTATTTATCTATATTCATATACTTATATTTAGTGTGTTTTTGCTTATTATTAAATAATTTTATAGTATTTTTTGATGCTTATTTTGCTTCAAGTGTGATTTTAGATGATAATTACCTTCATAAACCAAGAGGAGGTGTATTCAAGTGACAATATGGCATGGAATAAAAGAATTTGAGTAATTGTGGAGATACACATTTTTGTATAATGGTCATGTAATTCACTATAAACGTATAAAGCTTCAAAGACACAATTCCTACCTATATAGAGTTACAAGCCTATGTAAGTTGACATATATGATCGTGTATGTTGCCCATATAAGTCTTTATAACCATTTAAAGTCATAAATTGAAGTTTTTTAAAGATACACAGTCACCTACACGACCGTATAAGTGCTCATGTATATCTTAGAATTTGTTGATATATGAGGATTAACTATCTAGGTGACCATGTATCTCCTAGAAATCCTAATTTATTGATATATATGGACATTAAGAAGGCTACATCAAGGGAGGGAAATTAGAAGTTATTGAATTTAGAAAGAGGTAGCTAGAGTTGTCAGAGACACTTGAAAAGGAAGAGCAAAAGCACAATAATAAGCTACACATCATACAAAAGGAGACCAAAGAGTGGAAACATCAAATCATTACCAGCTTTCTTGAATTTCTAGATTAAGTCTTCCAAGTTGATTCATTATTTTCTTATTTTATTTCATTGCCTTGGATTTTAATTCTGAATAGTTATGTTTTGATTATGATTATGGAATTCTAAATCTATATTAGGGTTCATTATTAATACTTTATGGTATTTTTCAAACTCATACTTAATAAGAAATCAAAAGATTGAATAAGAGTTTTTTTTTGAAAAATAAATGACTTATATAGCAAAAGCTATTACAAAATTGCAACATTACAATGATTTCTAAGATTCAGAGTTCTATATCTTAATTACACGATTTGTGGGTCCATTACAAAATTGCATAGAGTGCTAACATACAAAAATACAGACCTTCTTTAGAAATAACTATTCGTAGGTTCCGTTTGGCTTTCATACGAGGGGATAATAGGGTCAACTTTTCTAGCAATGAAAACAACTATAATCCAATTCAAAATTCTATTTGCTAGTTGGTGCTTGTCATCCTCTATTTGCTTGTAAAGTCTACTATTTCTTTCTTTCCATATCATATAGATGGTGGTGGTGAATACTACTTAAAGGAGGATATCATTCACTTTACTAGGTCTAGAATGGTCAATTACCCACTGCAAGGTGTGCTCCTGTTTGTAGGTATGGTTTGTTGCTTCAAAAATATTTTGGATCGTATTTTGTATGGATTTGAAGTAGTCACAAACAATGAAAAAAATGATTTCTGTACTCGTTTACACTATAACAAAGGAGACAAGAGGTATTTGAAGGGGCAAACCATCTGTATTTAGTCCTTAACCTATTCTTAATCACTAACTAAGTGATTATTGAGGCTTTTGAGTTAAGAGAAGTTTTCCATAGGAGATTATACCACGACACTTACACTGATTCATTTATGAAAATTTTATGGCACGTAGCATTTGTAAATTTTCCTTGTGGATAAGGAGTCCACTAAAATTCATCTTTAGTACTTCTATCCTCTAGTTGTGGAAGGTACTCAGTTAATGTAAAGAAACCTCTAAAGTTTCCATACAATACACCATCTTATATTAGATTCATAAATTTAGAATCCAGGGGTAACCTACTTCTCAAGTGTGCAAAGTCTGGATTGTTTATATGAGGGCTTACTTCAAGTTAATTATCAAACCGTACTCACATGTTTCCTCCATCTCTTACCCTATACTTGATAAAGGGGTATATCGAGTGCCTTATCTTCAATAATTAATTGAATTTCCATGAGAATTGATTGGAGTTATCAATCTACCAAAAATTGAGATTTTAGAGGTGAAATGCATGGATCCATTTGGTCCATAGGGCTTCATTATCCATAAGAAGTCTCCAGAGTTTCTTATTTAATAACACTCTCTGCATGGTTGAGATAGAGATAATACTCAACCCACCATATTCCTTAGAGACTTTGAACTCACTCCATTTAACTTTTGATACTTTTGCTATTTCTTTATTTCCTAACAATAAGAAAGTTTTCATCATTATATTGATCTCCTTTGATATCTTCTTTGGTAAGAAAAAACGTGTTGTCCAATGCATATGCAAACTACTCAGAACATAAATGATCAGTGTAATCCTAGTCGTATAGGAGAGGTGCCTATTTTTCCATAAGTTCATCTTAGATTTAATCTTTCCAAATAGTGGAATACAGTCTAAAAACTGCAGCTTTGAAGTATGAAAAATGCTGGTGTAATGGTCCATCACCTACATGAGATGTTTAGTGTAAGGACTAGGTCTACAAGGGTGAAAGCTATCTAAACCTTTCACAATCTCAGACAAAAGCCTGATGAACTAGTGCGAGATTACATGCTTAAGGTAATCTTTGCGATTATAGAGGCTGAGATGCTTGGGGCAGATATGGATGTGAAAATGTAGATAATTATGATCATCATTAGTTTAAAACTCTTCTTTTCAGCAGTTTAAGTTGGACTATGAGCTCAACATCAAAGATTACACCTTGAGTGAGTTAATGAATACCCTCTAGAGCATAGAGGAGATATTAAATATCAAGGCTAATGGGCCGAGGCTAATGGGCCGAGGCTAATGTAGCATCTTCTTCTAAGCCCAAGGGTAAGGGCAAGCAAAAGAAAAAGAGTTTAATGAAAAAGAAAGCCCAAATAGGGGTCAAGGTCCAACTTATAAAAAAGAAGGACAAAGAGGAAACTAAAGGAAAGTGTTTCCACTATGGTGAGAAGGGCCACTGGAAAAGAAATTATGCAGTTTACCTTGAGTCCCTCAAAAGCAAATAAGATATGGGTTCTAAGTTTGTTAGGAACTAGAAATGTGGCAGATTCATTTGATTCTTGGATATTAGATTCAGGAGACACTAACCATGTTTGCCATTCTTTACAGGGGTTTTAGCAAAGGAAAAGACTACCTAAAGGCCAATTTCAAGTCAAGATAGCAGATGGATCCTACGTTTTGGCATATTTAGTGGGAGTAGTTATTTTAGACTTTCCTAGTGGTTATAGGTTATATCTGGAGGATGTATATTACATTCCAATGATTGTAAGGAACATGATTTCTGTTTTTTGTTTAATAAAATCTGGTTATTCCTTATATTTTGAACATGTTGTTTCAATACTTGAGAATAAGGATTTTATTTGTAATGCAATAATTAAATAGGATTGTTCTTTATAGAACCTATGACAAGCTCATTAAACACCACAGAATTAATAACACCAAGACAATCCAATGACTCTAGCATTAATTCAAAATATCAGTTGTGCTTAAGAATGGGTCATATCAATCAGAAAAGACTTGACAGGTTAGTTAAGGATGGGATCCTTGAGGGCTTAGATAATGATCCATTACCCACCTGTGAATCTTTAATTGAAGGAAAAATGACCAAGGCCTCATTTTTTTAAAGGAAACGGATTTGAATCCATGTTGGACCTGGTACACACTGATGTGTGTGGCCCATGAACATACAAGCTAGAGGAGGTTATGAATACTTTACAACCTATATAGATAATTACTCTAAACATGGCTATTTGTATTTGATGCATAAAAAGAGTAAATCCTTTGAAAAGTTCAAAAAATTCAAAAATGAAGCTAAGAAGCAGCTAGGCAAGCCATTAAAATAACTTCGATTAGATCGAGGTGGTGAGTACTTTTCTGGAGATTCCAAAAATTTCTAATTGACAATGGAATTGTTTTCAACTTGTTAGTTTCTTAAACACCTCAACAGAATGGTGTAGCAGAGAGGAGGAATAGGACTTTATTGGAAATGGTAAGATCAATGATGTCCTATGCTAGTCTTTCAGAATCGTTATGGGGATATGCCATACAAACAACAACTTATCTTCTTAACTTTGCTACATCCAAATTGGTGCCTAAAACACCTTGGGAGTTATGGACTAACCGAGTGCCTTCATTGCGGCACTTAAGGACTTAGGACTACCCAGCCCATGTTTTAAGGCGTGAATCCACAAAGATGGAACCAAGGTCAGAAGTATGTTGTTTGTAGGATATCCTACGGGTACACGAGGGTACTATTTTTACAGTCCTTAGGATAGGAAGGTATTTATGTCGACAAATGCAACCTTTTTGGAGGAAGAATTTGTGAGAAATCACAAAGAAAGAACTGAAGTAGTACTAAATGAGTTAGCTGTTTCATCCAAACCAAGAGTTGATTTGGATATAGCAGAATAAGATGTCAAAATGGATTTAAGAGTTAAATAAGAAGAGCAGCCTGAACATCAAGTAGTGCCTAGACATAGTGGAAGCATTGTGAGACAACCAAGCAGGTATCTAGGTATAGGAGAAGGCATAATTGCCATCTCAGACTAGAAGAAAAGAATCCTCTTAGTTAAACATAGGCTATTAATGATGTTGATGCAGAGAAATGACTCAAGGCCATGGAATCGAAAATAGATTCCATATACTCCAATGAAGTCTGGATCCTTGTAGATCTACTACCAAATGTACAAGCCATAAGGTGTAAATGGATCTATAAAAGGAAAAAAGGATCATATGGAAAGGTAGAGACTTTTAAAGCTAGATTGGTAGCTAAAGGCTACACTCAAAAAGAGGGTATAGACTATAAGGAGACATTTTCTCTCGTTGTTATGCTTAAGTCCATCAAAATTCTTTTGGCCATTGTAGCCTATTTCGATTGTGAAATATGGAAAATGGATGTCAAAACCGTATTTCTTAATGGGAATCTTGAGGAGACCATTTATATGGCCCAACCAGAAGGATCCGTTAACCCAGGTAATGAGCATAAGGTATGCAAATTGTAGAAGTCCATTTATAGGCTTAAGCAAGCATTTGGGTCTTGGAACATTAGGTTTAATAAGTTTATCAAAACTATGGGTTCATACAAAACGTAGATGAACCCTGTGTCTATACAAGGATACAAGAAGGCAAGGTTATTTTCCTAATTTTGTATGTCGATGACATTCTACTCATTGAGAATGATGTAGAAATGTTAATAGTTCTTAATGAAGGATTTAGGATAGGATATCTATGTTCTAGGGATCAAACTTATAAAGGATCATAAAAATAAACAGACAGCCTTGTCTCAATTAACCTACATTAAGAACATGCTCAACAATTTTGCCATGCAGGATTCTAGGAGGGGTTTCACACCTACTAGACATGGAATTAAACTTTCAAAGGAACAAGCACCTAAGACCCAAGAGGAGGTTGAATGCATGCATAACATTCCATATGCTTCGACAATGGGAAGTTTAATATATGCTATGCATTGCACTAGACCGAATATCTGTTACGCATTAGGATTGGTAAGTAGATTCTAGTCCAATCCAGAAATGGAGCACTGGACTACAGTTAAGTGCATACTGAAGTATCTTTGTAGGAAGAAGAACTTAATGCTTGTTTACTCTAGAAGTAACCTTATACTGATAGGATATGCAGATTCTGATTTCCAATCAGATGTTGATTCAAGGAAATCAACTTCTGGTTCTATATTTGATTTAGGAGGTGGAGCCATAGTTTGGAGGAGTGTCAAGCAATCTTGTGTTACTGATTCAACTATAGAGGCTGAGTTTGTTGCTGCTTGTGAAGCAGCAAAAGAAGCGGTCTGGCTCCGTAAGTTCCTAAATGATTTAGAGGTAGTTCCTGAGGCAGAAAAAGCCATTACACTTTATTGTGATAATAGTGGGGCGGTGGCTAATTCTATAGAACCTTGGAACCATAAAGCTGCCAAACACATTGAGAGAAAGTATCATCTCATAAGGGAGATAATACAACGTGGTGAGGTGAATGTGGTAAAGATTCCCATAGAGCAAAACCTTGCTGATCCTTTTACAAAGATGATGTCTCAAAAGAGTTTTGAGGGTCACCTAAAAGGGATGAGAACGAGGGATATGTCAAACTTGCTTTAAAGCAAGTGGGAGATTGTTGGGATTATATAAATATAGTACCCTAGAAAACAAGTGTATTTACATATAACTTAATCTTCTTCCAGTTATTTTTTTGTAATGAAAATATTTATTATTAATAAAACAAAAGAATTTGGCTTTATTTGTATGAGCATAATATAACTAGTCATAAGGTACCTAGATTATTTTGTAAGTAATATACAGATATATGGAGATGTATGGGAAATATGTATATTATTATAATCTAAATTTTTTGATTCACAATTGAATAATCAAGTTGGTCGCTTGATTATGGTTTAGACTGTAGTATTGAGATTTATCTCTATGTAAGTAAAGGAGTTTACTTTAAGGGAATGATGATTTTTATATCAGCATAGTAGGTAACCATCGATAATGGCACTATTAAATAAATCTGGAATCACGTATGTTTTAAAAGATTAAAGTAGGTCGTTTCTTTAACTTTAAAACTTACACTTTAGCATTCTTTTATTACGAACCATAATCTTGATGAGTGATGAACTCATGTGTGGTTCGATATAATTCTTGATATGATTAGAATGGATTTTTACAAAGTATCAATTTAGTGTCTGCATGTTGGAATTATTAATTAAAACATATATCAGGGAACATTCACTCAAATAAAGAGTTTATAGTGATATCATCACTTCTAGTTGTTTTACGGAGATTGGTGATTAAACTGGCACCAGTAGTTTGGTAAACTAGTTACCCATAAAGTCTTAACACCAAGATGAGATCTTGTGTGTTAATCACCATATAGAGTGAAGCGGGAGATCTAGAAGGAAAAACCAATTAAGGATAAAACGATAATTTTACCTTTTATTGTGCTGATGGCTATAATATGGTTCATAATAGAGTTTGCAATTGGATATCTATTTTTGAAACATGTGTTCTTATAATATTTAGTAATTCAAGAGTTTAGCTTATTGTGTTTAGTGGAATGACAATTGTTAATATGTTGGAATTAATTATAATAAGATTAAATTAATTCCCAGTTTATTAGAGCTTAGATTATATAAGTCCAATTAGATTCCCCACTTGGCTTTAAGGAAAGGTTATCAATCAAAGTAAGAAAAATAAATAGAGGTTACTAGAAAGTAAATAAAAAAAGAAGGATCAAATTAGATTCGCAATAATAAGACTGGAACAATTTAATTAAGAGTTAATTAAATTGGTTTTAAGTCTATGATTAAATATTGAGCTTAAATTAATTAATTGTTAATTAGAATCCCAAAATGAACATTTAATATTGGGCTAGATTTTGGTTTGATTTGAATAATTAGATTAATTAAATTAAAACAATATTTGTAAAGACAAAAGAGGGGCAAACAGTTTTATATAGCTAAATGGAGAGCTGCACATTTAGCATTGAATTGCTAAATATAAGGTGGGGTTTTTATCATGCTTAATCATCATTAAATGGTTTAATGGTGTCCTCATTAAATGGCTTAATGGTTTTCATTTAATGTTGTCATGTTGAAAAACATATGAACGTTTTAGCATTCATTTCATTAAAGAAGGAAGTAGTGCATTTGTTGCTCTCCCTCTCCATTCTTTCATCATGTAACCGAAAATGAGAGTGTCTTGTTATTGTTTTTGTCTTTTCATCTAGCCATATTAAGCAAATGAGAATGTCTGATTTATTTCCCTCTTTTTTATTTTAATTAAAAGAAAGAGTTGGTGCATTGGTTGGTCTTCCACTCCTTTCTTTCATGAGCTAGCCAAAATTAGGAATGAGAGTGTCTCATTTTGGTTTTTTCAGCTAGTTGATCATAAACGGAAAACCTCTACAATATTTATTCTCCTTTCCCACCAAAGGATCTTGTTAACCATGTTGTCCAAAGAGAACAAGTGGTAAATCAGATTGGTTGAGGATACAATAGCAAGGAGATGGTACAATAGCAAGGAGTCAAATCTATAGCAAAGGAGCTGGTAAAATTTCTATCATGTTCTTATGTTATTTATTTTTCTAATACTGTATCGTATATGGATTAAACATATTGATTTGGTTATCATGCTTCCTCTATGTTTTGGTTTTGGAAATGTTTTTTGAAATCTACCGTTTAGCCAAATCTAGTATGATATTGCTTTCGATCCAACACATAATTCACATTGTCACTGCATGATCTTGACTATGGATGAAGAAGCTCCTTCGTGTTGTTCAATTGCTTAATGAGGGCAACAATTAGTGCTTACAAGGCTATTACCGAGTCAAGTAGAATCATTCCTTTTTCCTCTTTGGACCCATGTTTACTTCTTTCATTTGGCCACATACAACTATTACTCACCAACTCTTTCGAATCATCATGAGTTGCATCAATGGTTTTCCTCATCAAAGATCCTCTTGTAGTTGTATTTATTGTTCCCCTTATGCTCGGAGTTATACCATTGTAAAATTTCTACAAACAAAATTCACTCAGAAGGTTGCGGTATGGGGAAACTCCTCTATAATTCCTTGAATCTCTCCTAAGCTTCATACAATGACTCCTTATCACTTTGTTGAAATTTGGTGATTTATTTGATGATTCTTGTTATCTTGGTCAAGGGGAAGTACTTAGCCAGGAAAGCCTGGGCTAGCCACTCCCAAGTTGTGATTTGGCTTGCATTGAGTGAATTATACCATACCTTTGCCCGATCTCTCAAGATAAAAGAAAACAATCTCAACCTAACAGCATCATCCAACATCCCATTAAACCTGAAGGTATCACAAATCTCCAAGAAGTTTCTAAGATGGGTGTTGGGACCTTCTTTAGACAGTCCCTAAAATTGCACACTGCTCTAAAGTATGTTGAGGAGTGCCGGCTTGATCTTAAAATTATTTGCCTAAATCGCTGGCCTTGCAACTTCTTGAGAACTGAAACCTGGGATCACAAAATCCTTCTTCTACCATATTCCTTTTTATTTTGTCTTGATGTCTAACTCTTCTTAGCTCTCTTTCGTGATTTGTAATATTTGAAATTTCTTATTTACTAAGGTCGTTAGACCTTCTTGTGCTCCTTGTGTTCATGCACCTTCAAAAACTCAAGGAAAAGTATCAAACACTCTTAAATCAATGTCATCCAAACTAAACAGGATGCTAAAGAAAACAATCCTCGGTAATAGTGCAAAAAACTTGTTGATTGCAAAACAAATAACTTATTTTACACTAAAAACTACAAGTATGTGGGTTGTAACTTATATTAAGAAGGAGATATCGTCCCACAAAGATTATGTTAGGCACCACTTAATTCAGTTTGTACTTTGATTAAGACTCAGATTTGATTAATAACTGAAAAGTAAACTAAATCAAAATAAATTAGCAATAATCAAATAATGTAATAAAGGAAATCCGTAAAGATAATTAATCAAGTTATGGGATAAAGGATTCTACCTATCATTAATGTTATTCTACACTTTTATATGTTTCTAGGGTGTCGATTCTAGATGATTGTAGAGTTGATTACTCTCTCTCAAGTTATAATCATTCCGTAAATTGTAAACCCTAATCGAGTTATGGACTTGTAGTCTCTCAATTTACAAATTCCCCACAATTCTAATTAGTTCCAAAGCTCTCTAATAAACAATCGGGTGACACACAGGATCTCTCTCTATGAAATTACCGACTAGTTTGATTAAGTGGTCAATTAGATCACCTAACTCTTGTTAATCCAATCTAATCACTTTTATCTAATTCACCCTCTCACTTTATTATTGAAATATGCAAATACATCAATCAATCATATCACCCACCTCAAGTAAACACAAATAAACTAGATTAACATTAAAAATAAGCAAAATCCTAAAGCAAATATTAAAACATCATGAGCAACTCAAAATCGATATCTATACAACCCATCTCAATCTTACCCATTAAATGAATAAAAAAGTAAATGGGGAGGAAATGAAACTCAAGTTGGTTGATTTAGGAGAGCAGCAACGTCGAGAGATTACCTTTTCTGAGAAGCTTCAGCCCCTCCTCTTCTTCCTCTTCTTCTTTTCCCCCTCTCTTTGTTATCTCTCTCTTTAGGGTTTCCAATATAGGCAGAATGTAGACTCCTCTCTAGGGTTCCATCATTATCCTTTTATAGTCTTTTCTAAATAAGGTAACCTAGTGTCTTTCCAGGGTCTGAAATGCCCCTCGAAAACTTGAATCTAAAAATGACTTCACATTTATCTGCGTGTAGGCCACGATCATGGCGTATAGTGCATGATTATGGCCCTATTTTCCACGATCGTGGCCTTATGTTAGTGCTTCTGTCACTATTGTGGCAGGTCCCCCACGATCGTGGCCTTGTGTTTTGGTTCGATTCTCCTCCTAAACTCTTTCGAATGCCCTGAAATAGTAACAAATTCATCACAACACCTCATATATATATATAATTGAAGCTCAAAAACATGTTCTCACCTAAAGCAAACTTAAAACACGAATGTTTATGGACTAATGCAATTCTTAAGCTTAACGCACACTAAACATTCAACTCAACCACTAAACACATATCAAATTACCTATAAAAATACAGTGCAATCTGCACCTATTAGTAACCAAATTATAAAATCCTTATAATTTTCAGTTGGACAACCCTGTTGTAACTAAAATAATTGTAATAATGAAACCTATAAACTTAACTAATCTAATACATATATACATAATAAGGGGAACGGGGTTGTGATTCAAATCAAGTCGAAAAATCAAAGAAATAAAACATAAACTAATCTAGTATCATAAATGAACAATTATGTTTTAAAATTTAGTTTACTCATGCAATTTTGTCATATCTTGATAATTTGGATATTTAACAAGTTGGATGTAGAAAACCAACCAGATGGTTTCTATTTGTTCCTTTCACTCTTATAAATTGATCTAGCTTAGTCAAAACACATTAAGCACAAGGAAACACAATCATCAACTAAAAATTTTCAAAAAAATGTCCAAATTCCAACCTATACAACTACAAATGAATCACTAGTTCTACTTATATTATTCAAATAATCAAGGATTTATCTAATCAAATAAGAACATGAATAAACATAATTAGGAATTCCAACAATTTTACAATATTAAATCCATTTAGTAATCAATTAAATTAAATCATCTAATATCCTGAATAATCAAAATTGCATATCTAGAACAAATTTAAACAACCAAGAATAAATTAAGCATAGGAAACTAGAAACAAAGAGAATAGGGTTTCAGGAAAACTCATTCAATTTTTCTGCCTTCACAGACTTTGGAGTAGCCTTAAAGGTCTGGAATTTCTTCCTCCGCCAATCACAAACTAACTCAAAATAAGTGGGATTTGGCTGTCCTTTTCACCTAAATGCTCCTTGCAATAGCTCTTGGCTTTAACCCACCTTGAATGGTTGATAAAACCTCTCAGACCTCTCAACCTTGCATGATTACTTGCTACTCTCTTCCTTACTACTCCATCACTTTTATAGGCTCACAAAAAATCTCTAAGAGCTATACATTGCTAGACATGTGATAGGCTTCTTCTTATCTTTTCCATTTTCAAGAGATTTGATGGAGATAATGTTGGGTGTGTGTGACTCCTTTTCCTACCTGATGCTGCTTGTTCTATTGTTGTTATTTTTCTCTTCTGCTGTTGCTTTTTGTTCTGATGTGTTCTCCTTACTACTGTGTTTTGCTCTTGTCTTGTCTTTTACTACATTTTTGTCTTTTACCCAACTATGTTTTACTCCCTTTTTGTGTTGCATTTTAGGTAGTATGGTTACTTCTTTTACGCTATGTCATTTTTTACTTTTTTAGGGTGTTGCATTTTGCTTCATCTCTCTAGTTGTCGCACTACATTTTCTTCTAGTTACTGCTACTACATAATTTTATCCAACTTATTTCTGTTAGTGAATTGGGCTAGTTTGCTTATTCTAGTGGGTTGTTGCTTTTTGGAGTTTCTTTTGAGCTAAACTTCATTTTAGTCTTAATTTTTATCTAGATTCCTTTCCTTAGGTCCACTAAGTTATAAGAAAATATTTAGTACAATTTAAACCCTTTGCAAAATTAAAATATAAAATTAAATAAATTGAATAGTTTATAAGAAAATGAATTAATTGAACCTAAGTGAGCTATGTAAACGGTGTAAAATATGCTATAATTTCTACTTATCAATGATGTTGAATAACATCATCGGTAAGAAGTTCAAGGATACCAAAATGTCGAATAGCCTAATTGATAGTAATCTACTGAATAATCACATCCTCTTTGGGAATCAAGTCGTGTAGGTCCTAAGGCATACCATCCCCACTTCTTATTCTCACGTTGAAGCCAAACGTACTGGGCTAAGACATATCCGAAATGAAACGGCATCCACACGCTCATGCTCTATAAGTAAAACATGTTTATGTTCTCAATGATGTCGAAGTTGTCACCCCACCCATTTAAGTTATGGCTAAGAATGACATTAATGTACTTAATGTAGATGCTTTGGATTTGTTGGCTTCATAATTGTGACACCCTATTATCATGGGACACATACTGAAACACCCTGAGGACATTTCAGTACATAACCTATGATAACGGCACGTTAGAGCAATGACAACATTAACTTAAACATGGCATCATCATTCTTTATTCTCTTATACGACACCAATAATAAAGACACAATATTTAAGAGCCAAATTCCTTATTTCGTCACTCAAACAATATGTACGTTGTAGCTTTACAATGTCATCCGAAATATGTACAAGATCTAAACCTAATATAAAAAATGCTACATGAAAGAGGAATTATACAAAATGTCTAACTAAATCCTTCAGTCCTAGCTAAGCAACCTTTGAGCCATTTTTTCTTCACAAAAATACAAGAATTATTCTTTTTGTAGAGTCTCTCAGTAGCTAATGTCCTCTCTCGATCCTGAAAAATTAATGTTGCAATTTTGCTGAATTTTGCGAACTTAATGAGGTAACCATCATCGATGGCTCACTCAATTCATACTACACATTAATACTTGTAAACACATAATTCACATCTTTGCATTTGCATAAAGTATCACGTTTCACATTCTCATTTGAATGTAAGAAAACCATACATTTCAATCAGTCAACATATGTATTAAAATGTATAGGAAATGCACATGTGACTCTTTTCTAATTTTTACGTTGTTGAGACCGAGTGCCTAGGCTGTCCCGTATCTATAGTGGATACCGAGCTCATTGATACTGTCCCTTTTCTATTGGGTATACAAGGCTCATTTTATATAGTGAGCCTCTGGCTCTTAATCACATTCATGTTATGGGCTTTAAGCTATTTTTCAGTGGCTACTTAGGTCATAACTCTCATTATCTGATCATGCATTCATGTATGGAAGGCATCTCGTATGTTTAATCAATCATATTCACATTGATCTTCGGATCTTGGTCTAGCATTCAAGGATCATATTAAGAAGCACTCATTTTGTTACATTCATATACAAGTAGAACTTTAATATCAAAATCATGCATCATAAGTCCCGGACCTTCATGGTCTGGAATCAACACATTCAAATCACATTCATTAGCTAATTTAAAATATTCAAAATATAATCTAACAGAAACAATTACTTAGGTGAGACCGTCTAAGTTACTCACAGTTTGCTCCAGAAGCTATTACCTCAAAGTCCTGGTAGTGTCTGGATGATGTCACTCTATATGTTCATCTATATCATGCAAAACATACATATTTATACAAATCACAACTTTGCACAATTATAAGCCTTCATTGATGCACATTTATGTATATTAAATATGTATGATGCATGTTCAATGACATTCCTAGGAATATATCCTTAATACTTGTCTCATAAGAAATTAACAAGATCCTTAAAGCATTCCTCAACATCTAAAACACTTGTCTCATAAGAAATTAACAAGATCCTTAAAGCATTCCTCAACATCTAAAACACTTTCCTTACTTTAATAGCTCAATCCAACATCAACTAGGCTCATTCACGTTCAAAATTAAGTCTAAATATCTTTGGGAAAAATATTGATAAGTCAATCAT
>JAOQMP010000210.1:32590346-32611290 GCA_027563575.1 Erythroxylum pedicellare | reverse complement strand
AATATAAATTAAAAATAAAAACTAACTATTTATTTTTATCAGTATTACTTTTCACATTTAAATAATAACTATAATCAATATAAGAAAAAGATATTTTAATCATCATATGTATATAAAACTAAGAATAAATCAAAATACTTAAAATGTTACAATTTATATCATATAATAAAGAATAATAACATCAAAATATCATATAGTAAGAATAATAAAGGTGTCTGTTTGTCCTACAGCCAATCGGTTGGTTGTAGTTTAGTGACAAAATAATGTAAAGATATTCTTTATCTTATACATATTCATATGTATATGATAAAGTTTATGAGATAAATATATATTGTAAATAAAATTATCATAAGATCATTATTTTGAGATTCATATTACATTCATTGTATTTTTTTGAAATTGTTCCTAATCATTGTTCCATTGAGATTGAACATTAATAAGGCATAAAAAAGATTAGCACATGTTATATTTTTCCTTATAAAAGCAGTCAATCTCATGGACTAAAGTACTTAAACAAATGTTTAGGTGCTTGCTGGAAAATAAGTTTACTAAACTGATCATATAAGAAATCTATTTGAAACATTACTTGTATGTTTATAGAACTTCTCAATATCAAGATTATATAAATGATCCTTTGACTTGAGATCTCCAAAGTTATCTTGTCTAGGAATTGTGATATTTTGATACTACTTATAGCCTATTATAGTCAAAGGTAGCTCAGTTAGTAGATTGGATATAACATGAACTATGTGGAGATAGTTGATTAATCAATATAGGATTCATTACCTTAAAGTAATCAGGGAGAATGTTTCATTATTCTTGATTAGAATTGATTCAGGAAATCCTTAGCTAAGGTAAAATAACATTTTGTAAATAATTTACAAATTCCATTATTATAATTAATTACTAATGGTATAAAACTAACATGATTGGACTCAAATAGAGTAGACATTAATTGTATGTTCTATATCTAATCGAAACATTATATGAAGAAATGATTGAATTATACGAAAAAAATCATGCACAGAAAGGTTAGTCAAAATTTTTTTGACATTTCTAAATATTTAGGTGGTCATGATGTGTGGCTAAATTCCAATCTTGATTTATGGATATAAACTGTTTAATTAGAGAATTGAAGATATTAAAGGAGTTTAATTTATCTTACCTTAAATATGATTTAGGGTTATAATTTATATCAATTACTAACATATGTGGAAACATAATGGGTCACATACAAAAAACGGTTAAAGAAAGAAAAAGATATTTTAATTAAGTTGTACTTGATTGTAAAGTTTGAGAAATGTTATAATTAAATATGAGTTATTTCATAAATAAAGATTGGTATGAGATATTGGATTTTATTTGGGTATAATTGGTATTTAATTATAATTAGAATTAAAATTTAATTAAAATTAGATTTAATTTCAATTAAATTACTATAATGTCCAAAACTTATTATAAATAGGATTAAACTCTAAGGGAGCTATCACCTTCTGCCCAACCTATTTTGTAATAGTTACAAATATCTCTCAACTTATTTTGTGGATACCACTGAAGTTCAGACACTTGTGTAGCTATAGCTATTAAGATAAACCAAAGAGTTTGAGGGATATGATAGAAAAATAAATACAAAAAAGTTTTGTAATTATTCTGCTACACTTAAGATTAGATTTCTCTCCGATTTCTCAAACACGGTATCAGAGTCGACTTTAATTCTATAACTTGATTAAAAATATGTGATTATTATTAAATATAATTTTGGAATTGAATAGCAAAATGTTTGAAACTTCAATATGAAAATGTTTCTGATCAATACCTAATGAAACTCAAATCACCAAATTAGAAACTTAGGATTAAGAATCATGGAAATTTCAATAAGACCTGAAAAATCTAGAAACTCATAGCCACCTATTAGTTTTTGATACCTACTTCAACTTAATTTTATTTAGGTTTTTTGAAAACCCCTAAATCAAAACAAAACTTGTGTTGGACAAAATGATGGCACTAAATTGATGTTGAATTTGGATATTAGGTCTATATTGTTGTGGTGTGTTTGGTATTAAGTTTAGGTTTATTCTAGGTTAGGAATAAGGAATTCATTAACCTAGAATAGTCTTGTTTAGCAACAAGGTTAGGGAAACCTTAAGTTGAAATAAGAGTTGTTTGGTAATTAGAATAGTGTATCCTAAGGTTAGAATCTAAAACTTGTACAAAGACAATGTATCCTAAGTTTGGGTTAAAGTAACCCAATAATGTATAAAATTATCTATATTTTGGAATATTGTATTCCAAAATTAGGATACCATAAAAACCTAACGTCAAATAAAATTTTAAAAGAATTTTAATTTTCTAATTCAATTTCAAAATTAAAGTTATTATTTTTCTTAATATGATTAAAATTAGTAATTAAATTGATTCCTATTTAAATTTTAGAAAGGTTATTTCTAAAGTTAGAATAAATTAATTTTCAATTAGATAGAAATTAATTAATTAGACTCTTTAAAGTTCAAAAGAGTATTTTCTTAAGCAATTAAACAAGATGTTTTCAGTTAAATTATTTATTTAATTATGATTGAGATAAATTAAATAAATTCTTTTTATGAAGAATAAATTTCTTGATATATTAGGAAAAGGTAATTTTCTTGATTAAAATTTTGATAACATTTTCATTTATTAATTAATAAATTTTATTTTTATTTAATCTTTTAAAAAATATATTTTTCTAATTTATTAAAGAAAGAAGGGGTTGAAGAGAAAAAGATATTTTAATCTAATTAGACTTGATTGTAAAGTTTGAGAAACTTTATGATTAAATATGGGATATTTAATAAATAAGGATTAATATAAATATTATATCTTATTTAGATATAACTAGTATTTAATTAGAATTATCTATAATTCTAGTTAAAGTCTAATTAAAATTAGCATTTAATTTCAATTAACTTAATTTCAAAACCTATGACAAACAGGTTTAAGCTCTAAGGGAGCTAACACTCCTTGTCTAACCTGCTCCATAATAGTTACAGAGTTATCTCAACTTATTACGTAAATATCATTTGAGATTGGACACTTGTGCAGTTACGGTAGTTAAGATGAGTCGATTTTATAATTTTTTTTTAGAAATACAACAAGAAAAGTATCAAGCTTTGAAATTACGATTTATGCGTTATCTTGACCTAAGGAAATCAAATACAAAAAAAGTTTTGTAATTATTGTAAAGCGCATGGGGTCAGACTTTGCCTCGATTTCCCTAAAAAAGGCCCATGCCTCCATAAGTATTACAACAAGAGTTTATACTGAGGAACATAACCAAGTACAAGTGAAACCTAAAACAAAAGCACTTGTAATTAAAAGTATTATATTTATATTACATATGCATCAAATATAAGTGAAGTTAAAAGAAAAGACAAGAGTTGAAAAACCTAAAACTTCATTCAATCGAATGTCCGCTCAAATTACATTGACCTTAATTTTCATTTGGTATAAAATTCTCATCATTGAGAGGAGTCTCATCATCTCCATCATTTAAAGTTATTGCTTTAAGTGACATGTAAATACTTTTTAATCCAAAATTATCTTCTAAGTCCTCTCAACTATCAACTTGATTTCCGAGAAACCCAATCCGTTTAAAGATCGTGGTCAAGACAAATTGAATCTATAGAACAACTTGTTTTATTAAAAGTGTTAGTAGACAAATAAAATGAAATTATTAAGAAATTATAATACATTATGTTTAACTTAATAATGATAACAACATACCTTTATTAAATCTTTAAGTTGTATCAAACAAAGACCAAATTATTCAATCTTTTGTATTCCAATTTATTCCTTTTCTTAAAATAGATTAATTCAATGTGTTCCGATTTCTTTCATACCCTATTGCACTCACACATTGACTCAAAGTTCAAATTGCAAACCTTTCCAATTCTGAAACACCACTTTCGAATTGATCCCACTAAGTGACTATGAGATTAGAAAAAGGTAACTTTATAAACATAATAAAGTAATGATTAGTTTCTAACAAGTATCAAAAGTGAAGAAATATATACCTGCATTAAGTTGCCTCTTTGATGAATTAAATGGGCATCCTAAAATTACCAAAAGCATCCTTACAAACCTCAATTTATGAGCTTAGGAGATCTTGCATCATCTCATAAACAACAATTATTGTAATAATTAATAGCATTCCATATTAACTTTAACTTTACTTGTAAAAGTTGATCTAAAATGGATGCTAGGATTTACAAATATTGCCCTAGGTGTAAACAATAAAGAGTAAAGTTGCATTTCCTATCTTTCATTGGTGACTGCAAGATAGGTGTATACAAGGAAGACCTATTTTTTATATTGGTCTTAATTGCTTCCTTCACCCTCCCCATGACATTATGAAAATAACCTATTGTTATCTTCTCATTATTATCAGCTGGATTAAGTACTACTATTAAAAGCTAACAAACTCATATTACAAATCAACATTGGGACCAAAATTTATGATATTCAAGTATAATTCTAGAAACCTCCAATCCAGCATTAGACCTAGCATGTTATAATGTAATTTGCTTATCATTTGTAAACATTTGTCTCAGCTCCTTCTTTAATAAAATAAAGCATTGAAGTGATAAGAAATTAGTTCCCTATATTTTTCAACATCAAGTCAATGCAATGTGCAATACAAGAAGTCCAATAAAAATAATTATACCTACTTTGTGAACTTTTTATAGCTGTTTTAAGTAAAATCATTGTTATTAATGAATTGTATAACATTTTTAAGCCCAACTTCATTCACAACTTCATCAAATATCTGAAATAGATTATCAACATTTCTAATAAGGCCATATCTTCTATTTTCCAACCATCACATATAATTGAACAACCATAATTTACTCAAGTCATTCTTCTTTCGTCTAAATAACTCTTTGTTTCATAAATTCAGATGATCAGAAGACTACCTCTATAGTCATCAATTGAAGGAGCTTTATGTCCTAGAATGTAAAAGGCAAAAAACCTACCATAGGATAGTAATATTAAGACTGAGCATCATTGAATAATAAACATGCATCACATCACCATCTAACCATTATTATGCCCACATTATACGTTGCTTATTTAGAATATAAGGCACTATAGATTGAAGGCTAGGTTTTAGTTGTTTATGGTGCAAAAAGATTAAACAATTTTCTTCTTTGCTTCCTTATATCAGGTGAAACAATCCCTTCTTAACGAGTAGGAATACCACCTTCAACATCTTTAGTATCATCTTGGCTACCACAAAAAGAACTTCCATTACCAATTTTATAGTTTAGTCTTTATCTTCCATCTTTCTCATGCTGTTACTTTTCAAGGAAAGTTTTCATTTGCCATTTCATGTCATGGCTGAGTTTCTTATAAGGCCCAACATCACATTTGATCTCAACTAAATGCTTCTTTAATTTGGTGATTTCCTCATCTTTGAATTACTTATTACAATATAAACAAATGATACAGTTCTTCATACTATGAACCAATTTACCATAAGTTCAAATTGGATCATCAAATCTTCCTAAAGCAACTGAATAGCTTGAATTTTAAAATTATGTATACATCTTATATAACTCATTTTATATGATACATAGTTTAACTATAAAATCACAACTATAAGTCCATAACTCATTTTATGTAATTCCATAATTTAACCATAAAGTTAAAACAATAACTCATATGATTTTATGACATAATTCAAATATAAATTCATAATTATAACCTATTTTGTGTAATTACATAATTCAACTATAAACTTATGACTATTACTCATTTTATATGATTACATAATTAAACCATAAATTCACAACTATAACCCATTTGGTGTGATTTAATTCAACCATAAATTCATAAATATAACCCAATTTGTGTGATTACATAATTCAATCATACTCATAACTCTAACCTATTTTGTGTGATTATATAATTCAACCATAAACTCATAACTATAACTCATTTTGTATAATTACATAATTCAACTATAAACTCACAATAGTGTGATTACAATATTCAACCATAAATTCACAACTATAATCCATTTTGTGATTATATAATTTAACCATAAACTCACAACTATAACTCATTTTGTGCAATTACATAATTCAACCACAAACTAACTCTTTTTTATTACACAATTCAATTTGTAAGCGGGACTTCAACTGGGTGTTGATAATGATGACACAATAATATATAACCCATTTTGTACATAAAATAAATAATCCAAAACATTCAAATAACCAAGCATTATTATCATTGTTTTGCCTTTCTTCACCAATTTTTCTTTCACCAATTTTAATCAACATTATTATTCAAAGCCTAATTTGAAGTTGAAATCAAAATTCTTCCTCAAATCTTGTATAACACTTATAAATCAGAATGCTTATAAGACTCATAACATTACTCACAAGTCACAACAGTAAATAGTACATACTACATAAGTCAACATCTAGAAAATATATAGAGATAATCCTTTCAATATATGGTCGGCATTTGGAAATATTGAGGCTTAATGCCTTGATCTATTTAATTGGGATTTGGGAGGACTACGACAGATGAGGACAATAGATGATGATGCCAAACTATAGGATACAATGTCAAAGGATGATACAGGTTATAAAGTGCAGGCTATAACAAGCTACAAATTGTAGGCGTGCTACAGGTTGTGATGAATTGTGATGGGTTATGATGGGTTGTGACGGCAAGGGGGGACGACGACTAATGAGCAACAATGACGACTATGATATGAGTTTGCTTACTGGGCAACTAATGGTTGTGTGATATGTATGAATTGTATGAGGAGGTTGTCTTAGACATTGTTATAGTTTGGTCTAATCTAGGACTTAGTCAATTTGTATTGTTTCCATTCCGTTGAAGACAGAGTGGGGCGTTATGTGGATCCTCTTTAGTTGTTGCATTATTTGTTTAATTGATTTCATATAGGGAAGTGTCCCTATTTCATGATAAGTTAAATTTTAGGATCTCATTTAAATAGAGGATCAGTTAATAAAAAAAGGGGGAAGAATTTTGGTATTAAACTCTCGACCTCCTTTGTTTTTTTCTCTTCTTCTAACTCTTCAAAATTCTCACTCCAATCTGGTATAAGAGCTAGTTTAGTCTCAACATAGTAACCCGAAATCAATCTAATGTAGAATTTTGAAACGAGGTTCATGAGATTGTAGGACGTCATAAATCCAGTATTGATGAGGTACACTCCACACTATAAACCATCTTGACCAAACTCCAAAATTTGGAATCAACAGAGGAAACTCACACCACCAATGCCAACATCAATCCCTTTGTATCAAGCGCATCATCTCACCAACTTAACCAACCAACAAGTCACTCTCAACCTTTACTAACCAAAACAACCACCATCTCAAACTCTACTTCCCAAAATTCGACAGAGAAAACCCACAAGGATGGGTTTATAAATCAGAATAGTACTTTAATTTCAAAGAGGTTGCTTTTGGGCATCGAGTTCAACTTACTTCCTTCCATCTTGAAGGGATTGCACTCCAATGGAACCGGTGGTTCACAAAGTTTAGGGGACCAGTAACTTGGATAGAATTTACCAAGGCTTTGCTACTTCATTTTGGGCCAACAAAGTAAGAAGATCCTTTTAAAGCTCTCACACGTTTTAAGCAAACCACAACTATCACTGCGTATCAAGAGTCTTTTGAGAAGTTGTCATATTAGGTAGATAGCCTACCAGAACCCTTTCTAATAGGTTTTTTATAGTTAGCTTAAGATACAAAATTCAGCTTGATGTAAAGATCAAACAACCACGAACATTAGCAAATGCCAATGGGGTGGCTCAGCTTATGGAGGAAAGAAATGGGTTACAAAAAAAGGATTCAACACCCCTCGACCTTCATTGTTCAACAAACAAATTAAACCCAGAAACAATCCAACAGCTAGAGTACTTAGACCACCTCCTAAGACTAAAACAGCTCAAGGCTCTAATCAGCCCAGTGTTCCTTTTCGAAAAATTACCAACCAAAAGGCACATGAATGTCAGCAAAAGGTGCTTTGTTATTACTGTGATTAGAAGTATATTAGTGGACAGCGGTGTGAGCGACCTCAACTCTTTATAATTGAAGACCCATACCTAAGTGGAGGAAGTGATAGTCTATATGAACACGAAGAAGAGGTAGCAGTTGAAATTTCCTTTCATGCTATTGTAGGCACAAAACATCCACAAACTTTTCGGGTCTAAGGAAAATTAGAAAATAATAAGGAGGTAATGGTTTTGAAAAAAGGGGGCAGCACCCATAACTTCATCGATCAATCAATTGCGCAAAAATATAGTCTTTCAATATCTAAAGACAAGAAAATTCAAGTAAGGGCTGCTAAAAAAGGCCAAATTAAGTGTGTAGGGCAATGTCCATCACTTACCATGACCATTCAAGGTTATCAAGTCACCACAGATTATTATATCTTGCCTATAGCTACTTGCCAAATTGTCTTGGGGGTACAGTGGTTTGAAACGCTTGGACCTGTGGAAACTGATTACAAGAACCTCACTATGTCCTTTAAAGGTGAAAATAGTGCTCACATTTTCCAAGGTATCAAATGTGATCCTATGATTGCCTTAAAAAAATTGAGCGCTACCATATGGGATTATTCCTTCATGTTTAACTTGTTACCACTCCAAAAACATGCCAACAAAATCCTCCAAAGCTTGCCCACCTTCTCTCCAAGTTTGCTCAGTTGTTCACACCACCTTGTATAATACCAGCTAAAAGAAAGCATGACCCCCATATTCCCTTGATGCTTGGAGCTGGTCTAATAAATGTTCACTCTTATCAGTATTCGTACAACCAAAAGACCGAAATTGAGAAAATGGTAGCTGAACTCTTGCAATTTAGATTAATTCGTCTAAGTAATAGCCCTATGTCCTCACCAGTTTTACTAGTGAAGAAGATAGACGGGACATGGTGTTTTGTGTGGATTATAGGGCCCTCAACAACATCATTATGAAGGATAAGTACCATATTCCCATTATTGATGAGTTACTTGACAAGCTTCATGGGGCAAGGTATTTTCCCAAACTTGACTTACAAGCGGGTTATCACCAAATTCGATTGAAAGAAGAGTACATATCTAAAACTGTCTTCTATACACATAATGGGCATTATGAATTTATTATCATGCCATTTGGACTAAAAAAATGCACCTGCCACTTTTAAAAGCCTTATGAACGACCTCTTTTGCCCATATCTTTGTAAATTTATTTTAGTTTTTTTTTTACGATATATTGGTATATTTAAAGACTTAGGAGGATCATTTGAGTCATTTGCAAGTTGTGTTGGAAATTTTATTAACCCATAAATTCTATAAACAAATCCAAATGCAAGTTTGGGACCATACGGATTGACTACCGTAGGCATTTGATCTCAACAAAAGGGGTGGTAGTAGACCCGTCAAAAATAGAAGCAATTTTAAAGTGGCAAATTCTGACTACAATTAAAGGGGTTAGGGGATTTCTTTAACTCACTGGCTATTATAGAAATTTCATCCAAGGGTTTGTAAGCATTGTCGCACGACTTAACCAACTCTTGACAAGGACAGGTTCCATTGGAGTAAAGAGACTGAATTGGCTTTTAATCATCTAAAAAGGGCATTGACTTCACCTCCATTTTGTGGTTGCCAGGTTTTTCAAAACAAATTTTTCATTGAATATGAAGCTAGTGGCACAGGTCTTGGAGCAATTTTATCACAAGAAGGTAGGCCCATTACATATTACAATGAAGTTTTGAAGGGCTTAGCACTTGCCATGTCTACATATGGAAAAGAGATGTTTGCAATTATTAAATCTATACGAAAGTGGAGACCCTACTTGCTTAGAAAGCCATTCACTATAAAGACTAACCACAAGAGCCTGAAATACTTTCTTGAACAATGAATTACAGCTCCAGCTTAGACTAGTGGTTGCCAAAGATTATAGGTTATGATTGTGAAATTGAGTACAAGAAGGGGCCTAAAAATCAAGGAGTGGATTCTTTATCAAGAGTGGCACAATTAAATTTTTTGGAAATTTTGGTACCCCATGTAGATAGGTGGCCAATTATATAAAAAGAGGGTCAGAAGGATTCACATTATGATACTATGGTTGAAAAGAGTTCCACTCATCCTCAATTGTGGTTCCTTAATATAGATGGAGTTTGGTTTAAAGGTGATAAGATTTATTTAAGTCCACTTCCTCGTTAATTCCTTTAATTTTTTCTAGTTGCCACTCAACTCCTATTGGTTGGCACTTCGGTTATCATAAAACTCTTACTCGTATAAAACAGAGTTTTATGTTGTCTAGAATGTTAAAATCTGTTAAAAAGTTTTTGCGTGAATGAGAGGTTTGTTAGCACTATAAGACCGACTCCATGAGTCCAGCAGGTTTACTTCAACCTCTTCAAATTCCAAATCACATATGGTCAAATGTTTCTATGAATTTTATAGATGGTTTGCCTCTTTCCAGTGGACTCTCAGTAATTATGGTGGTTATTGACCGTTTGACAAAATATTCACACTTTGTTCCATTGAAACATCCTTATACGACTACTTCAGTTGCTAAAGCTTTTGTTCACAATATTGTACGACTCCATAAAATTCCAACCTCAATCGTTAGTGATCGTGACAAGGTCTTCATAAGCTCCTTTTGGCAAACATTGTCTCTATTGCAAGGGACCAAACTTTGTACGAGTTCAAGCTACCATCCACAATCAGATAGTCAAACTGAGGTAGTTAATCACACCTTGGAATAATTTTTGAGATTTTTTATAGGTGAGCACCCTAAACATTGGCTAGAGTGGCTACCTTGGGCCAAATTCAGTTACAACACGTTAATTCACTCATTAACAAAAATTTCACCCTTTGAAGATGTGTATGGAATACCTCCTCCAAGTTTGTTATCCTATGTCCCTGGTACTGCATGGGTTTAGGGAGTAGATGAGCTCCTCAGAAATCATGAAATCATATTAAAAGATTTATGTCCTAACTTGATCCAAGCTTGTAATCGAATGAAATGTCAGGCAAATAAGCGTCACCAAGAAACGAGTTATCAGGTTGGAGAATTTATATACCTAAGGTTCCAACCATATAGGTAGGTTTCCATGGCCTCATGTGGTTCTCAAAAGCTGGCTGCTCATTTCTTTGCTCTATATCAAATTGTGAAAAAAAAATTGGTCTAATAGCTTACAAATTGGCTCTACCACCTGGTTCTCAAATCCATGATGAATTTCATGTAAGCCTTTTATGAAAATATTTTGGACCAACCCCTCCCACTCAAATTCCACCAAAACCAATTTCAATGGAACCCGAGTCTCACCAACAACTAGAGGCTATACTTGACCGAAGAGTGGTGCAAAAAAGGAGTTATCAGTCAAGAACTGAAATCCTTGTCAAGTGGAAGGATACGTCAGTCGAGGAAGCAATATGGGAGAATCAATGATGGTTTTCCAAAACTTATCCAGACTTCATCCTTGCGGACAAGGATTTTCAAGGGGGAGGGAATGATATGAGTTTTCCTACTAGGTAGCTAATGGTTATGTGATATGTGTGAGTTCCATGAAGAGGTTGGCTTAGATGTTATCATGGTTTGGTGTCTAATCGAGCACTTAGTCAATTTGTGTTGTTTCCATTACATTGAAAACAGAGTGGGGCACTTATGTGGCTCTTATTCAATTGTTGCATTATTTGTTAGTTGTTGTCATATAGGGAAGTGTCCCTATTTTCGTGTTAAGTTGAATTTTAGGATCTCATTTAAACAAAGGATTAGTTAATAAAAAAAGGGGAGGAACTTTGGTATTAAACTATCAACATCCTCTATTTTTTTTCTATTCTTCTAACTCGTCTAAATTCTCACACCGAACTATTTGTGATAAAGAGGGGAGAGTGAGTGAGACAATGACAGATGCAGATAAGCGGGAGAAGAAGTTTGGTGGGAGGGAGTATTGAGTGATTATGGATTTAAGGTTAAAATTTTTAGAATTTTCAATTTAGTCCGTAGATAATATAATTTTTTAATTAGATTTGATAATTTTTAATATTTCAAGTATTGTTCAATATAGGCTAGCACTGTATGGTGTCATAAACCAATTCAAAAGAAGTAAGTACCTGGTCTATACGGTACAATACTCTTATCATTGATCTACAAGTGTTTAAATTGGAAAGTGGAGCAGGTAAATCCTCAAAACAAAGTTTTTGTTGTCTTTATATTAGGTTTTGTATAAAGGGTAACTTCTAGAACGAGTTGTATCTGATCATGTTAGACAGAAAGAAAGAGAAGGGCAATGCTTATTAATTAGTTAGGTTTGATTAGTAATTAGCTTGTAACTTAACCTAAGCAGAGATATGGATCAAAACTGAAATTAACTAATGAATAAGATCTAGTGTCTATTTTGATTTCAGTATTAATATCAAAATATCATTTAAAAATAACTTTTTAAAATTATAAAATAATTTCTTAATTTTATAAATTTATAAATCGACCCTTTAATATATTGTGTTGTATAGTTTTTAATTTTACTTCAATTCTTACATCAATTATTTCAGGTACTTATTGTTCTTGAGATCCGGTAACTCTCAAGACATTTGTAGCTACCAAATCCGTCAGATCTGGTTGTAGTCTCACAATCTCAGACCTTCTCTCACCTCCTCTCTCCACGTAAGTTTGCTTTCTTCATTTGGCTAAGAGATCGGTCTTTTTTAATTTGAATTCTTGGATCTATAATTCTTTGATGATTCTATTATGATGATTTGATTGACTTCTAGATCTGTCATCTGTTGTATGATGCTTTGATCTATTCTAGTTTTCTTTCCATATCAGTTATGTTCTCCTATTGTAAGTCGGATGTTCTCAGCCTCTTAAGATAGCTCGATTTTTCTTTTATTAATTTTGCGGTGGCTCTTTTTCTATTTAGATCTTTTTAAGTTGGTGGGGTGCTTGCATATTTTGTGACTCTGACTACCTACCTTGCTCTCTAGTGATCAGTACTTAGTCCATTTAAAGTGCCTATTCTAGGATCTAGACTTCATTTGCATACTACTACTATTTATTACATAAGAAAGTTCAAGTTATGGGCTTAGAGTAATAGAGAAACTATATTGGAATTTAGATGTAGTCGTGGCGCACAGCCTTTCATTTTGAATGCTAGTTACAAAATGATGTGTGCCTTGTCTCTGTTGACAATTGTGCATGTCTAGGACCCTCTATTCTATCAGGAGCTTTGCAGGTATTTTCTATCTCATGTGCTCGTAGTGTTTCTTATTGCTGTATAGTGGTGAATGTTACGATTATGAACTCTTGTTTCAATCTAGATTTTACATTGTTAAACATTTGTCGAAACCTTTACTGTTTCATATTGTGTGGCTTTTGGTCAACATTCAACCGTTAGCTAACATTGTCTTATACACAATGTTTTATCGATTTTCTGGTACACAATGGAGCATGCATGAGTTTTCTTTTTGTGAAAGTTTGAAGCTTTCTAGGTTGTGATTAGATAGACAATTATTTGGTTTGTTTGAATAAGCGATGTGAAGACTTATAGTGCAACTAGTAACGAGAAAAGCCGGTCTTTGCAAGAGTGTAAGATAATATCAAATTATGGTCACCATCAGGTATTTATATATATACTGCCAGTTTTTATATATTTACTTTTTTTAACCTGCATCATTATTATCCTATCACATCTACATGTAAATCTACTGGAAATAGTCTCTCTACCATGTAGAGGTAAAACTGCGTACTATCAGACCTCTCAAATCTCATTTCACTGCAAGAATTCGAAGTATGATGATGATGATGTGAATTTATCGAATCATATTACTTACACTTTCTCATGCTTTATTTACATCATTTTAAGTTTAATTCAATTTTATTTTTAATTAGATTTTAATTATAAATATTTTCATAAAATATAGCAAGTGACTAATTTCTTTAATTATGTTTTCACTTTTATTTATTTTAATTTAGCATCAGATGGATTTATTTAGAACAATTATTTAAATTTTAAAAATTAAATTAAATGAAATGAAAAATAAAAAGAGCAATTAAGTAATTTATAATATTTGAGACATTTTCTTGAATTTTTACTTGGAGGTAAATAAGCTATAAGGAGACTTCTAAAACAAATTTACTTAACTAATTAATTAATTTGAAAAGGAGAGATGATAAAATAACCTCTAAACATATAAATATTTAACAAAATTTTGATTTAATAATTAAATATACTTAAAATAAATTTCAATTTATAAATAAAAATGGACTTTTAAACTCATTATTTTAATAAAACAAAATAATTTTATCAATAAATATCATATAAAAGATGAAAAAATTTTAATTAATCCAAAATAATGTCTTTTTATCTAATATATAATTATGATCAGTAATAAAAATATGACTACATTCATTATATTTTATTTTTATTTAAAAGTTAAAAATTAAAAATAGAACACAATAACTAAAAATATCAGAAAAAACAGAAGTTGAGTCCAAAACTTTAGACCGGGCCATTATCAAAAATGAGAGAGAAGTTTCGGGGCTAGACTTGAGCAAAAAGCAGCGAGGAACTGCTGTGTGTGAAGGAATGAGGCACAAAGAATACCCTTCTCGTTATCAAGCTCCCACCCTCCCACCAATTGCATATTTAGAAGTTCAAGTCACCTGCATATGAACACCCAGCAATGCACACCATTCCGTTAAAGATTTTTCTTGTAATGATTACAAATACTTTTGCTCGCAACAAATAGCAAATATATATTCCAATGTAGACATCATCTGTTGTCTTGCAATAAGTGAATGTATAAATTAACTCTTACAAAACCATTAAATCTCTTTAATTCCACCATATCTTCATAGTCCTGGAGGAGGCATAGGAGTCTCATTCCCACTCAATGGTTGATGGAGGCTTTGATGTAATGTCTTGGACTACCCGATTTACACCTCTCACACTATTGCAAATTTTCCGAGCCACATCATCAAGGAACTTGTGTTCAAAATAGTACCTAGACTTTGAAATTTTCAAAAGACTTAGAAGATCGAGTTATAATTGCATTGACATAGGATTAGAGACAGCTCAAATACTTTTCTTAAGGAAAAAAGAGAAAGCAACACTATACACTGGAGCAATGACCAAGGAAAATAACATTTGTAAGAAACACGTCTATAGATACTGAAGAAACTCTTACATTATCAGTCTCCTACTTACAGAGACATTTAAGCTTCAAATCAATTCCCATGTCACCGTCAATGATATATATTGTTATTCTGTTATATGTCAATGACTATATACACTATTAACATTGAAAATAAAAGAAGGGGCAGTAGGCTCCCTACTCTGCCCATAGATTCTTACTTATTAGCCAAGCCTAGACGTATATCCAGCATGCAGAAGTTACAAAATATAAGCAATCGACTTGTGATTGCATCCTCTTGATGCAACTCAAAATCATGTCAAGCTCCAAAAGTGAGTTTCGTGTGCAACAGACCAAAGGAAGTTAAATGTTGAACATATTATTAACAATATGGATGTGCTCATGTATTTTCTTAATCTCCAATACCATGATTACCATTTTGTGCATCATGTTTTGATTTTAAAATGAAGTGCACATAGATAACTGGATGCAAAAGGGCACATAAAAGTCGAGCCTTACCAATCTGCTGTCATCCCATCTTGACTTGTAACAGCTCTAAGAGCAACAACATGTGAATGTGTTCTTTGGTCACCTTGAACTCCAACTGATCTTACAGGCAGAAATACAGCAAAGGCTTGCCAAATCATATCATACAGCCCAGCATCTTTAATAGATTGAATGAAAATTTCATCAACCTGAAAGCAAACTATAAGAATTAAGTTACATAAAATTAAAAGATAACTTACAGAAAGCCTGAGTTTGGATACATTACGCTTTTGCTTAGAATTAAACAAACTACATACTTGGCGAAGGATATCCAATGCATTGCCTTGAGTAACATCACCCAGGACCCTTACTGCAAGGCCAGGCCCAGGGAATGGATGGCGCTTCAAGAATGCCTCCGGAACATTCAAAATCCTTCCCAGTTGTCGAACCTTTGGAAATGGTTACAGAAATGATAAACAATACAAATGAACGTCTATCCATGTTGGAAGGGTGTTGGGTGGAGAAAGTGTTGAATAAAATACCTCATCCTTAAACAGAAGTTTAAGTGGTTCAATGAGCTTCAATTTCATATCCTTTGGCAGCCCACCAACATTGTGATGGCTTTTGATGGTGTGAGAGTGGGTTCTTCCGGACCCAGGAGGCGGGCAAGATTCAATCACATCAGGATACAGGGTACCCTGAACCAAGTAAGCAGGTTTCTTTTCCAATTTCTCCTCCAAATTATGAGCAAAGGTATCAAAGATGCTGATGAACTCCTTCCCAATAATTTTCCTTTTCATCTCAGGATCTACCACACCTTTCAACTCACTGAGAAATCGTTCTGATGCATCAACACAAGTAACAGGTAAATGCAGGTCCCTTTCAAAAGTTTCCATCACGCGTTCTCTCTCCTTATACCTAAAGTAAATAAAAAGATGATACATTGGAAAAGTATCACACGGAAGGGGTTAATTTATTTAATCGTTACACAAAGGAAGTAATAACCCACCGTAACAGACCATTGTCAACAAAAACACAATGAAGCCTGTCTCCAATTGCCCTGTGGACAAGAGTTGCAGCAACTGTGGAATCCACACCTCCTGACAATGCACATATGACAAGATCTTCAGGGCCCACCATACCTTTGATCACCTTGATTTCTTCATCTAAGATATTTTCCATCTTCCAACCTGCAGTGACCCCGCAAACATCAAAGAGAAAATAGCGCAGAGTCTCCATGCCCTCAGGCGAATGAGTAACCTGCAAAAGAATGAATTCTACACATTCTAAGTTATGCAACAAGAAGATAAAATTAAAAGAATTTAGTTTCCTCCATCAATACAGAGATTGCACAGATAAAGTTATAAGCAAAATTGAAGAAATGAACCCTATTCTTATATTGAAACAGGTTAAATTAGCTGAATATCAAAACAATGCATGTATCTGCATATGCAAACAAGCTCTAGACGAATATGACATGCTAAATAGTATAACAATAATCCGAAGACCACATCCTGAAATCTGAAGATTGACCATGAATTAGATGGTCTCGGAAAGAGTCATCTACAAAACAGTTTAGTTAAAGCTGTTAGAATTAGATGTGCTCAACAACCGATCAAGCTCAACAACAAAATATTTCAGAAATATAATTACCTCAGGATGGTACTGCAACCCATAAAACCTCTTCCCGGGATTCGCCACAGCGGCAACCGCTCCTTGCTGGCTTCTAGCCAGCACTTCAAACCCATCCGGCAACTGCACGGCCTCGTCACCATGACTCATCCACACCACCTGCCTATCCCCAACCCTCTTCCCACCAAACATCCCCATAGTCTTCTCGACCTCAATCTCCATCCTTCCATACTCCTGCTTCTGTCCAACCTGCACAACCCCACCGAGACTTTGCACCATCAATTGCAACCCATAGCAAATTCCCAGCACAAAGCACCCACTGGACTGAGCCCACTCCACGAACCCATCGGGGAAAGTCGGTGAATCAGGAGAGTGCACCGAGTGGGGCCCTCCGGAGAGAATTACAAGCTTTGGGTTGTGGCCAACAATGGTGTCGAGTGAGGAAGTGCCGGAGATGCAGAGAGAGAAGACATTGAGAGAGCGAACACGTCGAGTTATGAGATGGGTGTATTGAGAGCCGAAGTCTAAAATCAAGACCAACTCTGATTGCACTGCCTTTGGGTCCATGGCTGAGTGGAGGCTGATAGAGAGCTGCAGGGGGTGGGGGCCGGTATTGGTTGGGGGATGGGGTTTGTTATTGTTGGGTTCGCGGTGAGATTAGGGTTTTTAATTGACCCTAATTGGGCTGATGGAGGGTTGAGAACGGATAGGGGGTTTTGTGGTGGTCAGTTTAAGAGTTTTGAATTAATTGGGGAACTAGGGTTTAACCAGGAGGAAGACGGAAAACTTTAGGGTTTTGAGGAGGTTGGCGCTTGGCGGGAAGGTGTTGGGCCTTCCGTGTCTCTACTATCCAATTTGCGATTGGAATAATTTTAAACTCAAATAAGGAAGTATACGTTAAAGATAATATCTTTAATATATCAAGTTTTAATAAATTATTATAATATTTAAATTCAAATTCAAGCTACGTAGGGCACAAGATTTCTCACTTTAGACATTTAGAGAAGTTTAATGTACGCAGTTTTCTCTTTATGAATTTTTTATTATTTAATTTTTTCATTGCCTTTTCTTCTATCGTATGTTTAATTATAAAAGCATGTTTTTTATTTTTTAGTTAGTTTTTTAACATTTAAGTTTTAGTTATTTTTTAATATTTAAGTTTTAATTTTAATAATTAATCTTATAGTTTTAATCTTTAAAAATTATACAGGCTAGAAAATGTTCATAAAAATAAAGAATTACTAAATTTTGGACATAAAATACATTACTCAGTAAAAGTAAAAGATAAGGTTTTAAAGAATTCAAAATATTTTATATCTATGATATATATATATATATATATATATAATGTTGCATGTATATTCTGGGATGTTTTTTATTTAAAAACTTAAAATCTATAAATACATTTTATCGAGAATATTATTTTAATTATGTTTTATGTTCTTTTTTTAGGTTTTAATTTATATTCTTTATTTTAGTATTTTCAGTAAATTTTAAATAATTAATAAGGCATTAATTGCACTTGTCTTTAATTTTGAATCATTGTCTTTTGTTTAGTTTCTTATTATCATAACTAATTTGCATATGTGTAATTTAATTGTAGCAATATATATGTTCAATTTACTAGGATTAATTTTGCTTATCTTATAATTTTGTAGGATGATTTGTAAAAGTTGGAAGTTAGGCATAAACTTGAGGAAGCTAGAAAGTCAAAATGAAATATTACCGGGATCAGTAGTATTCAATGAGTAAATTATTAAAACAAGATCCATATAGATACATACAATCATATTAATAGAGGATTTGAGGCTAGCAAAATGGTGGGATAAAAACCATTCCCAACAATAAAGACAATAATGTTAAATGATAAAAATGGAAAAGGAGGATAGATGAGCACAAAAAATAAAGATCGTATCACTAACATTTTTTGGTTGCTTTAGAAAGAAATGAGAATCGACGATGATAGCTTAGAGAAGACAGTACGCGTGGCAGCTAAAGCAAGTGAAGAAAGGATTATGGTTAGGGTACTGGTGGCAACTCGAGAAAAGAAAAAAATAAAGAGAAAATTATGATTAAGGTGAAAATTAAGGCTTGAATAAAAGATGAAAATCATAAGAAAAGAAGTAAATTCAATGATGGTGGTAACTAGGCTTTTTTTTTTTTTTAAGAGAGGAATTAATCTAATGTTTAAGGTTTATTTTTTTATATTTTTTAATAATTTAAAACCCTAAATTATTTTTTACAAAAATTAAAAAGAATTATATTTTTAAAGAAAGATTGCAACCATTTCAAAACAAAGTCTTAGTATGTGTCATAATTGATAATTAAAAGTTACCTAAGGGTATTACTGAGCTACCTTTTACAGAATTGTTAGGCCTAACTTTCCAAAGGGGACAAACGTCCTATATACATCTAGTGTTGGTTTTACTTATTGTTTTTCTTCCAGAGAACCAATTTTTTTCTTGTTCTTCTGCCACTAACTTTTTAGACATATTGCAATAGGGCTTGCTTCCTTCTTTGATTCATTTCTTCTTTGTTGGTCTCAACGATAGATTAGGTTTAATCTAAAAACCAAAGTTAAAATTAACGCTCCATATGTATGTTAAGAAGCAAGAATGCTGAGGTAGGATAAACATCTATTATTTCTCCTTTTGAGACATTGAAATCTCGTCATTTGTTATTGAATCATCCTCTTATATACTTCTGATACATCCACTTTACCTAGAGAGTTTTTTTATCATTAAACATACGCTAAATTCTCTTAGCTAATAGTGTTTTATTAGTAGTGCAGATTGATTTTACCCATAGAACTCTTGGGATTTATGAAGACATATTTCTTTCCACTTAACATTAGGAAATCCTTTACTTATTCCTGAACCACTCTATAGGAATTTTATGAGAATTCTCTTTATATCTTTGATAATTTTAATAGGTAAAATTATGTGAGAGCTCTTATAAATATGCATACTATTTAAGACTAAGGAGATTAGATGAATCCTACCTGTATAGGATAAGGTCTTGTATTTCCAACTATTTGTCCTTTGAAATACATCATCAAACAAAGGCTTACAATCATTATAGGTCAGTTTAGAGGAAGAAATAGTTAAGCAAGATATCTAAAAGGTGCATTACTTGATTGGAGACTAGAGAGTTATATTAGGTTTTGCTCCAAGGGGATGGGGATAAAGGATATGAAGATCTTGTTGGATTGAAAACAAAAGCATGCAAGATTTGGCTAAACGGTAGATTTCAAAACTTTTCCGAAATCAAAATGCAACAAAAATAACGTAACCAAATCAACATGTTTCAGCCATATATGATACGGTAAGGAAGATAATTTACATAAGAACAAGGTGGTAGAAATATACCGACTCCTTGTTATAGTTTTGACTCCCCGCTTTTGTATCATCTCTGAATCCTTGCTATAGCTTTGACTTTTTTGTATCATTTCCTTTGTCAATGTGTTGGGTCCCGTTTTCGAAACCCAACTCTTGCTCAAATAACATAAATGTTGGGCACCGTTTTTAAACCCTAACTCTTGCGAAATTATAATCACTGAACTTATTTTAATGAAGTTTCCTTAACCATCATCGAATCCTCTTCTTGTTTTGATACCATAACTGTGTTGGACCACGATTTCGGAGCCCAACATTCCTTATCATAAGACGCGTCCTTTTTCTTG
>JAOQMP010000210.1:32555581-32569736 GCA_027563575.1 Erythroxylum pedicellare | reverse complement strand
CCCCTTTTTCTTTGTTTTAGTTTTAAACTCGCTAATCTTTACCGTTAAAAATTTCTTGTGGGAACAATCCTTACTTTCTAATACTACATTATTTTGTATTGACGGAAGTTGGTTTCTTTTTAAATTTAGTTGTAGGCGACAACAGTACCAATTGATAGAGGAATTAGAATGCCAAATTAAGGTTGAAAATTTGGAAATCATGGCAGGCTAGTTAAGGAAAATGTTTGATTATATTAAGCAAAAATTGAATCGGACAAAGTCTAGTGTTAAGAGGCCAACTATTACTACCAACGACTTTGATATTAAACTAAACATTATTATACAACAATTTGTCCAGCTTAATAAGTTGTAGTGTGAGGATCCAATGCACATATAGCCAATTTTTTAGAGATAAATGAGACCTTTAATATCAATGGTACCATTAATGTTGCAATTAGATTGAGACTATTTCCATTCTAGTTAAGGAACCAGGCTAAACAATGATTGAATTCTCCACTTATGAGATCTATTGCCATACGGAACTAGATGAAAGAAATCCCTTCTAAAGTATTTTCCACTGGCCAATACTACTAAGATGATGAATGACATCTTGTCCTATGCTCAAATTGGGTCAGAGACTCTATATAATACATAGGAATAGAGTTAAGGAGTTTTAATATTCCTCTTTCTTTAAGAATCCTCTTTTTTTTATATTTGTTTTTATTAGAGATTATCGAACAAATTATATTTTCAGTATCAATAAAATAGAAAATGCATTTGACTATATATTATAAAAATCATATTAAGGCGAAGAGAAAGGTTCAAGCGAGCAGGCGTAATTATAACTTGCCCGTTCATGTTGAGGTCAAGCTTGACGTCTTTTACAATCTTTGGATCTGTTCAATTTCCTAATGATCTCTTTTCCTAAATCCACGCACTTCATCATTAGCCTAATATGAGGTTGTTATCACTTATCAAAAACCTATTTTTTGAATTATCAAAAAGCTGAGCCTGATACAAAATATTTAAATTATGTTATTAAATATTATATGACATTAAACACGTATATTTATACAATTTGTGGATTCCTTATACGCTTCACGTAATGCCATAAATCATTCATTGCGTAATCACATCATTTAATTCAACTATAAAGCCAGAGACACTCTCCTTCACGTCGCTGTCTTTCACTCTTTAACCTACCTGCTCGTACATCATTCTCACGTTACCCACCGACAAAACATCTTGACAAAGTCGTCCTTGCTTGTGAAGGGAGGCTTAGAGATGATGGAGGCTGGAGGGTGGGTTGTTGTGCGGCGTCCGATGGAGAAGGATTTTTGGCGTCCGAGCTCGTCGGCTGGGGACTGCGAGAGTTCTCGACCTTTGAAGGTTGTTTTTGAACGTCCAGCGCCACATTGGACCGACGCGATTCCCATTGGAAACGGCCGTCTTGGTGCTATGATTTGGGGCGGTGTTGCATCTGAACTTATTCAGCTTAACGGTAATGACAATGAGTTTTTTCTTACGTAGAGAGAGTTTCGAGCTTTTAGAGTCCACGTTTCATATTTCTTCAGGTTTTTTCAGGTTTCATTTGACAATAGTTTACGTAAATTTGGTTTCTTTTCACTGCTTATAAGCTGTCTTAGTTTATTTGGATAGAGGATACGTTGTGGACTGGCGTGCCTCAAGACTATATTAACCCAAGTAGTCCACAGACCTTACAAGTGGTGAGAAAGCTTGTTGATGAGGGAAAGTACGGTGAAGCCACTAAAGAAGCATATAAGCTCTCAGATAAACCTACAGATGTGTGCATCTTCTTCAAATTTATATTGCTTCCTTCCCTTTTGTTTCATTGGCAAGACTGTATATAATTTCTACGCTTTCAAAGCTTGGAAACTTGATCAAAATTTTCTACATTTGAATTTGGTTGGACAGTGGTTGATAAGTAAATAAAATTTGTAATGGCCATTGCATATATAGATTAGTAATTGGAACTTTTGACGAAGGTTTTGGACTTGGAAATTATTGTTGAGATTGTCAAATCTGCCAAGCTTTTGGAGCTAATTAAACTTGTGCATTCCAATAACCTCATTAAACAACAAGCATAGTTGGATGCATGTTTGGTTGTGACAGTTTATGCCCATAATCATAAATATGACAGCAGCTCTGATTTGAAGTGCGAAATGATGAGAGATGTTCAATTGCATAGTTTACTCATAATTTATCTAACGTGGTACATTTATTAGAATTCGGGGGATGCTAAACATAAGAGTTATTTACTTACGTTGTAAGGTTAGTAGTGCTCTTAAGAATACAAAACTGTACTCTTGATCAAAGATCAATGAGTTTGATAGTTAATATCTCAGAAAAAGGCCGAAAAGCAGAATATGATGGTATTTCTGTTACCTAGTGCATTCATATTTTGCAGGAATTGCTTCTACTAGATTTCTGCCTTATCCTATTTTCCATTTTGAAATTGTTGCGCTGCATGCTTTTGTTTTTTGCATGTATTACTGATGGCGTTTCTCCTTGTATTCTAGACCTACCTACCACTTGGTGACCTCAAGCTACATTTTGATGACTCGCATCTCAAGTATGATGAGGGTTCATACACTCGAGAACTTGACTTGGATACTGCAACAGCAAGAGTAAAATATTGTGTTGGCGACGTAGAATACACAAGGGAACATTTTGCTTCGAATCCTAGTCAAGTAATTGCGACAAAGATTTATGGGAACAAAAGGGGGTCCGTGACTTTTACCCTGTCTCTGGACAGCTTACTGAATCATCGTACACACACGAAGGGCCACAATCAGATGATACTGGAAGGAAGTTGTCCTGGCAAAAGGATATCTTCCCAGGAACATCGGAATGACGATCCAAAGGGAATTCAGTTCTCTGCAGTTATTGATATACAGATAAGTGAGGACTCGGGAGTGATACGTGTTTTGGATGACAGGATGTTGAAGGTAGAAGGTTCAGATTGGGCCGTGTTGCGTATAGTGGCTTCTTCTTCTTTTGATGCGCCATTCACTAAACCAGAAGATTCCATGAAGACACCTACTACAGATTGCTTGTTCCAGATCAAGTCAATAAGTAATCTGTCGTACGATGATTTACACTTGCATCATACGGATGATTATCAAAGCCTTTTCCATCGGATGTCAATTCAGCTATCAAAAAGCTGGGAGAGCAAGAACTCAGTTTCAACAGCACAGAGGGTAAAATCGTTTCAAACAGATGAAGATCCATCCTTGGTGGAGCTATTATTCCAGTTTGGTCGATATCTACTTATTTCTTGTTCAAGGCCTGGAACCCAGGTGGCCAATCTGCAGGGTATATGGAGCGCGGAGCTCCATCCACCATGGGAGTATGTCATGTTCTCTTTCTGTCCCCCCATCCATAATTTTCTTCTGCTTCAACATCCCAAATGTTGTGCTCGGTTTTAGAATTTGATAACTATTGTAGATTGACTTTTGACATTCAAGTTATCTCTTTTAAAAAATACATATAAATACATACATGTACATATATATATATATATACTTTTGGTGCAGTAAGTGATTGATGGAAATTGGTGTTGTTTATTATTGCAGTGCCAGTCCACACATAAACATAAACACAGAAATGAATTACTGGCCTTCACTTCCTTGCAATCTCCGAGAGTGCCAAGAGCCTTTGTTTGACTTCCTCTCCATTCTGTCAGTCAACGGGAGTAAGACTGCAAAAGTAAGTACCGTACCATTTTTGTTAACGGTTTGAAACTCATTGTTGCAAAAGTAAGTGCCAGACCATGTTTGGTAAGTGGCAACAATTGAAACTCACTGTCTACTGACTGGATGTCAAAAGGTCAATTATGAAGCAAACGGCTGGCTGACACATCACGTAACTGACGTGTGGGGAAAAACAACATCAAATCGAGGTGACCCTGTCTGGGCTATGTGGCCCATGGGTGGAGCCTGGCTCACTACACATTTGTGGGAGCATTATCTTTACACCATGGACAAAGTAAGATGCTTATTCTTCTTTTTAGTAACACATTTATCCACTACCCGAGGGATTCTAATTTAGGAAAGTTTCACCATCAGGATTTTCTGGAAAATAAGGCATATCCTTTGTTGGAAGGATGTGTCACATTTCTCCTGGACTGGTTGATTGAGGGGCGAGAACAATTGCTGGAGACCAATCCATCGACTTCTCCTGAGCATGCGTTCATTGCTCCAGATGGTCAACATGCTTCAGTTAGCTACTCAACAACCATGGACATGTCCATCATAAGAGAACTATTCTCTTCAATTGTTTCTGCTGCCCAGGTATGCCTACCTCTTGTCGTTTTTTGACTTTAGTAGTAAAATGGGTTCATGTCTTTTTATTACTTTGAAACAGGTTTTGGGAAGAAGTGATGATCCACTAATTCAAAAGGTTCGCAGGGCTCAACCTAGGCTTCGACCAACAACCATTGCTAGAGATGGTTCAGTTATGGAATGGGTATATAAGCTTCTGTTTTTTTTTTTTCCTTAAAAAATTGCCTCAAAAGGGGATTGACTACAATCAATAGAAGAATTTTGGCAGGCAGAGGATTTTGAGGATCCTGAGGTTCATCATCGACATATATCCCACCTCTTCGGTATTTTTCCAGGTCATACTATAACTATTGAGAAGAATCCAGACCTTTGTAAAGCTGCAGAATACACTCTTTATAAAAGAGGTGCGTTGTTGTGTGTTCGAGCCATGCTGAATGTCCCTAAATATTAACACAAATTGTTGAAACAGGAATAGAAGGTCCTGGATGGTCGACAACATGGAAAGCTGCAGTTTGGGCACGTCTTCGTAACAGTGAACATGCATATCGGATGCTCAAACATTTAATCGTCCTTATAGATCCAGAGCATGAAGCTGCCTTTGAAGGTGGCCTTTATAGCAACTTGTTTGTAGCACACCCACCTTTTCAGATTGATGGAAACTTTGGGTAAGCAACATCATTGAGTTTTTGATCAAAGATTTCTCATTAAAGCAGAAATGGTTAGGAAATCCTTTTGTACTCCAGATTTCCTGCGGCTGTTGCTGAGATGATAGTCCAGAGTACATTAAATGACATCTATTTACTCCCTGCTCTCCCCACCTATAAGTGGCCCAATGGGTGCGTAAAAGGATTGAAAGCTCGGGGAGACGTTACAATCGGCATATCTTGGAAAGAAGGTGATCTTGACGAAGTGGGTATGTGGTCCAAAACCCAGAATTGTGTTAGACGTTTGCATTATAGAGGAACTGTGGTGAATGCAACCATATCAGTTGGCAGAGTTTACACATTCAACCGAGAGTTGAGCTGCATTAACACCAATGCTCTCTCTTTGTCATTCTGACTGCCGCCTTGATCTCTGAGATCATGCAGATTTTCATTTTCAGGTAGAATCAAATAAATATTTCTTCAGCGTATAAGACGTGAACCTATTTGCATTTCTTAGAAGAACTCTTATATATTTTGGTGCAAATATATCCAATCTTCCTTTTACACTCAAAAAGTAAAATCCATTTGTGGTGGAGGCTATAATTATTGAACGATTCGAGGTTTAGGTATATTAACACATCTCCGTGTTTGAAGCTTTACATGGGCATCTTTGTTGATATTTTCATCTTCCTCCTGATTATAATATTTGCACTAAAACACAAGTCTATAAAATTGTTTAATTGAATATTTATATTTTTACTAAAAGTTTAACATATATTTAAATATTTCAAAATATTAAAAACATTTTAAAAGTATTTGAAGACCAAAAAAATAACCAAGCTCAACGTTTCCATTAAAATATAATATTTTAAAATGAAACTTAATATTTTTTAAATATTCATGGTGAATATTTAAATTCAACTCTCTCTAAAAGAAAAGGCAAATGGAGTTATATTTTTTAATAAACTTTTGGTCCACGTAGCTCTGTAGAATCTATCCAACTTAAATATAATTCGTTTTTAGGAAATTTGATTGATTTTAATTAACTTTAAATAAATTTAATTAGCTCTAATCTGACAAATTAAAGTCCTTAATTTTCTAAAATTCAAATTATCTTTAATTTATTTTAGCTTATTCATGGTCGTCCTCAAAATTATCTCCCTAAGGAGTCTCCCATTATCAGAATTTTGTGAGAAGGGAGCTAAGGACCACCTTTCTTTTTTTTTTTTGAAAAAGTTTTCACAACTCTCGACTGCTCCCAGAAGAAGACTACCGAGCTGAAAGAATGTCAAAAGAGTAATGCATGATGCCGCTAACAAGAAGCAAAGGGCATCTAGCATTTATGTTGATTCATCAAGCAACATCTTTTTGAGTTGCTCAGCATTGGGGCTGGCAATACAGATTTTTCAAGCAGGCAGGCAACAAGAACTCTCCGGATGATTCTTTCTTCCTGATTACAATACTACTCCCATGCCAAGTCCTAAAAGGGAATGTGGGCAAAACGATAGAATGATACATACCGGATTATGGTCCGGTGGCCAATTTCGGAAAGAAGAGAGCAATTCTTGCCATACAGGTCCAAAAATCCTAAGCTCTGAGATCCATTCTTCTGTTTCAGACATGACTACTAGCAAAATCCAACCTCCAACAGACGCTAATCTAAAGGGCTTTAGAGAAGATTATGCTTGAAATGGAAGTGAAAAACACCGTTTTTTATAAGGGAAACGAGATAAGTTCGAGGATGACGATGAAGAGGGAAACTGACGGTGAATTAGTTAAAAACCTAAAATAAATTGAAGATAAATTCAGGTTTGTTTGATAAACACTTAATAAACTTTTGGATTGACAAAATAATCCGTAAATTACATCAAATCGAGTACTTTGCACAGCCAAGTCCTATACAATAATCTTGTTCAAGAGAGTGTAAATAGGAAGAATTGAACACATGATCTTTTAACTCCGTGTCCTTGCATTCTACTCTATCAACTTGACCAAACAGGCTTGATCAAAAGAACATAAATAGGAAGAATTGAACACATAACCTTTTAACCTCATGCCTCTGCATTTTACTCTACCAACATGACCAACCCTTAGGAGGTGTGTGAATCAAAAACAATTTACTGGTAATATATTATCATTAAATTAATAGTATTTACATTTAAGTTTAGATCGTTACTTTATATCTTGATTGTGAAAGAAATGAAAGTGGTTACACTGGTACGTGCAAGTGTGTGAGGAGAGTTCTTTTTTTTCCCCCTCTTTTAATTATATTGTATTTTTTCCTTTTTATTTTTTTAGATATTAAATATATTTAGTTAAAATATATTAAAATTTGATGTAAACAAATTTTTATTTCTTTTTTATGAAACCAATATTCTAATTAAACTACATTTTGAAGACATTATTTAAATGATAATAATTTAACGCAAGCAAATACTAGATCTTTTATTTTCGAGAGCTATTGGAAAAGAAATAACGCAATGTACTTGATTTTAAACATTTTGTCTTCATAAATAGGTGCATAAATTAAATATAACTACTTAAAATATATTAAATTTGATGTAAAATAAAAATCTAACAAATTTTTATTTCTGAAGATTTTAATAAACCAATCACTATTAATAGTAATAATAATCATTCATTCGTCTTAACCAATCATTATAATTTATGATGACTTCATTCTTATTCTTCATTGTATTCATTCTTGTTTTTATTACTATTGGTCCTTGTGAACCAAGCACTCCCTCAAGGTTGAGTAAGGAACATTGACTTATCATATTAGAGTTAATTAGATTATGAATTGTTAGATTAAGTTAGCATAATTAATTTTATTTATGATTAAATAAAATTAATCAAATTTATTAAAGGCAATTTAAATTTGATGGACTTTTTCTTTTAATCTGTAACATTGATTCTCAACTTTGATTACTCTTTTAGAAGAATAGAAAGGGGATCTTAGAAGCTTACGATCTATTACTAATTTGATTTTCTTTTTGTTTTTGCTTTTTATGTGTAGTTTGTTGGTTATGGAAATTTGTGGTATGCGATGAACATTCTGGTCATAGCGACATTTTGTTTTGTGTTCCTTGTACATGGCACTCGTCTTTAAATCATTGTACTTTTTTTATTGAAATGAGATAACATCATGTCTAGGTGGTTGAAGCTTTGGCTTAACAGTTACATGCTTTAGTCTAATCATACTAGCTCAAGCTAACCATTGCTACTTTGTATTCGGATTTGGATCTATCAGTCTCCTATATCGAACTTCCTGATTTCTTAGCATGTTCTTATATAAACTCAATCCTGATGTTTGTTAAATCAGGTGGGAAATGTTCTTCTCGATCGTGTATTCTCGTATGTTATCTTTTGGGTATTAGTTTCAAAGAAGCTGTTCCGTGAAAGCGTGACGATAGTGGCAAGTAAGCAACGTATCTGTATAGACAACTGTAGAGAAAACTTTAGCTAATTCTTACCTAACAAGCCAAGTATTTGTATGTATCTTCAACTGTTGTAAAACCTTATATATTCGTACGTTGATCAGTAGAATCGTAAGGAGTAAACGTATTTACATGCTATCAGAGCCTTTTGGTTTAAGCACTTGATTCTTTCTTCTTTTTTGTTTCACCAATGGGATTCAATTATTGATCCTAATTGTATTAAGAAAATAATTGATATAATTTTGGAATTGAATGTTTAGATTTCAAAACAATTTTAAAATTATATTTGAAATAAGTTTTAGAATAATCTATTCCAAAACACATATTGAATTACTTTAATTCAATGGTCAAACAAGCCTTATTTTAGGACTAGAATAAGCCCATCCTTCTATCCAAACAAGGATTATTCTAACTTTGAAATAACTTTATCTACGTTTTCAAATAATGTTTATTCTATTACCAAAATAGTCTTTAACTCCATGTCCAAACATTAAGTATTCTAACCCTTAAATAGTTATATTCTTGTATCCAAACACATAATTATAAAACTTTTCATGTTTTGATTTCTTAAAAATCAAGATCACTTTAATTTAATAAAATGATTAACAATTAAATCATGATAAAGCATGAATCTTAATTTGTAGCTTATTCCAAAGCTTGATCATAATCTTATTGTATCTCTATAATCGTTTTTGAAATTGATCTATCTTAACCACCCGTAGCCGCACAACTATCCAATTTCTAATAGTATCCACATAATAGACTGAAAGAATTTTGTAACTCTTATAGAAAAGGTTAAGCAAGAAGTCTTAACTTCATCAAAGCTTAATCTTGTTTATAATAGGTTATGGACAACTTAGTAATTTAATTGAAATTAAATTCTAATTTTAACTAAACTTTAACTAAAATTACAAATAATTTTAATTAAATATCAATTATGTTCAAATAAGATCTAATATCTTATATGGATCCTTATTTATTAAATATCTAATATTTATTCATGAAGTTTATTAAACTTTACAATTAAGTCCAACTTGATTAAAATATTTTTGCTCTTTTCAACCCGTTCTTTATATGAGACCTTTTAGGTTTTTAAATATGTTGGTAATGGATATAGATTATAACCCTAAATCATATTTAGGATTAGATTTAATTTATCTTTACTTCTATAATTAAATAATTCATATCTATAGATCAAGACTAACGCCAATCAACATATCATGATCACTCAAATATTTAGAAATGCCCAAGAGTATTAAGAGAGAATTTAACACATACCTTTTTAACTCTATGCCCCTCTATTCCATTCTACCAACCAACTCGACCACCCTTAAGAAGTGTGTGAACCAAAAACAGCTTATTAGTAATATATTATCATTAAATTAATAGTATTTCTATTTAAGTTTAGATCATTACTTTATATTTTGATTGTGAAACAAGTGTGTCAGGAGAGTTCTTTTTTCCCCCCCTTTTTAATTGTATTGTATTTTTTCCTTTTTATTTTTTTAGCAATTAAATATAATTAGTTAAAATATATTAAAATTTGATATAAATAAATTTTTATTTCTTTTTTTTATGAAACCAATATTCTAATTAAACTATATTTTGAAGACATTATTTAAATTATGATATGTTAATATAAGTAAATACTAGATCTTTTATTTTCAAGAGCTATTGGAAAGGAAATAACACAATATACTTGATTTTAAATATTTTTTCTTCATAAACAGGTGCATAAATTAAATATAATTAATTAAAATATATTAAAAATTGATGTAAAACAAAAATCTAACAAATTAAAAATCTAACAAATTTTTATTTATGAAGATTTTAATAAATCAACCACTATCAATAGTAATAATAATTATGTATTCATCATAACCAATTATTATAATTTATAATGATTATATTCATTATTATTCTTCATTATATTTATTCTTATTTCTACTACCATTGTCCCATGTGAACCAAGCACCCCCTCAAGGTTGAGTAAGGAACATTGACTTATCATATTAGAGTTAATTAGATTATGAATTATTAGATTAAGTTAGCATAATTAATTTTATTTATGGTTAACTAAAATTAATCAAATTTATTAAAAGCAATTTAAATTTGATGGACTTTTTCTTTAAATCTGTAACATTTATTCTCAATTTTGATTACTCTCTTAGAAGAATAGAAAGGGGAACTTAGAAGCTTACGATCTATTACTAATTTGATTTTCTTCTTGTTTTTTGCTTTTTATGTGTAATTTGTTGGTTATGGAAATTTGTGGTGTGTGATGAATATTCCGGTCATAGCGACATTTTGTTTTGTGTTCCTTGTACATGGCACTCTTCTTTACATCATTGTACTTTTTTTACTGAAATAAGATGACATCATGTCTAGGTGGTTGAATCTTTGGTTTAATAGTTACATGCTATAGTCTAATAATACTGGCTCAAGCTAACCATTGCTACTTTTTATTCGGATTTAGATCTATCAGACTCCCATATCGAACTTCCTGATTTCTCAGCATGTTCTTATATAGAATCAATCACTTTAATTTAATAAAATGATTAATAATTAAATTAAATCATGATAAAACATGAATGTTAATTTGTACCTTATTTCAAAACTTGATCACAATCTTTTCGTATCTCTGTAATCGTTTTTTAAATTGATCTATCTTAATCACCCGTGGCCTCAAATTATCCAATTTCTAATAATATCCACATAATAGGTTGAGAGAATTCTATAACTCTTATAGAGAAGGTTAAGCAAGAAGTCTTAACTTCATCAGAGCTTAATCTCGTTTATAATAGGTTATGGACAACTTAATGATTTAATTGAAATTAAATTCTAATTTCAACTAAACTTTAACTAAAATTACAAATAATTCTAATTAAATACCAATTATGTTCAAATAAGATCTAATATCTCATATGGATCCTTATTTATTAAATATCTAATATTTATTCATAAAGTTTATTAGACTTTACAATCAAGTCCAACTTGATTAAAATATTTTTGCTCTTTTCAACCCGTTCTTTATATGAGACCTCTTAGGTTTTTAAATATGTTGATAATGGATATAGATTATAACCCTAAATCATATTTAGAATTAGATAAATTAAACTCCTCTAATTTATCTTTACTTCTATAATTAAATAATTCATATCTATAGATTAAGATTGACCCCAATCAACACATCATGACCACTCAAATATTTAGAAATGCCCAAGAGTATTTTGACTAACTTTTTCTGTACATGATTTTTTTGTATAATTCAATCATTTCATCATACAATATTATGATTAAACATAAAACATCAAATTAATATCTTCTCTATTTTGAGTGCAATCATATTAATGCCCTATCATTAGTTGCTGATTCAATTAATGACATTTGTAAACTATTGACAAAATATCATCCTACCTTGGCCAATAATTTCTCGAATCAATAGTAATTGAAAACAACAAAATACTCTTTTCAAATACTTTAGGATGATGAATCATATCTTGGTCACTCAACTACCTCCATATAGTTCATGCTATATCCATTGACTACCAAATGAGCTAACCATGACTAGAATAGGTAATAAATAGTATCAAAACATAGCAATCCCCATACAAGATAACTTTGGAGATCTCAAGTCAAATGATTATTTATACAATCATCACAATGAAAATTTCTATAGACATATAATATTCCAAATGGATTTCTCATATCAGATCTGTTCAGTAAAATTGTTCTCTAACAAGCACCCACATATTTGTTTATCTCCATACTTTGGTCTATGAAATTGAATACTTCATAAGAAAAACATAACATGTGTTAGTGTTTTTATATTAGATTAATGTCTAGTCTTAATAGAATAATAACTAAGAATAATTTAAGAATAATACATAAATGCAATATGGATCCCAATTGACCTAGCAAGCCAGTTACTTTCGCTTTTTTTAGGAGAATTAATAATATAGTTGTTATAATCATGAACATTAAATAAATGATCTGAAACTCTAGAATTTAAAAAGAAATCTTAAAAGACATGTTCAACAAAAAATTTTAAAGAGGTTAGAGTTCCTGGCAATTTACATCCATTAAGGAGTTAGTGTTATGAATCCTATATCAACTATAAAGGGTGGTGTTTGAATCAAGATCCTGATTTTAAAAAGATTACACAAATGGAATACAGTGAAATTCTAATTTATAGTAAAGTATCATATGTCAATCCTATTCGATTCATCTATTAAATGCTTTCACTCGATAATTATTCATTTTATTAAGACTCTAATAATCCAAGATGATTCATGTGCAATGTTTTGAACTGAAGGGCATAAGTATCATTGTAGGATTCATGCCCATACTTCTTAGAATAGAGGTTCACTACAAAATATCCCAGGTGCATTGTATGACGTTTTTATATGAGCAGTTCTACTCAGTTTTCACCGACAACATGATAACATCCGAGAGCACAAACATTATAAGATCACATAATTATATCTGGGTGCATAAACACTAGAATCAGAAAGTCAGCAGCAAAGTGAAGATTAATAAGATCCAAATGGAATCCCCAAATTCTTAAGAGTGATTTTTAAAACTGACAAGTTAATAGTGAAGCTTTTTATTTCATCAAAAGCATAATCAAAACCTCCAAGAATCAAATGGATGAGAAAACAAGTCGAAACAAACCCTAAAATCCAAGCACCACACACACATAAGCACAAATCATGAAATCAAATCATAAAGAGAAGCAACAGATGCTTGACTAAACTTGAGGGTGTGTTGTTCGCCAAAGAACTTAAGGTTACTAGAGATGAAGACGAGCAAGCTGTCGGTGGGGCCAGAGAGCTACCAATCAACGGTGGTGAACTTGTGATGGCTCCCAAAAAAACTATATTTAACTATATCCTTGTTCCTTAATTAGGCTTATAATCTCCTCGTAAGCTTTATTATATATCACTCTTTTTTCCCTAAAATATTATAAAGGGTATAATATATGCATAGTTAATAGGCTTAGCATCCGGCCCAAGCCAGCCAAGCTCAAGTTAGCTAAATATTTAATTTGATTTTTTGAACTTGATCGAGCCTCAAATGGTAAGGTTTAAGATTCAAAGACAAATATAAAATAACGTCGCTTTAAAAATTATTTTAAAAAATAATAAATCAGGCTTGATTAGCTTAGCCTGCCTTGAGCCTGGGCTCAAGCGGGCAGCCCTAGGCCCTTACGTTGTGCACCTAAGTTTCTTGAAGATCAACAAGGGACGTCACTCCTTGACATAATTTAGTTCCCAGGAAGGAGCGATTATTTATCTTATGTCAAATCTGTACACCTGAAGATAAATAAGCAACGTCATTCCTTGACATGTTTCGTTTGATGCCAGTGTAATGGTGGGGCGGACGTCAACTACTCAATAGAACCTCCGGCCCCAGCCTGATGTGAGCAGTGTAAAGCCATTCGTACCCTCCATGCGAAATGACCACTATACCCTGTCGTTTGAAGAGGTGACGCATATATATATATATATATATATATTCTTCACGCTGAAATAAACGCGTCACAACCGTCCAAAGTACACGATATGACGATGAAAAAAAATCAAAAGTAAGGGATGAATATTAAGAAACCCAACACAAATTCTTCCATTATGGTTAGGTGAAAATGATGAGATGGCCCATAACAGCTAATCAAAGTAAGCAGAAAATTTGAGAAAAATCCAGAGAGGATAAGGACAAGACACTAGAAAAACCCAACAGCCAAAGAGTGTCAGTGTCTGGGGACCAGATCCTCTGGTCCACTTTTTGTGGA
>JAOQMP010000210.1:32470452-32485828 GCA_027563575.1 Erythroxylum pedicellare | reverse complement strand
AGAGCTATAATTTATGTTAGTGAGTTCCACTACAGTCGCATTCATTAAAAGATTATGGCTATAAAAGCAGTTGAATGTCACCATTTTTTATCCATCAAACAATTACATACTGTTATTAGTCTTCAATCAGACGGGTCGTATATTAATACCTTTTCTCTACTCTTTCCCATGATTTTTTGTTGTTGTTGCAAGCATAGTCTAGCGAGAATGAGCTCTCTCCAGTGTTATGTTAATTGGGCCATTTTTTTCTTAGTGCTCGTCATTCTCGTGTTGAAGATGTGAGGGTCAGCCCATCACAAACGCAGACATCCATCGACTCAGTTCAATGTAACATGCAACCATCCATCATGAGTTAGTGGCTATGGTTACGTGGTTTCTACTGCTTTATAGATTAGACTTGGTGATGCATTTTCTTTCAGGTGACTCTGTAGTGGATTACTCCACTAACGACTTATCCAATAAGTGCTTTGAGGTGTGGCATGCCTCATCATGCACAGACTTGACACCTTAAAGGTTGATTCCAGCTCCTTTTGCAAGAGTCTTGCTCCACGTGAACGCATAGTCATGGTATTCGCTTTTCCCCATTTCTTCTTAATAATTTAGCTTTAGCCACTTCAATCAATGTCACTGCCCTAGACCAAACATATAATAACATATTCGTTCGAACTTGTAGCTAAGCATCGCCCATTGGTTCTCAGGTTAAGCACTACTATGCTTGGTTAATGAAGTTTGCTGGTAATCTTTGGCTATGTTGCTAATTGTAGAGTATCATCTGGAGGAACTGTTTAAAGTTATTGGTGGGAAACACCGTTTCAAGGTTTTATGATTTTGGAATGTCTACATTAAACACATGCCAAGGACGATACTGCCCAGATTGGCAGACTATGTATGCACGCGGAGCCTTTAGTGATTAATAGACGAGATGCAAGTTTTCAAGGAAATCCTTGGGTCTCTCTGTCACTATCTATCCAAACTTCCTTGTTGTGAAAGAAAAACAAAACAAAAAATGTGTATTTATGTCATATCTTTTTTTGTTTTTGGACATATATACTAGCAATACAAGGATATGGTTTTGCCTATGTGTAGTATTGTGGTTCCTTGAACATCCAACTCATGAACTTAGGGAAGGCAAAACGATTGGGCCTTGGGTAAAATTTGTCTTATCGTGATTTTGGTCCATGTTTAGTTTTTTTATAAAAAAAAGTGAAATTTTAGTTGCGCTGGAAACAATATTGAGTTTTACGATTTGACTTAATTGACCTAAATGACTTAAGGCCATTACTGGAAAAAAAAATTGCAGCTGATAAAACACCAGCTCTAATGTCAAACCCAATAGCTTTTTCTCTTTCGCAAGATTGGTTAATGGAACAGTTATCAAATTAGATAGTCGAAACAATGGATATGAACTAATAGCAAGAGCCCTAATGGCTAAAATACTTGCAGCTACTTCTGTCATTTTTTTTTTCTGATTTGAGTGCTAGTAACAGTTTGTATTAGAGTCCTCTTTCCCTTATTCTATCTCATTTGGTTACTCAGCTGCAGCGGAAAGGCTTACAAAAGAAAGCAGTAAAGTATTAAAAGAGGATCCCTCGAGCTCTTCGTTAGTGACTACTCGACTTGCTCTCAGTATTGAGTTAGAAACTTAAAACAAGTAAATATTCAAGTTTTGGATTAGACTGAAATTATGTTTTAAGATTTGATTCAATTAACTAAAACGAAGTTATTTTATTTAATAGTTGAAACACCAAACTCAAATTTTGTTGGAAGTTAAACATGTTTCATGAACCCATGACTTAATATGAATAGTTTATGAAATTTGAAGATGAATGGTTATGCAATTTATGAGTATTTTAATTAGGTACTTGTAACAGTTTTATTGCATTGATGAGAGATGTATGTATAAATAGACATGAAGAGAGAAAGTTGAAGAAAATAGAGAGGAAAACAGAGTATTGCGATATAGAGTTGGTGAGAGTCTCTGTATTGTTTTTTCCAGCAAAGAAGTTTTATTTTTTCTCCTCCATATATATCCTTTTTTGTGTTAGGTTTGAGTATGTCTAAAAACAAGGATTTTCAACAGATTGGTATAAGAGCTTGAGAGATTAGAGAAAATGGCCCACAGTAGTAACCATGTTCCATTTTAAGTACCTCGTCAAACAAAAGAGAACTATTCAACTTGGTGTATTCGGATGAAGGCTTTGTTGGGTTAGCAAGATGCTTGGGACATAATAGATAAAGGATATGTGGAACCAGAAGAAGAAGAAGCTATTTTGAATCAGGCACAAAGGGATGCTTTGTGCAATACAAGGAAAAAAGATCAGAAAGCTCTCAGCATAATCCATCAAGCAATTGACAATGGAATGTTTGAAAAAATCTCTAAAGCAGAGACTGCCAAACAAGTGTGGCAAATTTTGGAAAATACATATAAAGGTGTTGATCAGGTGAAGAGAGTAAGGCTTCAAATGTTGAGAGGAGAATATGAAGCCTTACACATGAATGAATCTGAGTCCATCTCAGATTATTTTACAAGAGTTCTCAAAGTGGTGAATGATATGAAGAGATATGGTGAGAAATTTCCAGAGAGCCAAGTTGCTGAAAAGGTTCTTCACTCGCTTGATAAAAAATTCAATTTCATTGATGTAGCAATTGAGGAGTCGAAATATTTGAGCCTAATGACAATTGATCAACTCATGGGTTCCTTACAAGCCCATAAAGAAAAGCTTTTATGGAAGAAGAAAGCGCCCATTGGGTAGTTATTGCAAACAAAGCTTCAACTGAAGACAGGTGATGATCAAGAAAAGGGTCAAAATGGACGAGGACGAGGTTGCGATAGAGGATGTGGACGTGGAAGTTCACGCGGATGTGGATGAGGAGGATATAACAAAAATCAAGATGTTGGTCAGCACACTAATTCCTCTCGAGGTTGAGGTCGAGGTCGTGGGAATTACTCAAGGTCAAATGGGATACAAAATGAAGATAGAAGGTATGACAAAAGCCAAATTGAATGTTTCCATTGTCATAAGTTTGGTCATTATGCTTGGGAATGTAGAAATAAAGTTGAAGAGAATGTTAATTATACTGAGGAGGAGATAAAAAATGAGCACGCACTACTTCTTGCATGCAAATCTAATGAGAGCAACGAAAGCAAATTTTGGTATCTTGATAGCGGCGCGAGTAATCACATATGTGGGCACAAATCATTATTCATGGAGCTTGATGAATCGATAAGTGGTAATATTACTTTCGGAGATGCAACAAAAATTCCAATGAAAGGGAAAGGTAATATTCTGATCCGCTTGAAGAATGGGAAACATGAATTTATTTCCAATGTTTACTATGTGCCTAGCATGAAAAATAATATTGTAATTTTGGGGCAGCTTATGGAGAAAGGCTATAATATTTTCATGAATAATTATAGTCTTTCACTCGGAGATCAAGATGAGAATTTAATTGCTAAAGTACCAATGATGAAAAACAAAATGTTTGTATTGAATATTCAAACTGATATTGCAAAGTGCTTGAAAGCACGTGTGAAAGACTCATCATGGACATGGCATTTAAGACTTGGGCATTTGAATTTTGGTGGCTTGAGATTGCTGGCAAAGGAGAATATGGTGAAAGGATTGCCTTACATTCATCACCCAAACCAATTCTGTGAAGGATATATTTTTGGCAAGCAATCTAGAAAAAACTTTCCAAAAGAATCTTATTCAAGAGTAAAGGAGCCTTTGGAGCTTGTGCATACGGATCTTTGTGGGCCAATCACACCAATTTCTTTCAGTAAGAATAACTATTTTATGTTATTCATTGATGATTTTAGCCGAAAAATATGGGTTTATTTTGTGAAACAAAAATCTGAGGTGTTTGGAGTTTTTAAACGATTCAAAGTTTTTATCGAAAAGGTGAGTGGGTATTCCATAAAAGCTTTGAGATCAGACAGGGGAGGAGAATTTACATTAAGGGAGTTCAAAAGATTTTGTGATGAAAATGGAATCCAAAGGCCCCTCACAGTTCCATTCACACCACAACAAAATGGTGTCGCTAAGAGAAAAAATCGATCAATCTTAAACATGGAATGAAGAATGCTAAAAAGTCAGTAATTGCTGAGGGAATTTTGGGCCAAAGAAGTAGATTATGCTGTGTATCTTTCTAATAGAAGCCCTACCAAAAGTTTGTAGAATATGACTCCTCAGCAAGCCTAGAATGGATGGAAACCAGGTGTTGCTCACTTGAAAGTCTTTGGGAGTGTTGCTTATGCTCATGTCCTAGATGAAAGACGGACGAAGCTGGATGACAAAAGTCAAAAAATTTTATTCATAGGCTATGATTCAAGTTTGAAAGGATACAAGCTTTATAATCGCAAAAATGGAAAACTTATTGTGACCAAAGATGTCATTTTTTACGAGGAAGCTATATGGAATTGAAATACACAAAAAGAAGATTATGCTTTCTTTCCATTTGTTGTAGAAAGCATGGGAGAAAATGTTGAAGCAGATCAAGAACCTGTGATGCTTGCATCTCCTCATCATAGTGAATCATCTACATCATTAGAAGAAAGTCTTGTTGGGCCTCCTGGCTTGAGGAATTTGGGAGAATTGTATGATGAAATGGAAGTGATAAATAATTTCACCTTATTTTTGTCCTTTTGCAGACAGTGAACCAATTGATTTTACAGAAGCTAGTCAAGAAAAATGGTGGGTGAGGGTAATAGATGAAGAAATTCACGCCATTAACAAAAACAATACTTGGGAACTTACTGCTCTTCCCAAAGGACAGAAAGAAATCGGATTCAAATGGATTTTCAAGACCAAAAGAAATGCTAACGGAGATGTGGAGAGGCATAAAGCTCAACTTGTGGCCAAAGGCTATAGCCAACGCCAAGGTGTTGATTACGATGAAGTTTTTGCTCCCGTAGCTCGTTTGGAGACCGTCAGATTAATTATCTCAATGGCTGCTCAACATGGATGGAGAATTTTCCAAATGGATGTCAAGTCCGCTTTCTTGAACGGGTATTTGGAGGAAGAAGTTTACTTAGAACAACCTCTTGACTACATTGTAAACGGCCAAGAAAACAAGGTTATGAAATTGAATAAGGCCTTATACAGATTGAAGCAGGCTCTAAGAGCATGGAATAGTCGAATTGACAATTATTTTCAGAAAAATGGTTTTGTGAGATGTCCATATGAACATGCACTTTACTTCAAAACAAACAAAAATGGTGATGTATTATTTGTTTGTTTGTATGTGGATAATTTGATTTTCATAGGAAATAATCCAAGCATGTTCGATGAGTTCAAGAAAGCGATGATTGGAGAATTTGAGATGACAGACATTAGAATGATGTCATATTATCTTGGCATTGAGGTGAACAAATGAAGCAAGGGATCTTTATTTCTCAACAAAGATATGGCAAGGAAGTTTTAAAGAAGTTCAAAATGAGTGATTCCAAATCTATAGCAACTCCGGTGGAAACAAGGATCAAGTTTTCAAGATGTGAAGAGAGTGAATCTATTGATCCAATATATTTCAAAAGTATGAATGGAAGTTTGAGATATTTGACTTGTACAAGACCAGATATATTATTTGGAGTTGGAGTGAGTCGTTTCATGGAAACTCCAAGTGCTACACATTTGAAGGCATCAAAAAGAATTCTTCGCTATCTCAAAGGTACGCTTTACTACGGGTTGTTTTATTGATTCTCTGAATGTTTTAAACTTGAAGGATATTGTGATAATGATTGGGCTGGAGATATAGATGATCGTAAAAGAACTACAAAATTTTTATTCTTTATAGGTGATACTGCTTTTACATTGAGTTCAAAAAATCAACCCATAATGACTCTCTCAATCTGTGAGGCTAAATATGTTGCTACTACTTCCTCTGTCTGTCATGCTATATGGTTGAGGAATATACTTAAATGAAATTGGAGTTGTGCAAGATGAAGCAACAGAGATTAATATGGACAACAGGTCTGCTATTGCTTTATCTAAAAATCTAGTTTTTCATGATCGTAGCAAGCACATTGATACAAGGTTTCACTTTATCGGAGACTATATTTCAAGAAACGAGATCTATGTGAAGTATGTGAAGACCAAAGATCAAGTGGCAGATACCTTTACCAAGGCTCTTAAGATTGATGTCTTCAAAAAGCTGAGACTGCTGCTCAAAGTATATCCAGAATCATGTTTAAGGGAAGATATTAGAAGTTAAAAATGTTTCATGAACCCATGAGTTACGAATATGAATAGTTCATAGAATTCGGAGATGAATGGTTGTGAAATTTATAAGTATTTTAATTAGATACTCGTAACAGTTTTATTGCATTAATGAGAGATATATATATAAATAAAGACAAAGTGAGGAGTTCGTAAGATGAAGAGAGTAAGTTGAAGAAAATAGAGAGGAAAACAGAGTGTTGCGATACAGAGTTGGTGAGAGTCTCTGTATTGTTTTTTCCATCAAAGAAATTTTATTTTTTCTCTTCCATATATATCCTTGTTTCTGTTAGATTTGAGTGTGTCTAAAAACATGGATTTTCAACAAATTTAACTTAACTTAATAGGCTAAAATATTAAATAAAATAACTTTATTTAATAAATAAAACTTATTTACTTGAACTTATCATTGATTTTGGAAAAATTTAGATGAAAACTCTAAAAATTTAATGATATAAGTAATTTATTAACTTAAACTACTGAAGTATTTCGATTAGATTTCACGAGGAAGGCGACATTTTAAAAGATAATACTACTATAGGAAAATTAAGTATTTGATATGCATAAAATCAATAAATATATATATATTTTTCTAGATTATTATTATCATATTTATAATTAGGTAGATTATTTAAAGATACCTATCGCTGGGAAGCAAATTAGAAGCAACCACACTGCAATTATTCTTTAAAACAAATTCTACGATTAGGGATAGCAATGGGTAGGGTTCGGTTCGGGTATTACTCTACCCATATTCATATCCATTTTTTATGACTCAATTCATATCCATATTCATATCCATCGGCTTTTACAATTTACTACCCATATTTGTTCGAGTTATTGAATATCTATTGGGTTGTATAGCACATAAAAATATAATTTCAAAATAGAATATATAAAGAACAGATCTTTGTGAACGCTCCAAATCAAAATTACTTTAATAATAATAAGTCAAGATTTTGATTTGTATGTCTTAAAAATCATAAAATTGGAATAATAAAAATTATAATATCTAGTGCAAAGACAGCAAATATTTTTCAAAATCAAGAACTGGAACAAAGACTGAAATATCTAAAGATTCAAAATGTTTTTACTTGAAATCCACAACATTTAAAACTCCATCTTTATATCATTTGTATTATTATCATTGTATATAAAAAATAAAATATGATGAAAAATATGAAAACTGAGGAGTAAAATGGAGATTTTAAAGCTGTTTCTTCTTAGAAAATATTAATATTTTATTATATTTAACCATAAATATTCAAGAAAAAACAAAAAAAAAGAGTAAATAAAAAACGGGTAGGATATAAGTATCTATCGGTTCAGGTTATCACTAGATCCATATCCAAATCCATATCTATGTCCATTTTTAAAAAAGCGCAAAAAGAAAATTTTCTTATTTGAAATATATTTTTGAAATAAAATAAATAGCATAATTAATATGCCCGTTTGTTAACATTTCTATTTACTCAATTCAATTTATTAAACATTTAAATATATTATTTGAGAAAATGAAGATTCTTGTACAGAAAATCTCCCAAAGCATTGTAAAGCCATCTATTCCAACGCCTAACCTCCTCCACTGTTGCCAATTCTCATATCTTGATCAAGTCATGGTTGGAATTTTCTCATCCTGGTTCCTCTTCTATCCTGGAAATTCAAACGTCACCAACGCAGAAAGATGCCAAAGATTGAAGAAATCTTTGTCTGAGACCTTAAACCTATTTTAACCTTTTGCAGGGCGTATCGTTGGTAACACTTACATCGACTGCAACGATGAGGGAGTTCCTTTTGTTGAATCTAAGGTCAAAGGCAACTTCCTCAAAGTCCATCAAAACCCATATTGCAATGAGCTCAACAAGTTATTTCTCTTCAAAGTCTACCACTCCAGTGATATGGTAGCTTTCGTCCAAGTCAATTACTTCGATTGTGGTGGTATGGTAATTGGGGTCGGTCTGTCTCACAAAATCGCCGATGGCTCATCTATAGTTAAGTTCCTCAACACCTGGGCTGCCGTCGCACGTGGTGATAGCAATATATCTGTTCCACGATTTGATGCGGGCAAGCACTTTGCACCAATAATTGTATCAGATTTTGACCCTGATTTTGAGGTTGGCAAAGGTCTTGATAACATTGTTTCAAGGAGGTGTTTATTCAATGAATCAAGCTTAGAAATTCTTCGAAATAGATACGCCGAAAACAGTACCACTGGGGACGTCCATGGACGCTCAACACGAAACCAGGCGTTAACAGCTGTTATACTTGAGAAGTTCATAGCAGCAACTCAAGCGAAAGCCAATCCGGACACAGATTACGTTGCGAGACACCCCGTGAACATACGTCCATTGATGGATCCGCGTCTCTCGGATGATCACATTGGAAATATCCTTTATGAACAAGTGGTTGCAGAGCTTGACGTAAAAGCCAAAGATGCATGTTCGTACCGGATTATTGAAGAAATGAGAAGAAAGATGAAAAGTGGGAGCGCAGAATTTGTGAAGAAAATTGGAGCAGACGGAGAATGGTATCTTCAATTGATGAAAAAGAGAGCAGAGGTAATTAGTAAAGGAACCGAAATTCCATTGAACTTCTCAAGCGGTTTGAAGTTTCCATTTTATCAAACTGATTTTGGATGGGATAAGCCTTCGTGGATAGGCACCGGAGTTTGGCCGACTGACAATTTGGTTATATTCTTGACCGCAAAAGAAAGAGGAGGTATTGAGGTATACCTTAACTTGGGGAAGCAGGACCTGGAATGGTTTGAAGATGATAACGAGATTGCATCACTCGTCTCTCCACTTCCTGTTCTTCTTCCATCTTCTCTGTAGCGTCTACTTGCATTGGATGTGTGAAATGGCATTCCGCCGTTGAATTGATAAAAAAAAAAAAACGATGTTTACAGTTGTCGGGTGGATATGGTGCTTAGCCACCGAATACAGCTGCAATATCAAATTGTGTAACACCCACTTTTTGTAGAAATGCATTTAAAACTGTGCGATCTGCGCTACAACCTGTGTTAGGCTCCACTAACCCACTAACTCGTGAGACACTTCAATGGTACTCAACGCACAATGTGCTGTCCAGAGTAAAAATTTGACACTATCAGAGTTTAATGTAATATTTTTAGAATTTTTATCTACATTTTCCCAATATCGAAACGAACTATTTAATAAGGTTTTTTTCTAAACATTATTTTGTCATTTCAATCCATTTTATTAACAGAAACAGCTACATAACTAGCAGATTCTCATTTATGGATTGTTTCTTCTATATCTTGAATACAATAAATATCCAAATAGATCTCAAAAGGATTTATATATTCACTTCTCATTTTATTTATAGGGGTAAATCCATCTTTATCCTTAGTTACCATATAAGGTCCAACATATCATTATTAGGTCTACTAAAACTTTGCAAGGGAATATCGAGGAGGATTTCGAGAAGTAACAAGAGGTATTTTTATTTGTAGAATTAAAACAAATATTTATTTATCCATTGGATTTCTACTAATTCCATTATTTGTTTCCTTTCGATTAATTATTTTTACCAAATTATGCAAATTAGTAATTTGCTCTTGAAGGTTATTAATTCTTAAAAGAATAGCTATTCCATAATATGCTATCGTTTTTTGTATTTCATCTATATCAGTTTCAATTTTTAATCCTTCAAGTTTAATCTTCAAATATTTATCATCCTCTATTTAAACGATCCAATTTATCGTGGTTAGTTAAATCTAAATGAATTTCTTTTATTAAATCTTTATATTGTTGATATTTTTTATTAGCTTCTTCTATCTTTATTCTGATTGCTTGTACTGCCCTTTTCTGGCAGTTAAAAAATAATAAATAATCACAACTATTTAAAGATTGTTGTAATTCAATACGAGATTCTTGTACAAGATTATCAACTTTATTAATTTCAGAAAGTAGATGATTACAATAAGAATAATTACCCATTATAATATCCTCTTTCTAGATGTATCCTATAATGTTCAGAAAATTGAAGATGTAATATCTTATATTCTTTAGAGAGATGCCAATTTTCATTCTCATAAATTCTAATAGTTTGATTAAAACCTAGAAAAATATCTAAGGTAAGACCATTAGCAAGTCTAATTTGAGAATATATATTTTTAAATTCGTGTATACTCTTATTATTCTAATCTATTTGTCTTCTCATATCCTTTATTTGATGATTATAGAAGACTTACATCATTATCAGAGTTAAATATAGTTTTTTAGATATAATGAAACTTTAAAACATATTATAGGTTTAGATATGTCTAACCATCAGATTTATTTATCTATTGGAGTACAACAACCTCAAATTCTAGTAGGATCATTTTGAGTTAAATGTCTACCCTTTTATTTCTATGACAATGGCACTAATATTCTTCTTAAAATATGTTACAACTAAATTACAAAAAGGTCCAAGTCCAATTACAAGAAAAAAAATATAGGTTCTATAAGGGCTAGTATTTTTCACTTACCCATCTCTACATGACCATAAGCACCCTTTTTTTTTCTTAAAAATGGAAAATCTTTTAGAAAACAAACATCAACAGATAAAAACTATCAAAGATGGACTAGAAATAGTAAAAAAAAAGAAAAAATATTTTGATATTTTTTACAATTTTGGGATAAAAATATAGAGTAAGCAAACTTAGAAATGATAGATAAACAAAAAATAATTAGAGTTATTGTCATGTGATATAATCTGGAAGATCAAGAACCAAAGGGATTGGGATTAATAAAAGGCATATTTGTAGAATCAACATAGAACATGTACTTCTAAAATCTCCATGAACTGATTATAGAGGGACAATAGTTGTCACTTATTGCATCCATTATGAGTTGTCTTCTAATCCATGTACTAAAATCAACCTTCACTTTATTTCCTATTTTCACATTTCATTAGAGGATTTTTTAATTCCTCTAATTCCAAATTACATATATTGTATTCCTTGTTGTGATTAATTAGGAAGTTTTGTTCTAGAAAAGGATTTAGAATCTAGATGAAAGAAGTCTGTTAAAGACTTCTTAGTAGTTGAAGCCGCAGTCATTTCAAGGCATTAGGTTTGGATTGTCTTCCAAATATCCCTAGAGAATTGACAGGAGAAGAATAAGTAGTTCAAGGATTCTAGAGCATTATTGCACAACTTATGTGTTTTGGTAATAGTGACAAAGTTTAAGCATGCCCATTGTTTGAAGCTTTTACTTAGATACAAGGTATAGGAAGGTGGATACAAGCCATAGGAAGATTGTTGTTGTCAACGTGTTCATCCTCTTATGTGTTCATGTAAGTGAGTTTTTACTTTGTATTTTTTTTATCTTCTTGCGGAGAAAAGTTTGCAATTTGATTACTTGATTACAAATGTGGCGTTATATAGAAGCTGAGATTATTTAGGAGTATCTTTGTTACTCCTCCTACTGAGGCTCTAAAGAAAGGAGTTTGTTGATAAAGTTCAATGATAGTTTGATATTTCACGAATAAAAGGCCCCATTTTCAAGTTATAAAGACAAGGGCAAAACCAATGAATGCAATATATCTTAGAAGATTTTTTTTAATGAAAATTATTTCTTCTTTGAAATTTCATGGACCCAAACATAGATGAAACACCTATATCTAATTGTTGGTGAGTCCTCTATTGATTTCTTTGGAAATATTTCCAATATACATAGTAAGGAAGCAAGTCATGTAGGAAACTTAAGATGTATGGGAAATTCATGCCTAGAAGATAATATTATAGTTTAAAATGAAAGTAATTATAATTTAATTGATTAAATAAATGAAGAAGCATAATTTTTAGAGAATCACTCACCTGTAAATAATTAACTAAAATCTGGTCTAAGTAGTGGCATTACCCCTGTCACTGTCAATAAAATATGATTTTTAGCCATCATCTAATTTTATCAAGTTTTTATTGGTTATATCTTGTCGAGGACTTCTCCTTTGTGTTAAATTTTCTTAGACATCATTTCTTTTGTTTAATCATACTTTTTATTAGTTTTTAAAATGAATTTAGTCGTTTCTTATGCATAATTTCCATAGGTTTCTCTTCAACACATTAGGACTAATTGTGATATGCAGTTTGGAAAGCACGAATATGAGCTATACAAATAGTAACAAAGAATTCCAAAAAAATTGAAATACCAACATAGTATAGACTGACTTGCACATGTACTTCAAGGAAATGATTGACTAAGCTTCAAATATGTTATGCAAATTAAGTTTTTCTACAATCATAAAACTGTTTTTGGAGTTCTCATTTTTTTTTCCAGGAAAGAAGGAAAGTGCTTCATTTATTAAACTTGAGTTATTCTTCCAAAAATACATGGGCAATTAACTTACTCTCTTTCATGCCCATTGAATTCAATAAGTTGTATTAATTAGAATCTAGTCGTTGTTATCATTATAACACTAGAATTATTTTGGCATATGTTTTAGAAAGGATTAAAGTTATTCACTCCATTTAAAATGAGCAATATTATGTATGTTAATCTCTTTTCTACTTGAAAAATGACAAAGTTTATTATATTTTACTTAAAAGAATTATATATTGGATATTTTATATGAAAATGTTAATCAAAAAATGATTAATATGCCTTATGGCAAAGTTGGAAATTTTTTCGTAGCTTACTCACCTATTGTGGTGTAGCTTATAAATCCCTTCTTTATTTGAATCCCTCAAATTTAAAGCCACAAGTAGAAAAAAACCTCCCTTAAGGGGTACACTGAATCTTATTAAATCAAACATTCCATCTTTATGTAGAGAATAAAACTTCTTTTCTTAAGGGATGGAGATAAAAATTCCAGCTTCTTTAATAAAACTAAACTCTCAAGGTATAACAATAAGATAATTTTATCATTAGCCCTTAATGGGATTTAGGCAAGATGATACTTTATCCCTTATGATTTTTCATCCAAGTTATCCAAAGATTTAGTTACCTTAAGATGAGTTGTATTATGTATTTATAATCTCTTTTAACTTGAAAGATGGCAAAGCTTATTGTATTATGCTCTAAAGAATTATGAATTGGATATTTTATATGAAAATGTTGATAAAAAATATCATTAATATGTATTAAGGCAGATCAAGAATTTATTTTATACCTTACTTACCTATTGTAATGTAGCTTATGAATCCTATCATTAAAAGCTAATGAATCGCTTATTTATTTGAATGCCTCAAATTTAGATCTATAAACAAAGAAAAAAATAAAACTTAGTTGTACACTCAAGCTCCTAAAATCAAACATTCCATCTTGATGTAAAGATTAATACTTCTTTCTTTAAAGGATGGAGATGAAAAGTTTATCTTTCTTCATAACATTTATATCTCAAACATTAATGATAAGATAATTTTATCATTAACTCTCAAGGGGATTTAGGCAAGATGATACTCCATCCCTTACTTATGATTTTTTATCCAATCTTTCCAAAGTTTTATTTACCTTAAGATGAGATGTATATGTATATTTAATCTCTTTTTAACTTGAAAGATGGCATAACTTATTGTATTATGCTCAAGAGAACTATGTATTGGACATTTTATATGAAAATGTTGATAGAAAACATGATTAGTATGTGTTATGGCAGATCTAGAATGTTTTTCTTACCTTACTCTTTTATATGCAGCCTTATTATGGGAAGATTGATTACTATTTTAAGAACATTGCTTGTCCCAGGAAGTTTGCAAAGTACCTCAATTGATTTATGAGGTGCCTAATTGATACAATTAAGTGCAGATCATATTTTGTATTTTTTTGGGTCTTTTGCTCTAATTTAGGAAATGATTTTGATGATTTTGAATTAATTCAATTTAAAGTAAAATTACTAAAAAAGGAAGAATGTGTAAGGAGGAATTTATTAACTTTAGAATCTTCTTTTATAGGTTAGTATGTAAGATCTGGAAAGAGAGGAATATTAGTTTAGACAATTTCAAAATTTCATGCCAAGAAGTAGGTTAAAGTCATAAACTATTAGGAATTCATTAACATGCTTTAATTTTTATTTAACTCCTTGTCATCACTTTAAGTATTTGATTTTAAAACTTAAGTTAAATAATAAATCCCTAGGCATTCAACCATATATTTCATTTCTATTACTTCAACATCCTTTTAAAACCATATAAGACAATTTTCGACCATATAATAGGAAATAACATATCCTTCACACATTACTTTATATAATTTAGTTTCATTTGGAATAAATATTTTGCAAATGCTTCTACACTTTTTTTTTTCTAGTTTATGCATTCTAATGTACCAAAAACTATAAGTGATATGGCTTGTCCTGTGATGATGTTAACCATATTGCCTTGACCTTTTGTATATCTTACTTTATCTTTAACATTCCTACTTTTAATCAAAATGTCATTCATTTTCCAATCAACATCTAATCATTCATATTCCAATAAATGTGTAGCCATATGGATAAAATTTGGATGACTCATCAAAAAAGGTCCAGTTAATACTTAAAAGGAGTGAAGACTTTCATGAAATTTGTAAAAGATCAAATAGGTTTACAATGTGAAATTCATTGTCCATGTATAACTTGTTTAAATTTTAACAATCAAATTCAAGATGTTTATATAATCACTTGCTAATATGATTTATAGATAAATTCTATACTCGATGGATTTATCATGGCAAACTTTCTGAAGAAAGTAATGCTAGAAGTCTTGATAAAGGTGATGATGGTGATAACAATCACATTATAGATGATAGTGATAATAATGACAATGTAGATGATGGATTTGGAGAAATGTTAGAGGATGTGGTGAATTATATGGAGACTATGGATGAAAATACTTTCCTCAATACATTAGGTAGAATTGCATAAGAAAATTTTGAGAAGTTACTAAAAGTAGCCTAAGAAGAATTATATCAAGGGTGCTCTAATTTCTTCCCACCTATCTTTTGTTTTGAAGTTGTTACACTTCAAGGTATATAATAGGTGAACAAATCCTTTAACATATTGATTAAATTGCTTAATGATGCGTTACAGATTGGTCACATATTTCCCAAGTCTTAGTATGAAGTAAAAAAAATTGTTAAAGGGCCCTATATATATATACATATATAATATATATATACATATATATATATAATATATATACATACATACATATATATATATATATATGCATATAAGTT
>JAOQMP010000210.1:32408243-32426527 GCA_027563575.1 Erythroxylum pedicellare | reverse complement strand
AAGAAGAAGGAGAGGATAGCGCAGCGAGGATTTAAAGCTGTAGCAAAGGAGTCGGTAATACTCTTCATCTTGTTTATTTTTTTATTATCCTTATACCATATCATGTATGGATTGGCATGATGATTTGGATTTGTTGCTTCAGCTGGAAAAATGATTTCTTAAAAGTTTTGAAATCTACCATTTCTCCAAATATAAGATGCTTTCTTTTTCCGATCCAACATGATTTACATTTAATTGAAAACTTTTTCATCTTAAACAAGCAAAGTTCTTTAAGTTGTGCTGGAACTAAAGTTCTTCACCCTCATTGCATAGTTTTAACAAGTTGCTAACAATAAAAATATATTTAAAAGAGAATTTATTCTAATAATGAAGTTACTTGTTCTATTTACTGCTCTTATATGCGTACTATTCACAAGTTAATTTAAGGAAGCTTCATCTGCATTCTTGGTAACTAAGGGGTTGTCGGATGTTAACAATCATGTCAACTTGGGACAAGATTCTTTGGTATCAAGCTATTTGGGTCATTGCTTTTTTTTATTTTCCTTTTTCATTTTGTGGGCTTGGGGACAAGCACAAGTATAGTGGTGAGTATTGATGTGAGTTTATTTAAATGTTGAGTTTTAATGTTTTTATGTATGTTTTTGGTACTTTTAGTTCCTATTTTGGTAGTTTAGTTGAGTTTTTGGTCAATTTTGATGTTTTGTTAAATATAGAGGGATAGGGGAGCAAAATGAGAAAATTTGGTGAAAGAAACGAGGAAAGAGGTGTCCGGTGTGTTTGCGACAAGGAAAGGTGCGAGCGCAACCGAAGCTGTGGATTTAAGGAAGAACAAGGTGCGATTGCGAAAGTGTCTGGTGTGATTGGACTTAGGACTTTTGGCCAAGAGCTACACTATTTGCTCACTGGTGCAATCGCAAGGAAGTAGGGTGCGATTGCACTACGTAACTTCAAGGTTAATTCCATCATTTCACATCCAAAATGAATGGTTGATGGTTAGAAGAGCTGTTACGATCCATTGGAAGTGGAGAGTCATGAGTAAATCAATGAATTCTGTTCCCGACGAGGAGAAGTATAAAAAGAAGGGAACTAAACAAGAGAAAGAAAAAAAAGAAGCAAGAACGAGGAAGAGGAAGTAGGAGCTCAGTGAAGCTTATAATCTAGGGTATAAGAACATTTGTTTCATCTTTTACTTTGTTTTCAGTTTGCTTATGATATGTGCTTTCTTGTTTCTTATTTCCAAAATTGTTTGACTCTCTAAGGTGAATCTTGTTTTTTAAACTTCTGCTGTTTATGGTTTGCTATTCTTATGAATAGTTCTTATTAGACCTTAATGAAAGTTCAGTTCTTCTTTAAAATCATACAATTACAACTTCATACTAAGAGATTAATGTCTAAGTTTTATTCCTCAAAGGTTATATAGTTCATCTATGTTTTATTTATATCTGAATTGAGAAATTTACATTACGATAAAACAGAGTAGGTAATTCAAACTTGAGAGAGAAGAATTACTTCTAAAGAAACTTGAGGTAGCAGAATAATAGGATTTAGATTTACTTTAGTAGGAGTTGATAACAATTTTTGGAACTTTAATCTCTTGAATTCGTGAAAGCAATTTCTTTTCTTAAAGATTTAGTTTTGTCATGAAAGTTCAAACATAATTGATTTATTTATATCCCTTTTAATTTCTAAACCTTTTTATTATTAACTTAAACATTCTGGAAAGAATTGATTGGTGCTTAGTATAAATCCTTATGGGAATGATAACCGTGTTATAATAACCCGTATGCTTGCAGTCGGGGTCCGAGTAACTAATCAGTTACACTCATATCATTCCTTTTAGTGCAGTAGAGATATGGAGTTTGAAAATAAAAAATACATTCAAAATGAATGGTCATCACCTGGAGTCATATTATAAAGGTTCCCAAATGGAGAATACGGAAGTGTTAATGCCTGAAGACGCAAATGGAATCACTTCATGAGGGTAACATGGAGTCGAGCCAACGACAATAATAGAAGGATATTTATTTTACTACCCTTATTTAATGTATTTTGCTTGATAACTTATGCATTTATCTTATATTTGGTACTTAATTAGTTCTCAGTGTGTTTACAGGTGATAACTACCTTCATGGACTTAAAGGAAAATATTTCGAGCAAAAATGCGGCATAAAATAGAAAATTAGCAATTTAGAAGGAATGTACGACTGTGCACTTTCACACTCCCGTGCACTTTCACAATTTCAAGAGTTTTTGGACTTACGAGGTCTATACACGGAATCATATAAAAAGACGTTTTCGAAAGCTAATGAAAGGAGGAGACCTTAGGAAGCAATTTTCGGGAATAGAGAACATCCAGAAGGGACAATTTTGGTCCAAAAAAATAAGAAATACGAAGGGATCATCAAGAGATCCATTGGAATAGAAGATCATCCCCCTACATCAAAAGAACCTTCAATAGAAGAAAATCAGACATGTTAGAATTATGATTTCATTATTTTCGATTCATTTTTCATTCATTGTATGTTTGATTTTGTATTCGATCATATGTAACTAAACGTCCATTTAGTATGTAGGTTAGATGAACCTTAGGTTAATACTTTGACATTATTTGGTTATTTTATTAATATGATTGGTTGTTTAATATATTGTGATTTGATTACACATTTTATTTATGTTTTCATAACTCAAGACATTAGATCATAAATTGATTTCATACGTAGAGATTGAAAAATCCTAGTGTGAATAGATCTACCATAATTAGGAGATAATTGCAACCATAGAGATAGGATGACATAAATCTTTCAGATTAGAGTCAAACCTAATAGAGGGGCTCATTGATAACCCAATCCTAAAGGTTTTAACCAAAGTAATTCAGTTAGAGACCTTAGGATTAGTTGTTAGTATACTCAAGGCCAGTTATTAATACACCATAGGAGGCTCTACAGTCCAATACATCAACAAAACAATTGCACGATAAAAGATCAATTTGTTAAAGGTTTAAGGGGATTCAAACCTAGATACAAAGTTATGATAACAATAGTTTTATAAGTGAATTCCATTGTCATTGCATTTATTATCGTTTTGTATTTCTTTAATTGCTTTAGTTTTATTTTCTTTTTATGAAAAATCTAAAATCAACCCATAAGCTAGACAAAAGGTGCAAGATAATTATTAGTATTCATAGTCGTCGTGGGATCGACTCGTACTTGTCGGTACTAGCTAAAGCTATGTCGTGTACTTATAGTTTATTACAATATTAACTATCACAAAATATGCCAATCATATTCCCAACTAAGTTACGTTCCTATTGGGTTGGAAAGTTTGTTATTACTCATATATTTTATTTTAGTGCAGTAGAGCTATGGAGTTTGAAAACAAAAAATACATTCAAAATGAATGGTCATCACCTAAAGTCATATTGTAAAGGTTCCCAAATGGAGAATATGGAAGTGTTGACGCTTGAAGATGCAAATGGCATCATTAGATGAGGGTAACATGGAGTCGGGCCAACAAAATTAATAAAAGGATATTTGACTATATTTTACCACCCTTATTTAATGTATTTTGCTTGATAACTTAGGCTTTTATCTTATATTTGGTACTTAATTTGATCCAAGTGTGTTTACAGGTAATAACTACCTTCATGGACTTAAAGGAAAATATCTAAAGTAAAAACACGGTGTAAAATAGAAAATTAGCAATTTAGAAGGAGTGTACGGCTGTGCACTTTCACAGCCCTGTACACTTTCACAATTTCAAGAGTTTTTAAACTTAAACAATTTAGTACATAGAGCCATATAAAAAGATGTTTTCGACAACTAATTAAAGGAGGAGACTTTAGGAAGCAATTCTAGGCGTGGAGAACACCTAAAAGGGACGATTTTGGTTTAGAGAAGCGAGAAACACAAAGAAATCAACAAGAAATCCATCTTGGAATAAAAGTTCATCCCCCCACATCGAAAGAACCTTCAATAGAAGAAAATCAGAGAGATTTAGAATTATGATTCCATTATTTTCGAATTTTTTTCTTTCATTGTCTGTTTGATTTCGTATTTGATCATATGTAACTAAATGTCCGTTTAGTATTTAGGTTAGATGAAAATTATGTTAATATTTTGACATTATTTGGTTATTTTATTAATATAATTGGTTTTTGATATATCATGATTTGATTATGCATTTTATTTATGTTCTTATAACTCAAGATATTAGATCTTAAATTGATTTCATACGAAGAGATTGAAAAATACTTGTGTGAATGGATCTACTATATTTAGAAGGAGTTAATTACAAATATAGAAATAGGATGACATAAATCTTTCGAATTAAAGTCAAACCTAATAGAGGGGCTCATCAATAACCCAATCCTATAAGTTTTAACCTAAAAAATTTGGTTAGAGATCCTAGGATTAGTTTTTAGTAGACTCAAGATCAGTTATTAACATACCATAAGAGTCTCTACCGTCCAATACATCAAAAAATAATTGCATGATACAAGGTCAATTTGTTAAGGGTTTAAGGGGATTCGAACCTAGATACTAATTTTGGGTAATGATAGTTTTATAAGTAAATTCCATTATCATTGCATTTATTATCATTTCATATTTCTTTAGTTGTTTTAGTTTTTATTTTCTTTTTATGAAAAATCTAAAATCAATCCATATGGTAGATAATAGGTGAAAGATAATTAATAGTATTCATAATCTTCGTGGGATCGACTTGTACATGCTAGTACTAGCTAATGCTATGCCGTGCACTTTTAGTTTAGTACAATATTAACTGTCACAAAATAGGCCAATCATATTCCTAGGTAAGTTACGTTCTTATTGGGTTGGAAAGTTTGTTATTACTCATATCTTTCCTTTTAGTGCAGTAGAAATATGGAGTTTGAAAATAAAAATTACATTCAAATTGAATGGTCATCACCTGAAGTCATATTATAAAGGTTCCCAAACGCAAAATATGGAAGTGTTGATGCTTGAAGGTGTAAATGGCATCACTTGATGAGGGTAACATGGAGTCGAGCCAACGATATTAATAGATGGATATTTAACTATATTTTACCACCCTTATTTAATGTATTTTGCTTGATACTTTATGCGTTTATCTTATATTTGGTACTTAATTTGATCTAAGTGTGTTTACAGGTGAGAATTACCTTCATGGGCTTAAAGGAAAAAATTTCGGTCAAAAACGCAACGTAAAATAGAAAATTAGCAATCTAGAAGGAGTGCATAACTGTGCACTTTCATACCCAGTGCACTTTCATAATTTCAAGAGTTTTTGGACTTATACGGTCTAGTACACGGAATTATATAAAAAGACGTTTTCAATAGCTAATGAAAGGAGGAGACTTTGGGATGCAATTTCAAAGCATAGAGAACATCTAGAAGGGACGATTTTGGTCCAGAGAAGTGAAAAACACAAAGAAATCATTGACAGATCCATCGGAATACAAGATCATCCCCCTACATTGAGAGAAGCTTCGATAGAAGAAAATCAAAGAATTTAGAATTATGTTTCCATTTTTTTATTCATTTTTCTTTCATTGTATGTTTGATTTCGTATTCGAATATATGTAACTAATCGTCCATTTAGTATTTAGGTTAGATGTATGTTAATACTTTGACATTATTTGATTCTTTTATTAATGTGATTAGTTGTTTGATATATTGTGATCTGATTACGCATTTTATTTATTTTATCATAACTCGAGATATTAGATCATAATTTGATTTCATACGTACAGATTGAAAAATCCTAGCATGAATAGATTTACTAAAATTAGAAGCAGTTGATTGCAATCATAAAGATAAGATGACATAAATCTTTTGGATTAAACCTAATAGAGAGGCTCATTGGCAACCCAATCTTATAAGTTTTAACCTAATTAATTCAGTTACAAACCTTAGGATTAGTTATTAGTAGACTCAAGGTCAGGTATTAGTAAACCATATGAATCGCTACGGTCCAATACATCAATAAAACAATTGCATGATAAAAGATCAATCTGTTAAGGGTTTAAAGGGAAAAGTAGATACTCATTTCTGATAACGATAGCTTTCTAAGTGAATTTCACTATCTCTATGTTCATTGTTGCTTCCTATGTTATTTTATTTGTTCTATTTTTAGTTTCTTTTCATTAAGAATCTAAAATCAATTCTTCAGTTGGATAATAGGTGAAGGGTAAGCACTAGTATTCATAGTTTTCATGAGATCGACATGTAGTTACTAATACTAGCTATAGTTACATCATGCATTTGCTTTTTCTTTTTATTAGAATAATTGAACAACCCACAAAATAGGCCAATCAAGTTTTTGGCACCATTATTGAGGATTTTGATATTATAAGAGCCTAAATGCTATTACTCTAGTCTTTCTCATTTTATTTTGTTTTATCTTTGTATTTATTTTATTTTATTTTTCTTTTATATTTATTTTATTTTATTTTATCTTTTTATTTTGGGCTTGTTCATTTAATTGTCTTTTGAATTTCTCTACACTTATGGTGTGTGGTAGTTTATTTTAGGAATTGATATTTAAATTTATATCCACAACTCATAGTGGATGGATATAGCGGACAATATTATTATGGGAGCCAGGATATGTCTTTACAATATGAAACAACACCATATAGGAAGGAGTAATTTCCTCACATGTTTTCAAAAGCTCAATCAACGTATATATGGAAGCCATCTCACATGTACAATTGATCTCAAGGCCCATCATACGAGAATACTTATAATTTAGAGTGGAGCAACCTTTACATATATGGATGGAATGACTATGATCCAACTGAATATGCATAACTAGAACAATGATACGAAAGTATTATAGATCGATTAATGGAATGCCTTATTAAGAGAGTAGCTAGTCAACATAAATTTGAGAGAGACTTCCTTTACTTACATATGGTGGGTATAATTTGGGGTTCCAACTGCCTCAAAGTGAAGAAGAGTCAATATTTGATTTCATAAATGAAGATACATTTCAAGAAGGCGAGGAGGTAACCACTGTTCTGAAGAATATGATGATCGATTATATTCAAGATTCAAATATGATGCATTAGGAAACACAGGCTTGCACGAAAAATTTGGTGAATCAAATCGATCAGCTTATGGATATATTATCGAATGAGATGTAAGGGAGTTTATCTAGTTTTACTAAAACTGATATTATCGACCGAGAGGCAATCACCCATAGTAGTGAAGAAAATCTTCTTAAAGAAGAGGATCTTCTTAAGACGAAGAAACCTCCATCCGAAAAGAGAAAGCAAAGGAGTGGCAATAGATAATAGAAAAAGATGAGTCAAAAACCTCTGTTCAAAAAGAAGAAGAAGACGAGTGGACAAAAGAGGTGGAGGAAGACCTGGTAGAGGAATTAAGGAAACTACTAATAAGGTGTTGGTAGTGATCGTAAGTACGGGTTGTTCCCACTTGCTCAAAGGCAAACTATTCGAGCTAGCCGATGATACAAGGAGTTTTGTTATTCCTTACATTTATAATAGTTTGTCATTAAAAGGGCATTGATGGAGTCTAATGGTTTTATTAATCTAATCAGTTATGTCCTTCTGATTATCTTGCAATAAGTGGCTTACTTATGGGCTATAAACTATATGTGAAGAAAAGAATGGAAGCAAGCCACTAATTATTGATCCAAGATGACATTAAACGTGCAGGTTACGTCGAGTTAATGACGTTAAAAAAGCACTACATGGAGGCAACCCACGAATTATTTTAGGTTTACTTTAAATATTAAGTTATTTCATTCTTATTTCCATGTTACATTAGGATTTATTTAAATTTTGATGTGCTTTAGGAGTAGAACATTAAACATCGAATAAATCGAGCATGATTTTGATTTTAAGGTATGCATGTTAAAGGTTTATAAGTATAAAGTACAAAATTTTTAAGTTTGATTGTATATTATTTAAGTTACACACGATTTTAGAGGGTTGGAAGCTCTCAAAACACGATAGTGTGACTTATATGGCATAATATAAGTCCGTGTACAAAACCATGTAGGTTTGCAAAATCTGAAAATTTTTGTGTAGCACCCCCTTACCGTAAAGTACATACCAGAGCACCCTTAGGACATTCCAGTACATATCCTACGATAATGGTGCATTACGTTCAATCACTACATTCACATACCATGGCATCATCTACTTTATTCACTTATAAGCCTCATAAGAAAGTCACGATATTTTTTAAACCAAAATTTTTCCTCATTTCATTTCATAAAAATCGAATTTTCAATGTAGCTTTTACAATATCATCCAAAATATGTACATGATCCAAACCTAATACAAAAGTGCTACATGAAGAAGGAAATATAAAAAATCTATTTAAGCAATCCAATCCCAGCTGATCGACCTTTGATCCATTCTTCTTTTCTCCAAAAGTACAAGTATCACTGCTTGTACGTCTCTCAGTTGTTAAAGTTGTCTCTCAGTCCTAAAAAGTCAACATGCAATTTTGGATGAGTTTTGCAAACTCAATGAGGTAACCATCATCGATGGTTCACTCAATTCATACATCACATCAACACATATAACACATTTTTCACAACCTTGCATAATTCATCACATACCACATTCACACCCAAGAGTAGACAATTTAGCATTTCAATCAATCACACATACCTAACAAAATGCATATGAAATGATCATGTGACTCTTTTCTAATTATTACGTTATTGTGACCGAGTTCCCAAATTGTCCCATATCAATTTTGCATAACGGGCTCATTAATAAATGTCCCTTATCTGATGGAGATACAGGGCTCATTTTACATAGTGAACCTTTGGCTCTTATACACTTTCTGAGCTCTAGGCTCTTTTTTACATTCTGAGCTTTAAGCTCTTTTTCGGTGACGACTCCGGTCACAACTCCCATTATCTGATTAGGCATTCATGGATGGAATGCATCTCACCTTTTCAATCAATCATATCATGAAACGCTTAGTTTGCCACATTCACATGCAAGTAGCACTTCAATATCTCATTCACATTTCACAATCATCGGACCTTCTGTCTGGAATCAACACAATTCAATTCACATTCATGAAGCAATTCAAACATAATCTAACACAACAAATAAGTGAGTAGAACTATCTAGGTTACTCACAAGTTGCTCCCGAAGCTAATGCCTAGAAGTTCCGGCAACGTCTGGAGGTTGACATTCTAGTTGCCCCTCTATATCAAATAACATACATATATATCACAATTTGCACAAGTATAAATGCTTAGCAATGCACATGTATGTAATAAAATATGTACAATGTATATTCATGAAAATCCTCATTGTTTATCCATTATTGTCATCACAAAATCAGTCTCATATCAAGACTCATCTAAGTATAATTTGTACTTAGGTTTATGCCTCAGTAAAACCATTAAAAATCACAATTCATACTCTTCCATCCGATACCCTTAATTTGATTCAATTAATATTTTCAAATCAACATCAAAAGCTGTAACATTTCATGTACAGGTATGATAATGTCTTAGGAATCTATTGGTCTAAGAATCACTTCATTTGGAGGTCAGATAACAAAGTTATGGCTAAAAGAATCAAACAAGGTTTTATCCTCAATCATATTGAATGCTTTTCAAGAACATTAGCATAAATTTATCCATAGATATCTGATCAAGATCATTCTTAGATGTTTTGAAATAGGACTTAAATATATACAACTTTTATGAAGACCTTGAAGATATATTATGTCATATAAAGGGTAAAAATTGGACTAGAAGATGTAAGATGAACAGTACCTGGATGAAGTTTCAGTCTAAGACCTATTTGGAACATTTGGCATAATGTTCTCTAGAGATGTCAGATCAAGGTAATTCTTGAGTGGTTTAAAAAAAGGACTTCAAGAGCTACAACTTTTATGAAGACTATAAAGATAGATTTTGTCATCTAGAGGGACAAAATTGAACCAAAAGATGTAAGATGAATAGTACCCAGAAGAAGTTTTAGTCAACATAAGAAGATACAGAAGGTCAACCTAAGAAGATATAAAAGGTCAAACTAAGAACATATAGAAGGTCAACCTAAGAAGATATAAAAGGTCAACTTAAGAAGATATAAAAGGTCAACCTAAGAAGATACAGAAGGTCATCCTAAGAAGTTGTTTCGGTCTACAGTGCATAAGAAGAAGTTTCAGAAGGTCAGCATAGGAAGATGTTTTTACACTCTCCAGAGCATCTCCACTTATTAAGATCATAACTTTCGACTCCAATGTCCAAAAAATTTCATAATATATACCAATGGAAATCTAGAAAGATAAGTTGTAACTTTCTAAAAGAAAACTTTGTCTAATTTATCCTAGATCAATACAGTTTTCTCCAGAAGTCAGAACATGAAATTTTATCCCCATGGAAGACTTCAAATTTGCACTGTGCAACTTGTAATGTCCGGAGCATAACCATTCAGCTACCAAATTGGCTTAATTAAACTCTCAAAACTCAACTTAATAAGGTTTTCAATTGAAATTCCCAAGAAGCACAATCGCTAAAATTGGTTCTAGAATACTTAAACCCATGCATTTTCTAACTCTATGAACTAAAACCCTTCCAAAAATTCAAAAGATTCAAAACGATCTTACCTTGATTATTCACCAAATGAAGAGATCTTTGGCTCAAATAGAAGCTCTTCTCTTCTTCTTCCTTTTTTTTTTCCCTTCTTGAACAACCTCAAAATCTCTCTTGAAGGCTAAAAAAATTGAAACCTTATCTTGTTTTCTCTTATTTCTCTCCTCTTCTTCTCTAAGTATTTCTCTCTCTTCTTCATAACACTCTCTCTTTTTCTCTTCAATTCATGTTTTCCCCCTTCTTAAAAAGCAAGACTACATTTCTTTCTTCCATTTTTACCCTTAATGAGCCTAAAAATCCCCTTTACCCTTCCTTATAGGCTTATGTTCTTTTAACCTTAAGTGTCTTGCCAAAAACACCCCTTGAATATTCTTATAACCTTTACACTTATTTTAATTAACCTATTTCATATAATCTTTCTAACATCGACATAATAATTAATTTCCACAAAAATTTATAAAGACCTCATAATTAATGTAAATCATACTTATTCATCAAGAAGAAAATTTTGGGGGGGTCAACATTTCTCAATATACTCACATTTATAAACAATTATACACAGAATGTCAATGAATGCATGTACAGTCATTTTCATGTGCAACACTTTAATATTCATGTGCATGAGCATATCACATAATGCATGAGCATAAAACACATTTCTAATCTCTCATTGAATCCCTTACATTTACAAGTTTAGCCTTAACATGGGTACGGGATGTTAGATTTTGACTTAGATAGTTTGATACACTGTCGTGTCTCAAATTGTGTAAATTCGCAATACAGATGAAGAACACCCTATTCCCTCATTTTTCCATTTTCTTCCTCTCTTTTCAACTCTCCCCATCGTCTGCACTTCTCCCAACCAATTTATTTGTGATTTTTTTCCAAATTAATGAAATCCAAGTAAGTTTTCTTCTCCTTAACTCGTTTATGCATAATTCATTGGATGTTTTTCGTTATTTGCAAATTGATCAATTAAAATCATTAATTTCATGATTTGGGGATTGTTAGAGGATTTGTTTGATTTCATGCTTATTGTGGTTCAATACTTGGATAATCACTTTACCCAGTTGTTTTAATGATTCAATTCGATGAACTGCACAGGAATTGGGTAAAAATTCAAGTTGAGTAACATCATTATGCGATTACAACTCACTAATTGTTAATTTTTTACTTTTTGTGAAATTAATATTTATAGGTTGTTTTTGATAATTAATCCATGATTGGGTTTGTGTCAGTTGCGTTAATTTAGTGCTCAATTTTGTCAATTTTGCATATTTACATAGTTAGGGTTTTCGATTTCAATTTTAGGGATTAATTTGTAATTAATCAATTAGGTTAGCCTAATTTGTTGATTGCAATTTTATTATTTTTAATTTCTTTATTAATTAGGTTTTTAGTTAATTTTATGTTTATTTTTCTTACTTAATTGTTCATGTTTTTATTTATTCGTTTCAATTTATTTTTATGTGTTTTAATTTTGTTTGTGTTTTTATATTTAATAATTCAATGAGCATAGTAAGAGACCCCTAGTAAGAGACAATGAGGAGAAAGTTCTTCATCCATAACTTAGACCTTAGAGAGGCCGCATATGTTATTGTTTAGTGTTAGGGCCCAACAAGAACAATACCAGTAGTTGAAAGACAAAAAGTTCAGTACTAGCCAATTTATCAATTGGGACGAGTTGGATCAAGTGGGCTTAGCCCAGCAAGTATGAGACCTTGTAGAAGTTGGTACGTGGTCCCAAACATTCGAGATTATAGAGCCCTCCTATAAGTAGCTGACATTAGAAGTGTTCTCCATATTATCCGTGGAGACAGGTTTATAGGACGAGGATCGTCTTCACACAATCCAGTTTTGGTTGATGAGAAAGATGATCTAAATGAGTTATACAACTTTCTCCATCACTATAGGTCTTTATAATTAGGAGTTTGTGGGCACAACAGAGTACCTTATGCTATGGATAGACTTTTATTTTTATTGTTAGCACAACACTTCTCGCATAGCATTAACATCTAAGAGAACTATGACCTAAGTAAGTCCAATGGCTTAACCTGACGTCATTGATATATGCTTAATTATTGATATATTTAATCCTTGACACTTCGAGATTAATGTTTAAGACACTCACTTGACTTCATATTTGATCCTAGGTACAATTTGGAAGCATAATTGCTAAAGTGAGCCGAGAGCATAGTCGTTGAGCCATCTTTTTGATATTCACACTAATTATCTTTATGGAGAAAGAAGGAGAAAGGTTAGAATGAAAAGGAGACAAGAAGATACCAAGAGAAATGAAGATATACATTGTCATGACCATAGGATGTGTCTCATGATGAGACCTATATCACGCAGATGATAAAAATTTTATAGACGTGACACTCCTTGTCATGCCCATGAAACATGCTCACAGGTGTGACACACCAAATCATACCTATGAACTTGCCACTTATTCCTCTTGTAACCTAGTTTTTACTACAAAAGCATTGTTTTATGACGGTGGAAGAGAGACTAGAACAGACACGATTTTCTTCATTTCTTCTTCAGTTTTGACATCTCTAAAGGTGAGTCATGGCCCTTTGTTAGAGATTGATGAAGAAGATGGAGGGCTAATCTTCCTAATCCCAGTTCGAAGGTGAAGTCGATGCCAAAGAGTCTATTTGTGCATATCGTCTTTGTGTATCGTGTTCTTTCTCTCTTTTCAGATCTTTATATTATCTTGTGTTTATTGATTAGGTATTTGAGTAAGAATGATCTTGATGCTCTATTGGATTGTTTTCCATGAGAACCCATTACTAGAAGTTTGAATATGTTAGGTAATAGTTGTGTTTGAATTTGTTTATGACAACTACTGGTATTATATCATTAAGGATAACGTAACCTAGGCCAAATAATCCAAGCATGTGTGTTGCTTAAATTGGTCTATTTTGCTTACTCGTATGGCGGCTATCCAATTAAACTTAGAGAGTTTATTCTAGATTATCCAACAATTAGGGTTAATTAATGACCCCTTCTTGATTAATTATGACCTAAGGAAAAATTGTGATTAATAGAGCTTATTGTTAATTTATGATCAATAGTCCAAACAGAGGTGGGAAGATGATAATGTAATGACGTATGTGAAATTGTGCATAAGATAAGATTAAACTAAAGAACTATATTTTAAACCATTCATCAATTTTATCATTTTACTGCTGTTTAATTTGTTTTACTTTTATATAGTTATTTTTACTTTTTTTCTAATTTGCATTGAACCAAACCCCCCTATTTTACATATATCATAATTTAGGAAAGTAACTAGATTTAATCTTTGTGGGATTGATCTAGACTCACCACTGATATAGTTGTAGGTCTAGTTATTTTGTGAAGTGTTACAATGCAATACCAATTTTAGCGTCGTTATCGAGGATTCATTTCCTTTGCTTTTATGAATTTACTTTTTTACTTTTTGTTAATTTCCTTTCTTGTTTGGTTAGTCACAGTGTATGACATGATCTTCTCACTCTACTAAATTGAAATTTAATCTAGAAGTTGAAAGAACTCTACGCAGATCAAGAAAAAAAGTTGCAAGAAATTTTAAGGACCCGCCAACATTTGATAGGATACTTGATTCTTAACCAAGAATTCAAATAGCTTTAGATTTTCTTTCTAATTCTTCTAGTGATTCCATTTCTGAAATTGATTCTAACATGGCATAACAAAATAATGATCATACTTTTAAGAAGTTGGCTGCTCTTGATTTTAATCATCAACCTTTGTTTATTGATTTTCCTGCTATTAATGTTGCTATTGAGCTTAAATCTAGTCTAATTCATCTTTTGCCTACTTTCGTGGTATGTTAACTAAAGATTCTTATAAGAACCTCAAGGAGTTTCATATAGTTTGTTCTAGCATGAAGCCAACTAGGATACAAGAAGAGTAAATTAATTTGAGGGCATTCCCATTCTTATTAGAGGAAATTGCCAAAGATTGGCGTTACTATTTGCCATCTGGATCAATCACTACTTGGAATGAGATGTATAGTCTTTTTCTTAAGAAGTATTTCCCTACCTCTCGAGCTATAAATATCCAAAAGGAAATATGTGCAATTTGACAACATCATGGGGAGACATTATATGAGTACTAGGAGTGTTTCAAGAGGTAGTGTGCTAGCTACCCTTACCATCAAATCAGTGAACAACTTTTGATCTAATACTTCTATGAGGGGCTGCTACTGTAAGAAAAAAGTATGATAGATGTAACAAGCAGAGGTGCATTGGTAGATAAGACACCCATTGAAGTTAGAATTTTGATTTCCAACATGGCTGCTAACTCTCAAAAATTCAACATTCGAGAAGACCCCAAACCATTAAAAGTTAGTGAAGCTAGTACTACCACAATGGAGCAACAAATAGCTAGATTAATATCTTTAGTGAGACAAATGGCTGCAAATGGTGCTCAACAAATCAAGGTATGTAGAATTTGCATAATGGTAAGACATCCCTCTAATATATGTCTAACCTTACAAAAGACTCCCACGGAACAAGTTAATGCTTTTGGAAGTTTTCTGGTTCAACCACAAAGGAAGTATGATCCTAGCTACCCCTATGCGTAAAATTTGAGATGGAAGAATCCTTCATTCAATAATCATGGATAGCAAGGACAGCAATAAGGCTTCTACTAACAAACATATCAAAGACAAGCTCAATCATGAAGTTATAGGCCTTCATTGGAAGAGATGATGAAAACATTGACTCAAAATACCACTCATCTCTAAAATAACTCCATACAATTTCAACAACAAGCAAGAGCTAGAATCCAGAATGTGGAGAATCAATTAAGTCATTAGCTACCGCTGTGACTCGATTAAAAAACCAGAGTTCAAGTAAACTTCCTTCTCAAATGATTATAAAAATGAAAGAGAATGTAAGTGATATCACCTTAAGAAGTGGTAAAGAAATAGAGGCACCACATAAGACTCTTGTTATTGGTGATGATGAAGAATCTGAAAGGGAAGTTGAAGTGTCCCTAAAAGAAACTGAAAGGGAACTGAGGCAAATTCTCAACCTCCTGTGATTAAAAATTTTACTATTAATTGACCTCATTTTCCTAACAGGTTTGCTAAATCGAAGAAAGAGGAGCAAGATAAGGAGATTTTGGAAATGTTCAAAAAGTTATAGGTGAACATACCTCTAATTGATGCCATAAAGCAAGTTCTCAATATAATAAATTTCTTAGGGAATTATGCACGTCCAAAAGGAAATTGAGAGGAGACGAGAAAGTGAGTTTGGGGGGTGCATATTTATAGGATTGTTATTATTGTTGGGACGCCATTTTACATTTTATCAATGAAATTTCTATGTTGATGTAGTTTCTTTCAATTTTTATTAAAAAAAGAGAAAAACAAAAGAAAAAAATGTTTGAATAAAAGTATCAAGGAGGAAATACTTTTTTTTTGAAAAGTTGTTCATTTGTTTTCTCCTCTTAAAGTTGTGAACGAGTGAATTGAGTATGTTGCACGTGAGGTAATTGTTGTTTTGGAAGGGTCACTCCTTATAGTTTCAGTGTATTATCAACAATGAATTTTACAAGTGATTCTTTCTAATTGGTTACGCTTCATACGGTTTATGGTGTGAGAGTAATTTGAGTTGTGAAATATAATTGTTGCATTCATCACAACTGATGGTACTCAGTTTTGAAAGAATATTAGCATATGTGCTTGATGTTTAATTGAGGGTTACTTTTGCTTCACTGCTTGATGGCTTTTATTCTACATTACCTAAATACATCTCACTTTACCCTTACCCACATTACAACCTTAGAAAATTCCTTTGATTCATGGTTATGTATATGAACTTTCATGGTGGAGAAATGAAATGATATGTATAGTTATGGAATGTCTTGATCATGAATGGTATATAATTGTATCCATGAATTTACCATATTTAAACACATTTTGTCCAAGCTTACCTCTATATTGCTTAGTTTCTAAAAGTGATGAATGTTGATTGATCGTGAGTAGAAGCGTTGAGTGTTGAATTCTTGTTATGGTTTTTAAAAGTTATTCATCATTGCTTATGATTATCTATTCTTAGGAAATATGAAAAATGAGCAAGTGTTTTGGTTTGTGACTTTGATTTTGATGATTTTCTCAAGGATGGTCAAAAGCTAAGCTGGGAGAACTTGATATGTTCTTAATTTTTTATATTTTTAATCCTTGACATTTATAGATTAATGGTTTAAAATGTTTAAGACACTCACTTTATTTCATATTTGATATTAGGTTAATTTAGAAGAATAATAGCTAGAGTGAGCTAAAAGCGTACTTTTTTAGCCAACTTCTTGAGATTCACACTCAATTAGCTCATAAAGCAAGAAGGAGAAGGGGTAGAATGAAGAGAAGATAAGAAAATACCAAAAGGAATGAAGATATACATTGTCATGGCCATAGGATACGTCTCACAGCCATGACAAATTAGTCATGGATGTAAGACCTATGCCACGCCCATAAAAAAATTGTTATGGGCATGACACTAGTGTCATGGGCATGAAACTCCTTGTCATGCCCATGACAAAAACTCATAGGCGTGACACATCAAGTCACATCTGTGAACTTGCCACTTGTCCCTTCTGTAACGATAAAAGAGAGAATAGAACAGACACGATTTTTGTTGGGCACCGAATCCGAAACCCAACTCTTGTGGAATATCATAAGACTTGAGTGTATGTCCTTTATAGGGTTATTTCCATGTAATCTCCTTAATCATCATTAAATCATCTTCTTGCTCTAATACCACAACTATTGGGCACCTATTTCGGAGCCCAATTATAAAGTCATAAGACGTGAGCAAACACATTTCTTCAACTTCAAGATAGATTTTGGGAAACCTCAATAGGAATTAAAAATTGAGTCCTTCAGAACTTTGTTTCTCATTGTCTTACGTTTCTAATGACACTAAAATCATTCAATTAGGTTTAGAAATCTAAAAGTTAAGGCTTAAACATTTTCAGAATATTATTAAACTGAAATAGTACACTATACCCAACTTCCATCTAGAAAATTGAAAGCCTTAGGGACTGAATTAAAATTCTATTCCTTCAGATCATTTGTAGCTCTATGTCTCTGGTGTATTCAAAAATAAGAATCATCTCATTTGGAAGTAGGATAGTGCAGTTATGGCCAAAATAATCAGACATGATTTTTTCCTCAATCACATTGAACCTATTTTGGGACAATTGGAATAACTTTCTCTAGAGATATCGGATCAAGATCATTTTTAGACAGTTTGAAAGATAACTTCAAGATATAGAATTTTTATGAAGGCTTAAAGATAGATTATATCGTATAGATGGTCAAAATTAGACCAGATGATAGGCTTCAATCTAAGACCTATTTTGGGACAATTAGCATAACTTTCTCTAGAGATATCAGATCAAGGTCATTCTTAGATAGTTTGAAAGAAGACTTCTAGATCTACAACTTTTATGAAGACCTTGAAGATAAATTCTATCATCTAAAGGGTAAAAATTGAACTAGACAATAGGTTAGAAAAAATAGATGATTCAGTCTACAGTGCATCAGACGAACTACTCTACAGCGCATCAGACGATTCAGTTTAAGATGCATCAGATGATTGTATTTCTACTAGGTCTTCCTCACATCACCAAAAGTTCTAAATCACTAACTCCACTCTCCAGAGCATCTCCAC
>JAOQMP010000210.1:32380720-32408143 GCA_027563575.1 Erythroxylum pedicellare | reverse complement strand
CATTCAATAGGAATCCAATTGAAAATCCCACAATGCAAAATCACTAAAATTGATTCTAGAATACTTAAACCCATGCACTTTCTAAACTCCATGAACTAAAATCCTTCCAAAAATCTAAACGATTCAAAATGATCTTACCTTGATTCTTGTCCAAATGAAGAGATATTTGGCTAAAATGGAAACTCTTCTCTTCCTCTACCTTTTTCCCTTCTTGAACAACCTCAAAATCTCCCTTAAAACTAAGAAATGATGAGACCCTAACTATCTTTCATTTTTTTTCTTTCCTCTCCACTGAAACTCTCTTCTTTCTCTCTTCTAGTTTTGTTCTTCTCTCTCAATTCATGTTTTTCCCTTCTTAAAAGAACAAGACAACATTTCGTCTTCCATTTCTACCCTTAATAAGTCTAAAAGGTCCATTTTACCTTTCCTTATAGGCTTATGATCTTTTAACCTTAAGTGTCTTGCCAAAAACATCCTTGAACATTCTTATAACCCTAACACTTTAATTCCATTAACCCATGCAATAAAATCCTACTAACCTTGACATAATAATTAACTCCAAAAATAATTAATCTAATAAACATCATAATTTATTTAATCATGCTTAACTTCAATGAAAAACATTTTAGGGGCCAATAATTTTCTTCATTTCTTCTTCAGTCTTTGACATCTCCTGAGGTGATTCATGGTTGTTTCTTAGAGATTTATGGAGAAGATGGAGAGATAATCTTCCCAATTTCAATTTGGATGTGAAGTTGATGCCAAGGAGTGAATTTGAGCATATCAACTTTGTGTGTCATGTTCTTTCCCTCTTTTTTACATTATTTACATTATTTTGTGTTTATTGATTGGGTATTGTGTAAGAATGATCTTGATGCTCTATTGGATTGTTTTTCATGAGAACCCATCGCTAGAAATTTGAATACGATACATAATAGCCGTGTTTGAATTCATTTGTGGCAACTAATGGTATTATGTTATTAGGGATAATGTTACCTAGGTTAAATAATCCAAGCTTGTGTGATTGTTGCTTATATTGGTCTATTTTCCTCACTCGTAAGGACACTATCCAATTAAACTTAGAGAGTTTATTCTAGGTTATTTGATAGTTAAGGTTAATTAATGAGCTCTTCTTAATTAACTACAACCTAAGGAAAAATTGGGATTAACAGAGCTTGTTATTAATTCATGATCAATAGTCTAAAGAGAGGTGGGAAGATGATAACACAATGACATATGTGAAATTGTGCATAGGTTGAGATTAAACTAAAGAACTAGATTTTAAACCATTCATCAATTTTATAACTTTACTATTGTTTATGTAAACCATTCATCAATTTGAATTGCTTTTATATATTCAATTTTACTTTATTTTCTAATTTGCATCTAACCAAACCCCATGTTTTACATATACGCATAATTTAGGAAAGTAATTCGATTTAATCTCTATGAGATCAACCTAGACTCATCACTACTATATTTTTAGGTATAGTTATTTTATGTAGTGTTACAACGTGCTACTAGTCATCCAACACTCAGATATAATCACAATATCCTGAGTCATACTCTTAACAGTCGGGGTGATAGCTGAGGAGTGGTCAGGAACTTAGACATGTTCTATTTGTGGAGCATGTAAGAGAGGATTTCGATCCACCTAGAGCATATAAGTCAGTATAATTTGTTTCGAATTTTATGTGAATAGACTACCCCTGATGTGATAGGTGGCTACTATAGAAGCATTAAATCCTTGCCATAATGTAACACATATGTATGATTCACAGATATCAAGGACCCACAGGTAACACATATAGACTCATTAGGCACCCTGACGAGGTAGGAGCAATAGTTGGACCACAAGAGGAACAACCACAACCACGGTCATTACCATCCTAAATGGGAGGGACAACTACAAAAGAGCTTTATCTAAACCGACCGATGACAGCTCAGCTGGCGAGACAACAAGCAGCACTTGTGGAGCAGATGAGTCGACTAAAGACCTTAATTAGAAGGATAGAAGATCTACTGATGTTGATAGTGAACTGTCAAGGCATTACTCCCCACTGTCAGAAAAAACTTAGTCTCAACACGGAATTAGGGAGATGTTTAACTATTATACCTTTCTTTTCCCTTTAATTATGTATTTCTCGTATTCCTTTTCCTTTGTTCAACGTTAACGATAATGTTATTTATATCTCTTTTTATTTTTATAATCTTTTTTCTTTTGTTCTTTTTATACTTTCCTTTTATATTTTGCAAGGATGTTAATCTCATATTGGATGGACCAAAATCAAAACAAAATCGTTACAATCAAGAAAGTACCAATAAAATCCTCTCACTTGTGTATTTAACTATATTATAAACATTGAGGATAATGTCCAATTTTAGGTGCGAGAAGGGTTGACTGAATTTTTAAATGAATTCTTCAAGTTTATTATAATCTGATTATAAATGTTATTAACTGATATCTTGAATTGGTTGAGATCTATCTATGAATACTATATATTATTGTTGAATATTGATTTGAATTGGTATGCAAAAAGAAGATGGTTAGAATAAAATTAGTTTTCTAAGTCATATTTTTCGTAACAATTGAAATTTTCAAGTTGAATGAAATTTGCATATTATTTACACACATATACCCATTCTTTTTCGTGAGCTTTTGAGCCTGAAAAAAATTGTAAAATTTTTAAAGATCTCGTTATTCTTTCATGTGTGTGATTTCATGTATAGTAGAATAATTCTAGAACTTGCTTTTAGTATGCTTATCGAGACCATATTTGTTAAATTACAAGCATTGATATGACAAAGGCACTTAGATTCACCAACTTGTTTAACCTATTTCTTTGAAAATTATCATGCCCTTAACCAAGTTGAACGTTAGCCCTTTTCATTGATCAAAACCAAATTATAAGCCTTCATTCCTTTTTTTTTTAAGACCATTTTATTGTTTAGAACCGTGAAGGTTATTTACATTATTTACTTACTAAGACTTAAAAATTTTTAAAGGTCCAATATTTGTTGAATTATGGTGCTAATTGGAATATTGTGAAAAAAGCATAAAATTAGAAAATTAGAAAGAAAAAAAATAAGTCTATGGTACCAATAGAGTAGCATTAAAAAGATCTATGTATTTTGTAAATAAGTCTTGTAATATTTCTTTAAGTGAATTTCCTTCAATTTAACCCTTTTTATTATCCCATTTATACAATACCTAAGCCCCATTATAACCCTATAAAGACCTTTTGATTTTTTTTTTTTAGTTTGTACATAAGAGGTGAAGATGTGATTCTATTGCAAGCTTACTATACTATGCATTGATTGAGAGTTTTGATGTTTTTTACCCTAAATACTTTATTGCATTGAGTGAAATCTTGGTAAGGGTGTAAAGAGATATGCTTTTGATTTCAACGTGATTGTTGATGTGATTACCAGTAACATTGCTTAGGAAATTAATTTTAGGACAACTTGATTCTGATTGTATGTTAATTTGATTCAATAGGATACGATGATGTATCATATAAATGGATAGGATGAGATTGATAACGGATTGATGTTGTAAAAATTATAATTTGATTACGGTTTGTTTGAGGACAATAAAAACTTAAATGTGTGGATATTTGATAGATGGATATTTAAATATATTTTACCATCGATATTTAATGTATTTTGCTTGATATTTTATGCTTTTATCGTATATTTGGTACTTAATTTGCTCCAACTGTGTTTACAAGTGATAATTGCCTTCATGGACTTAAACGAGAAGAATTCAGGCTAAAACGAGGCATAAAGCAGAAAATCAGCAATTTAGAAGGAGTCCACAGCTGCGCACTTTTACAATTTTGGAAGGTTGTGTGCCATACCATGTTAGTCCTAGAAACCTTAGTTTTTAATATAAAAAGATGTTTTCAATAACTAATGAAAGGGGAAGATTTTCGGAGGTGAGATGAGGAACAACATCTCATTTTACTCTCAAACTACAGGAGAACCATTGTACGACACTTAGGAGAGATTTAAGGAGATGCTTCAACGATGCCCACATCATAGATTAACTCTGTGCATGCAAATCCAAACATTTTATAATGGGATAAGTCAGAAAATGAGGAACTCAATTGATGAAGCAGCTGGAGGGGTGTTGAATAACTAGACACCTGAAATGGCCCAAAATTTGATTGTAAAAGTGGATTTTGGCAGATAAAAATGAATAAAGATAGCATTCCATATATTATTTTCTCTACTCCAGCATTCCATATATTATTTTCTCTACTCCCCAAGGTCATTAGGAATGGTTGGTAATGTCTTTTGGTTTAAAAAAATGCCTTACAAATTGATAGACCTTTATCTTAAAATGTTTGGCCAACACCCCATGGTGGCCCTTCAGTTGATATCTGATCCAACTGGGAAGTTCCAGGGGAGCTAAACCTATTACCCTTTTTATCAAAAAGCTTTAACTCAATGTTCATAGATATAAACATTAGTATTTTTTAGTCATTTTATTAAAAAGTTTCAACAATATAACAACTGTATTTTGACTTCCCCAAAAATTTTAAAATCTCTGTAAAAGTTCAAGAAACTTCTATAATAACATCAAAATCCCCACTACAAATTTTGGACTTCACGTTCACTCACAAGCAATTTCAACAATCACTTCAATAAACTTTAAAAAGCTAAGACTTATTGATGCATTTCATTTTTAAAAAACTTTATATACATGCCTTCTTTACACAAAATAAATTTCAAAACATATTCACTGATATGCAGTAATTCTCAAAAGGATTTACAAGGCAAAAATGCCTACACAGTAGCACATGACGAAGCGAACTACTCGAGAGGTTGAGTCCCTGTTACTGAAGCCCCTGTGTGTACAGTTGAGAGATTTTATTTTGAAAACAAAAAGTAGAGTGTGAGTTAGATGAGCTTAGTGAGTGTTGAGTTTTCTATGTAATCCATATTTAACAATTTAAACCTCCCTACGATAAATTCATTTCATTTATTATGATACAATACTAATATAAAACATAAATGATTTCTGAAATCAAATTTCTCAAGTTCCTTTTAAAGTAAATTTTGGCAGCATCATTATTTTCATGAACTTTCTTACATGACATAGCCTATTAGGTTCTACAATCACAAGAAAGGGAAATAATTCCTTAAAACAAAGTAACTCAAAAAGTCTTAAACTAATTCCTTAACAATGACACAAAAACTTGTTGAGCAAGTTTTACCTAATATAAAACCCTCAATATCTGCAAGTATATGAATTGTAAACTTGTAGTAATTAAGGTGTAGATCTCATGATTAATTAGCTAAAACTAAAGGAACTTAACTTTGTCTAAGGTTGTGAAAAATGATTTGAAATAAAATTCTAAAATTAAACAATCAAATAAAATTCAGCACTAAACCACTTAACAATTGAGCTATCATAATAAAACAAGGTTGATCAAGTATGAAAGTATAGGATTCATTCTATCATCATTTTACTACCTTAATCATTTTTTATTCAACCAGTATCGATGCTCGATTCTGAAGGGTTGATTATTCTCTCTTAAGACCTAGTCATTTAACCCCAATGAATAATCCCTAATTGATTATGAAATTCTATATTTGTGATATTTACTTAATTAATTGTTTAATTATTTCATAAAACTTAACGATTAATAACATGAAATTGCTTAAGATACTCACTTTAACTCATATGTGATTTTAGACACAATTTAAAAGCAAAGAAGTTAAAGTAAGTCGAAAGCACGATATTTGGGTCATTTTTTGAAGATTAATTTTCACTTGTATTAATAGACCAAGAAGAAGAAAATTAAAAGACAAAAAGAAGATAAGAAAAATAGAAACACAAATAAATCAAAGCTGCTCATGGCTGTTGTGCATAGAACATGCAAGGTATACATGAATTTAATATTTTGCACCATTAATTTAATTAATGAAGCCAAGGATGATGGACAGTAGCCTATGTAATGTGTTTTATGGGAATTAAATGAAGACAAGGCAACTGGGAGAAGAAGCACACCAAAACAACAATCCAAGAGGCAGCTAGAAGAGAAGCAATACAGCAGCAGTTCATGAAGAAAACGAAGTGCCATCAGCTGGAAAAAATGCAACTATTTTTGTTTCATACAGACATTATACATAAACACAAACGTTCAATACATGTGTTTGTTTTAAATAAAGATCATAACAGTAGCATGGGGGAGAGAGTAGGTTTTAATATAAAAAAAAGACAAAAAGGTGGAGGCGTGAGTGATAGTGAGGGGAATCTTTGACTGGGACAATTTCTTGGGGCTATAGCAATTATTTTTTGTAGATTTTGATTTTAATAAAGATGAGGGGTAAAGTTCTTAACCTAGAAAGACCTATGGAGGGCCAGACATCTAGACACCGGTTTGAAGGTGATATCGATGTCGATGACTCGAGTTAAGTTTATTTCACTGTTTTTGTTGTTTCTTTCTCTCTTTAAAAATTGATTGTGTTATGCTATGTTAATTGATTTAGGTTTTGTGTGTGGATAATCATAATAAGATTATTGTTCGATTATTTGTGTATGAACCCAATGGGTGTTATGAAAAGACAATTTTAATGCATTCATTGGATCGTTTATTTGCAATTTTGATATAATCCGTAATTATTATATTTAAAAATTCATGTGTAGTGACTAATGATTCGTAATCATTGAGGATAAAATAACCTAGGTTAAGTGATGCATCGTATGTGGTTGTTGCCTTAATTAATCAGTTTTCCTAATTCGTAATGGTACTGCCTAATTGAATATAGAGATTGTATCATAGGTTATTTGGTGTTTAAGTTTAATTAACAATCGTATCTTGATTAAATACTACCTAAGGGAAAATTAAGTTAATTATTAACCCACGATTAATAGTTGCTATAAGAGGTTTGAGAATGACAAATCTTTGAAATATATTTAATTAGGGTGTAGGCTGAGATTGAACCAAAGAACCAGATCCCCACCGAGTTCCCTACTTTTATCATCTTTGATTGTTTTCTTTAAATCACTTTTTTTAGTTAGTTTATCTTTATTTTATTTTCTTATTTCTAAAACCAAACCCCCTAAATCTAAACACCTATTATTTTCATTTTGATAACTTTACACACACTCTTTGCGGGATCGACCTAGACTCACTACTGTTATAGTAGTAGGTCTAGTTTATTTTGACTAGTATTACGAACCGTTATGAAAATAAATTAGACCTGCTACTGCAACAATGGTGAGTCTAGGTCGATCCACAGAGAGTGTTCATAAAGTTATTAAAATGAAAATAATAGGTGTTTAAGTTTTGAGGGGTTTTGATTTTAGAAATAAGAAAATAAAATAAACTTAAACTAACTAATAAAATCAATTTAAAGAAAACATGCAAAAATGATAAAAGTGAGGAATTTAATAGGGACCCATTTATTTAGTTCAATCTCGGCCTACACCCTAATTAAACATATTTCAATGATTTGTCATTCTCAAACCTCTCATAGCAACTATTAATTGTGGGTTAATAATTAACCTGAGTTTTCCCTTACGAAGTGTTTAATCAAGATACGATCGTTATTTAAACCTAGCCACCAAATAACTTAGGATATGATCTCTAGATTTAATTAGCAGTATCATTACTGATTAGGAAAATCGATCAATCAAGGCAATAACTACATACGATGCATCATTTAACCTATTTTATGTTATCTCTAATGACTATCAATCATTAGTCACTACACACAAATTTCAAATATAACAATTATGAATTATATAAAAATTCTAGGAATGGGTTGCAATTAATTGATTCAATGAACGTATTAAAATCATCTTTTCACAATACCTAATAGGTTCATACACAAATAATCGAACGATAACAAGATTACGATTATCTATATTTAAAAAACAAATCAATTAATATAAGATAACACAATCAATTCATAAAGAGAGAAAGAAACAAAAAAATAATGAAATACACTTAACCTTAGTCGTCGGCATCGATGTCATCTCTAAACCAGCGTCTGGATATCTAGCTCTCTATAGGTCTCTCCTAGTTGAGAGCTTTACCCCTCATCTTTATTAAAATCAAAAGCTACAAAAAATAATTGCCTCAACCCCAAGAAATTTTCCTAGTCGAAGATTCCCCTCACTCTTCCTTACACCTCCACCTTTCTATCTTATTTTTATTAAAACCTACGCTCCCCCTCATGCTATTGTTCTAATCTTTATTTAAAACAAACACATCTATTGAAAGTTTACGTTTACACATAACATCTACATGAAACACAAATGGTTATGTTTTAATCCATTTTTCTAGTTGTTGGCACGTCGTTTTCTTCATGAACTACTACCATATTGCTTCTTTTCCAGCTACCTCTTAGATTGTCGTTTTCATGTGCTTCTTCTCCCAGCTATCTTATGTTCATTTAATTCCCATAAAACAAGTTGTACAGGTTGTTTTCTGTCATCCTTGGCTTTATTAATTAAATTAATAGTGTATATGGCCATGCAAAATATTAAATTCACATACACTTTGCCATGCACAACTATAAGCAACTTTGATTTATTTATGTTTCTATTTTTTCTTGCCTTCTTTTTGTCTTTTAATTTTCTTCTTCTTGCTCCATGAAGGCAAGTGAAAATTATTCTTCAAAAAATGGCCCAAATATCATGCTTTTGACGCACTTTAACTTCTTTACTTCTAAATCGTTCCTAAAATCATATATGAGTCAAAATGAGCATCTTAAGCAGTTTCATATCATTAATCTCTAAGTGTTATGAAATAATTAAACAACCAATTAAGCATATATCAATTTCTCCCACATCTAGTTTTTGGTTGTCCTCGGGAAAAACATCAAAATTAAGCCCATAAACCCAAAAATGTGATAGTGGAACATTTGTCTACATGTGATAAAAATGTGGTCTTGAATAGAAATTCAAGGCAAAATCAGGATGTAAATGGTCATGAAGGTCAAACATTATCAAAAGGCAATGAGACTGATATAATGTGTCAGTTCAATAAAGCTAAAAATATTACCGGCTTTATCTATCACTAATCACTACTCTTCTAAAGATAATGCACATTGACCAATCACAAGAGTAACAATACATGCTAAAGTTGCTATCAAATTCTCTAGTCAGTTCACTCTCTAATCATGATTATATAATCCTAGAAGCAATAGAAAAATGAGAAAATTGTTTTGTTGTTTTATTCTTTCTCTCATTTTGATTGAAAACTTAAAACAATTAAAAACAAACAAATTAAAAAACACATATGCATATAAAAACTAGTATGAAAAAGTAAAGGAAAAGAAATTTACTTCCCCTAAGTTACCTCCTAAGAAGTTCCTTTTTTTAGTGTTGCTAGCTCGACTCTTTTTTTCTTCTCACGTAACAAAATTATGATATTTTGGTGGCACATGTAGTTCCCCCACGTGAGGTTCTTCCGAATAGGGCCTTGGTTGATCATCATTCACCACTAGTGTCTTCCCTATCTTTAGACTTTTAATCTTTACTGAGTCCATGTATTTTGAAAAGATCTCAAATGTCTCTTCACCTTTTTCTTCCTTATTTAATTCCTCTAACCTACTACGTAAAACGTAAAATCATTCTCAACAATAAAATGGAACTTAGCATTTACCTCCGAGCTAAAAGATATAACTTTTTCTGCCTCAAGCCCCTCCTCAACTTCTTCCACATAAGCAATTCTTTAAGTATTGCTCTCAAAATTCTTAAGTTCGTTATCACTTTGTAAATTTTCCACATAAACGTCTATTGAGTACACCTCGGGTTGATACGGTTGCTCCTCTTTACTTTGCAGTTCTAGATGATTGATATCTCCTCATTAAGGCAATGCATTTTGTTGGAATCATTTCACATCCTGCTAAAATTGCAAAGTGTTAGCAGCAACATTATCAACTAATTCTTCCAAGGATGTACATGAGTTTTGTTGGCTCTCCCAATTTTGGAAACTAGACCAAAACTGCTTTTCATCATGTTGGAATTGTTTGATATCTTGTTGGATCTGCTGTATACTCTATAGAAGTTGCTACATACTCTATTGAAATTGAAGATTGTTAGCATTACAGGTCTTGATATGGTAGTCTAGAGATGTACCTGAATCGTGATAAGAAACTTTGGATTATACAAGAATTTTTATGCATACTGCAAACTATCATGGAAGTAACTTTGTTGATTATCCTATCCATAACTAAAGTTAGGATGATCAATCCAATCTTGGTTATAAGATTGAGAGTAAGAGTTAAAGAAAAAATTACTTCCATCCATGATTTCTTTTTAAAATCACAAAAACGAAACAGAACAATGAATGGATCATGAAATAACTAAAAAGAAACCAATTACAAACAAATATATATAAAACACTAATTAAAATCACAAACAAAAACTAAAACACAGCACTCCCCAGTAGTGGCACCAAAATTGACAATAGGTCGTAACTCTAGTCAAAATAAACTAGACCTACTACTGTAGTAGTGGTGAGCCTAGGTTGATCCCCTAGGAAGTGTGTGTAAAGTTAATGAAATGAAAATAATAGTTGTTTAGGTTTAAGGGGTTTTGGTTTTAGAAATAAGAAAATAAAATGAAGATAAACTAACTAACAAAAGCAATTTAAAGAAAATATGCAAAAAATGATAAAAATGGGAAATTTGATAAGGACTCGGTTCTTTAGCTCAATCTCGGTCTACACCATAATTAAATATATTTCAATGATTTATCATTCTCAAACCTCTCATAGCAACTATTAATCGTGGGTTAATAATTAACTTGAGTTTTTCCTTAGGTAATGTTTAATCAAGATACGATAGTTAATTAAACATAACCACTAAATAACTAAGGATACGATCTCTAGATTTAATTAGACATTAGCATTACTAATTAGAAAAAACGATTAATCAAAGAAAAAATAACATACGATGCATCATTTAACCCAGGTTATGTTATCTCTAATGATTACGAATCATTTGTCGCTACAAATGAACTGAAATCTCTCGGTTAATAAAAACAACCTAACATTTTTCAACTAGTTCTTAAGCAATCTATCAGATAATTAGGTTCTCACACAAGATCTCTCTTCTTATGATTATTGATTTAATATTTGCGTGACTTATTAGGTTTTTAACTCTCATTACCCAACCTAATCGGATTACAATAACTCATTCTCTCGATTTATTGTGAAGTATAGGCAAACACAAATATCACAACACCTAAAACATTTCATTGAAATAAAAAATGAACAAGTCATAAAATGAGCGAAGAACAAGTCATAATATGAAATTAAAACATCATCATGTATAATATCTTATAATGAAGTTCGCCAATCAAGTTTAATGAAAATAAAAGAAAAGGAAAGATTGCAAATCGGTAAAATGTTGGACAACTAATTATCCTCTTGATCTTCTTTAGATTAATCTCAATTTGGTAAGACGACAGTTACTCTTTTTTTAGTGTTTTATGTTCTTAAATAGCTCTTGAGGCTGCTAGGGTTTACCCATTTTATTTGGTTCCAAAAATAGCCTCAAAATGTTAAAATTACAAAAAGAGTCGCATGTTGGAAAAACTTAAATTCATTGGAATTGTTGTTTGTGCTTCGCTATCACAATCGTGACAAGCAAGTCATGATCGTGACCTGCTTCCATACTTCCAATTCTTTTCTTTTCTATTTCTATACACTCAAACACACATTAAACACGTTTTGAAATGTAAAATTAAGATCCAAATTATGCTCAAAACCACACAAACACTTATAATATAAACAAACATTAATAATAAATAATTCTAAGCCTATATACATGATAATCATTTAAGAAATACTCAAAAGCACACTTAAACATTTATCAAAATATAGTATAATTTACACCAATCACCCACAACTGGTTAATCACTAGTGATGGAGATGGTTCTACATCACTTATATGTACTAGGATAACTGATATACATCGGCAGTTACAGCTAGTTCTGCATCGCTTACCATTAACTAGTTAACCACTAATTACGGAGTTGGTTCTACATCGCTTACCTGCACTAAGTTAACCTCTATACACTGGTAATTACGGAGCTGGTTCTACATCACTTACCTGCACTAGGTTAACCACTAAATATCAGTATAATAACATGTATAAAACCTAACGGCGTACCATAGACTAAAAAAATCATCTTTCCTTTTTATCAACCATAACATAAGTTCAATGTAACTTCAAATAGTATGAAATTCAACTTTCAAACTTCAATTCATATATTGCTAAAACATAAACTTATATTAGCAATATTAACTTGTATCATTCATATAAAGCAAATAATCATATAATTTAAAATCACTTGTCATCAATTCTTTTGAAAAGAACTTATTCATATAAAACAGTTAAAATACACTAACAGTTTTTGCAAACTTATTACCAAACACACTCATACATTTTATGTCTCTCCTTTACCTACACAAACCACATTTTACTTAGGCATTTATTTCCAAATTCATAAGTAAAGCATTAAAACTATAAATTCGGTTTAACCAAATTCTAGATTAGTATTTAATCACATAACACGTACGCTAATCGTATTTCCATTTACTTCCATAAGCTAACCTATTGTTCTCCATTTCAAACTGAAGCTTCAAAAATTACTTAAATACCATCTTTTACCCATTCTAACTTATCAATTTATTCAAAGCACTATCTCACCCAATTAATTCACCATAACCATAATCAAACTTCAACAACTCACACCAACAACTAAATTTCCTTTTAAGGCCAAAGTGTCCTCACCACACATACTTATATCGTCATTGCATTTTTTTTCCAATTTTTTAACACAATTCACCTAAGATCCATGCCAAGCATCATCCAAACACATCATAAATCATTTCAACTTCATCACTTTCCATATACACTTGATATACAAATTTTTTCAAATAATAACATAACACTTTATTTAATAATTCCAATGTTAAAGATACACTTAATGAGCATCCATAATCATATTCACATGGTCATTACATCATAACCCTACTTTTATACCAAAAAATCCCTTAAGGCTAAACCTAACAAATTTTACATTAAACTTTTCCAAATTTATCATCTAAGCCACCAATCAATTTCATTTTCAAACTTATGCTATGAACATCATAAAACATAAAAATAGCATTTTGGATCATATCACACTAAAAAATACTAATTATAAAACCCTAACCTTACCAATTCTTTCAAGCTTGATTTCTTGGTTTACTTTTTAATTTCAACCCTCTAATCCATTGCAACTCAAAACCCACAATTGACCCCCCTAAAAAACCCACAAATCTAAAAGCTTAAGACAGAAAAACTTACCACTTTCTCCTTCAATCTTTTCAGTAATTGGTAAACACTTAGGTTTGATCAAGATCTCTTCAAATCCAACTCAAAACCTATGAAAAATGGCTGCACTCATCTTCCTCCCAAGCTTGGTCGACGTTCTCCTTGGTGGTTCTTTTTTTCTCTTGTGTTTTTGGTCTCATAGTTATCTCAGGGCTACTTTCCAAAAAATGAAACAATTTATCTTAAGTCTTGCTTTTTATACTCTTTAATGCTTTACACATATCACTTTCCTATTGTTTGTCTTTAATGACTCACCATCCATTTAATTAATGATGCTTAACTCTTAAGAAAGCATTTAATTTGTCATTAGGTGTGCTCACTAATCCACTCACACTATTGTACACAAAAGGATCAAATCGACCTTTAATGAATTTAATTTACCAACTAACCGAATTAAATTCCGAAAATATTCCATAACTATCTTATTATCAAATTGACCATGAAATGCTCTAATTGGGGTCGATGCTTATTGATTGGATGCTTTAAAATTTTTTGAATGGGTTTAAAATCATTAATACCCATTATTTCCAAAAAGGCCATTTTAGTCCTAAACTTTTGGAACTCCCGAATTTCATCCAATCAAACTTATTTTCAATCCATTTCAGTATCATTAAACTCTAATTCTTATTTTGGATATTTTTTAATATTTTGGGAATGAGTCCCCTAAATATAACTGTTCACCCAGATTCACTATTCATTTAAAAATACATTCACTAAAAATAAAATTTATATTCAATTAAAGGAAAGGTTCGGTTTTTTACACAAATATTTAAAATAAAAATGGATAATATCTTCAAATATCACAATTTCATACATTGTTATGTGGACGATATTTTAATAGCAAGCAATAATGTTTCTCAACATATTATACATCTATATATTTGCAATTTTATGTGAACAACATAGTCTGGCACTTTTTGAGAAAAAGACTAAGATATGTCAAATTGAAATAAAATTTCTTATAATGGAAATAGATAGCAAAGGAGTTAAACTTCAACCACAGAGTCTTGAAAAATTTTCACAATTCCCTAATAAGTTACAAGATAAAAACAAGTTCAAAGTTTTTTAGCTATCTTAAATTATGCTTCCGCTTTTATTCAAAACATAGCTGAAATAAGGAAACCTTTTCAACTACGTTAAAGAAAAATTAAAGATTTGAATTTTCACCTTATCTGATTGAACAGGTAAAGAAAATTAAAATTCTGTGCACTACTTTACCAGAGCTTTCTCTATCTTATGATAAAGATGACTTAATTCTTAAAACTAATGCTTCTTACCATGTATGGAGTGGAGTATTTAAAAAAAAAGATTATGATGATGCTAATATTAAAGTGCATGAGTTCCTCTACAGGTATACCTCAAGAACATTTACTAATATAGAACAACAATATCATGTAAATGAATAAGAATTATTGGCAATAGTAAAAAGCTGTCAAAATTTTTATTATTTCCTATTACCAAAAAGATTTTTATTACGAACTCATAATAAAGTAAAAGATATATAAAATGGCAAACTATATTAATAGAATATGCTTTTGATATTGAAATTATCAATTCTAACAATAGTATCCTTTCAGATTTTTTAAGCAAAGATTGTCATCCCCAAAGAAGAGATATTTGATTTCTTAGACCAAATGTCTAAAGATATGGATACTTGTCAAGCACATATTAAAGATCCGTTCGATATTGGAAAATTTCCCTCAATATCTAAGTAGTTGAATTACTTTTCTCTTTTTTGCCATGTATGGCAATACAAAGATAAACCACTACAATTATTCTGAGCCAAAACTGTATGAGTTGCTTAACAAAATCAAGATAGTTGAAGATTCCAAATCTACTGGATCTTCTCCTATACATCAATAGATTCAGCTAAAGGCTGTTACTGTTGATGTTATTTCCTTACGACCTAATACTACACGCAAATCTCAGATACAGAAAAGTCTCATGACTGAAAGCCTTTCTTAAAGTCATCCTGCTATTCAAGCAAATTTTGAGATAATGAGAGATTTATACTTTTTACAATATAATAATACTTGTTATATAGAATTTTCTGGGATATATCCTAGATCAAATTTTTTGCAAGGAGCTCCTCCTCAAGCTATTTGTGATTAGTATGACTTTGGAGCTATAAATGCTATTTTTCTGACAAATCCAAAGTTTCCCGTAAGGAAAAAAATATTAAGACGGAGGGAACTTTTATCTGTATATCATAACTGAAATATTTGGCATTACGAAATTCAACATTCTTTATATTTTCTTGTCATACCTGACAACACCAACACCGGAAGCATAAGTACTTTCCATGTAATTAGTTGGAGCATGTGCCAACTTTATTTATGATCTAAGGTCCCAAAATTTCTCTTGTTAGTTCCATCATCATGCACAGTATTTTGAAATCAACTTCCATCCCCAGATTTCAAATAATCACACAAACGCTGAAACAGCAATCATATATATTCATTGCCACAAGTTCCAAATTGACATATCAAAAGCTCATTGCCATTCTTAGTGGCATCATGGGTGAAACTGCCTCAATTCACCATCTATATTTCATATGAGAGTATCAGGCACAATTCATTGCAAGAAATACAGTTCCTTCACATTTCTGCGTATAATAGACAGAATCTATCACATTATTCATACAACCTGTGTAAAAATGTAGCCATTTTCCCTGTTTTCAAGTCACGAAGGACACAAAAACAGCCTTCAGTTGAGGGTCAGTTAGGAGTGCTTCCAGGAAACAAGATGTTTTCGGTCCTATTGGCTTTAATGACTGCAATTTTTGGAGTCTGCTAATGAAAAATCCTACATTGCTCCACAAAAGTGGAAGTTACAAGGTATGTAATTCACTATCTTACATCTGACTGAATCATAGGAAAGAAGGACCAATTCTTAGCGTCAGTGTCATCGTTTCCAACAACATTGCCATTTGCCCACCAGTCTGACTTAATTTCGGTTCTAAGAGAATCTCCTCCATTGCCATTGTCAAAGTTGAATTCTTTAATGGAGCCTAGGGTAATAGATTGATGCTTCTTATGCCCTTGTGCCTTTTCCCCATCCACTGGAGCTGTTTCTGGTGCATCATAAGATGTTTCACCAACACGGCACTTGCAATCATTTTCCAGTTGATTAGAAGTTACACCCTTTTGACCTGGACTTCCACTTTCCTGAGATGCTGATACAACTTTAACAAAACGTGCTGGTTTCTGTTCAACTGATCTTAATACATCTTCGGCATTTAGTTCAAAAGAGACTCTGTGATTAACAACTTGGTTGCTTCCAGGTTTATTGTCTAATTGTGGATGCGATGCAACATCAGGAGACTGATGATCCAGAAGAAAGTTGCAAGGCCTTGCAGCATTCGGGTTCAAGATTCCCGAACCTTGACATAATCCCCACTCATGGGTGGGGAGCTTGTCAAGATTCAACAGCTGTGGAGGATCACCCAGTTGGAACTTCATAAAGTGAGGACCACCAGCGGTAAACTCACTGTCAGGCAAAGGTGAAGAAGTACCGGAACCTGAAATGCCGGAGCGAGGTGAAATCAGATGGCCTACTGGGCTTCCAGGATAAAGCTGATAAGATTGAAATTCATAGTTACCCAGTGGGAACCTAAGACCCACTTCACCACCTCGGAGGCCTGGGTCAAGTAACTGGGCAAAAGGTACTTCAGGTGAAGAAGGTGTAGTCAAGTGGACAGATTCTGGAGGAGGGGTGAAAGGAGCAGTTGATGGTTCAGTAGTGAACGTTGAGAAAGCAGGTGGTGAGACTAACTGAGTCTCGTGGGCATAAGGGCCAATGGCAAAAATGGAGGCAGGACCACTAGGAGAGTACATATTGGCAGAAATCGACAATAAACCAGCTGGTGATTGTATCCCAGAAGGAGGTTCGGATTGCAGGAAAGAAACGGGAGAGGAGGGAGGTGCAACAAAGGGGAGTAGAGTAACAGTTGCTTGGGTAGGATTTTCAGTCTGAACATTATTTCCGGAACTTGATGTTTCAGGACCAAGAACAGCATGCCCAATCCGCTTCCTGTGTCTGTGATATCCAAAACAAGAATAAACACTCCAGCAGCTGCCCCATCTTCTCTTCTGCACATACAAAATAGTTAGACAACAATAGATCACATTAAATCTCTTCCAGAGCAACCACAAGAAGTCAATTTGCAAGTAAATGTACCAAAATATAAAGAAATGTGCAAATTAGCAGCATTGTTAAATATATGTCGCAACCATATATAAGCATAGGAACAAGACCTATGTCAAATCTTTATGGGTATTGAACAAACTTCAATTATGCTGCAGCCAAAACCAGCACACTCAGAACCTTTACGAACACAAAGGAATCATTACTCGTACCAATTAAGGCATGGAAGGACAAGATGAACTCTTGCTGTACACTTGGGATAAAAGTAGTAACTAATCTAAGCCAAACTAATTGGTCTAGCGCAGAAATCACCACGGGTCTCTTCTAATTTTGGTCGGTGGGGCAGGAATCGAACTAGTAGCACAAAAATCTCAAGCTCTTAACTGACATGTCCGATACTATCAGAAATAAGTTCCCAACTTTAAGGTTACGTTTAGTTGAACTAAATTTTTTTAATAAAATAAAGTTGAACTAAATTTTTTTAATAAAATAAACGTAAATAAATATAATATTAAAAAATTATTATTTAGGAAAAATAAGAGGATTTATAATATAATGTAATGAAATTTTATTTACAAAAAGGGTTTATAATGTAACATAGTAAAAAGTTATTTATCATTTTATATTTTATTTTAATTCTTCTAAATTAAAATTTTCTTATTTTTAATGTTTAGAATAAAATATAATTGAATATAAAACTGTCCTTTTTTTTCCATTTCATTATAAAACTATTTTCATTCTTCTCGGTTAATAAAATTTAAAATCAAACCTATAACAAAACAGAGTAAATGCCAAAGGTGATTTGCGTATTAACTCATTCTCAGTTTTATTCCAGCGCCAAGCACCATTTCCCATAAAGTACGCTTATCCCTACTTATTGCATCCACTAATTTAATAACATGTCAGAAAGCCATCACTAAAACATCTTTGCTCTTTTCACCATCGCCCTCTGACACACCACTCAAAAAATCGAAACCCTTTTAGCCGAATCTTGAACTTGTATTCTCCATCTAAACTCAGATTATCTAAGCAAGAAACGAACTCTAAATAACATCTGATCCCTTTTCTAAATCCCTTATTAAAGTCCTTTTTCCCACTTGATCATATTCGTGACGAGAGAGACATCCAAAAGAAAATCTTTTAAACAAAAAGTATGCCTTCTGTGTAACTTTTTAAAATAAGAACACACAAACAAACCAATGAAAAAAATTCAAAGCAGATCAAGAACAATTATAAACCCAAGGCAATTAAGAAAAGAAACAACTAACCACCTGAAACCTAGCTTGCGTCGCACGATTCTCTGCGGACGCGATTGCAGTAGCGGCGGCGTTTATCGTCTCTAGCGTGGTGGACTCTCCGTTAACACCTCTCATCTTCAAGTCTCCCGGAAACGAAATCGAATCCAACCAGAAAACAGAGAGAGAAAGTGAGCGAGCTTGAATATGTACCCAGTAGATATTTTCTTCCTTAAAGGAAAACGAAATGGAAGAGAAGTTGGTGTATGAAACTAAAATTGATTTGTGATAATCTATAGTTTGATGGGTTGGAGGGAAATGCAATATTAAGAAAATTGTAGAAAGAAAGAGCGTTGGGTGTTATTTGGTCATAAAAGTAACGGTTTCGAGGTCAAACACGGCAACGACTTGGGATTTATTTTTATGTGATTAAAAATCTGAAAATATTTCATATAAATATAAATAATTGAGTTGTTAACTTCCTAGTAATTGTCAAAAGAGTGCACGTGTGGGCTGGGCACCCTGCACATACGCCAGACGAGAAGATTCTCCCGACTTTATCCGACGATCTTCCTCACTAGATGGCGTAGCCCTTTAAATTTCTCTCCCTAGCTTTCATGTTTGTTTTATTAGTGAACATCAATTCAAATATGAAATACTTAGAAGGATTTTTTTAACTTCAAATAAACAATATAAATGATTAGATTCCAATTTTAAAAGAGTCCTTGTCCATCCTACACGTAATCTTTCTGAAATTGATGTTCACCTTGACGCCCTTTTGACAACAAGAGAAGGGCTTTTGCAATGCTACAAATCCAACTCCTTTTTCTCATCATCCCTAGCCCTTTTCATTACATATATATTTGGCACACAGATCATCCAAATCACAAACTTCGGATTTCACTTGGCCAAAAGCTGCTCACTTTTATTGTTCACCTACGCCTGTGAACGATCCCCAATCGATTAAATAGATATGAGGTCCCCACTCTAACGCAGCAAATCCCTAGGCTTGGGTTTTACCACTTTTACCCTTCTTAGCAAGCCTCGTACGTATCATATCTATAAACCCGCGAATGTTGGGAATACTTGCAGGATGGATAATGGAATATACAGTTGGTTACTTACCATTGATGAATACGAGTATGAGATGGTAAATGTCATTTTCTGGTTAGTCCAACCCGTTAGGTTACAAGCTGGAAATCATCAATTCTGATCCTCTTGTAGTGTCCCATACTCTTTCTGAAACGACATTTCCTTGTAATACCAAGGTACTTTCACTATTCATTGACCTATTCTAACTGTTAAAAACAAAAAGGACTGCAATGGAAATTAAAATTTAATGATAATAAAGAGATGAGGTGACTTTGTAAAGCTAAGAAGCAGCAAAACCTGACTTCGGAAAAGAGACGTGTGTTTTGTATTAAAAATAGCTAAATCTGCATCCATGAGTCTGTATTAAGCTGGACCATAAGCCATATCCCACAGCTACAGCTGATTTACTAAACTTGTCAGAGATTTGTTGATACCCAAAATGGCATTAATTAGGCATTTAAAATGATATTACAAAAAGTAGTTCATCTCACCAGGAAAAATACTAATCATATTTTTTAATCACCACATCAATTAAATGGGGCCAATATTATCCTCACCTATTTTTTGGTTTCTTAAAAACAGAAAGGAGTAAAAGGAAGTAGTTAGGAGCTACTCTTGGGATCCGGACAACAAACAATAATATTAAATTATCGATAATATTAATATGCATCCGTCAAATTAAACAAGATTTTATAATTTTAAAGCATGTATAAATCCTAAAATTAGAGGAATACTTTTTAAAGGTGATAAAAATTAATGCGAAATCATGATACTTTAATAAAAATGCTACAAGATAATAATCAACATATTCATCACTCCCTTTGCATACTATCATACCATAGTCAAATTGACGATAGGCTAGAGTACATCAAAAATTCATCAATTAAGTTAACATACATTTTATGGTGGCTCATAAGTCTTATGGGTAAGCTTAAATGAGATTGGTGAATAAATCTAGGCCCTGAGAATGGCTAACAATATAATATTCATCCCATAGATGGATCACATATCACATGCACACTGCACCATAAAGACGATAATTGTCATTAGATTATATCAGTCTACATTAATTAGTTAGCATTCTCCTACATGGACTGGATAAGCATGCCATAATGATTTCATAATAATAGCAAACTAATCATATATAATTAATATATCGATAAGATGCATGGTTCATATGTAATTAGACAATATTAATCTAAAAGCACGATAATAACATCAACGTGGATTAAACATGATGAATACATATAATCAATTTGACAAGCATTTATACTACGTATTTATCACACAAAATCTAAATGATCCTTACAAAGCATATATAGAACAAACAGTGTTCCTAAAACAAAAAAATTTTGGTTCCTAACAAGTCCAAAATAAGAGACATATTCCTGAAACACATATATAGATAAGTCCTTAGTTAGTGGCTCCACTATAATATATTGTTTTGAGGGCATTTTCTCAATAATAAAAAGAAACTCTACAACTTTTTTTTTTGTTTTTGATAAACTATAACTTAATGCAAACATACTTGGAGTGAAAAAGTATTCCTAATTAAGTATTCCAAAAGAAAGATATAGTTGTAAAATTATTACAATATAGTTTCAGTGCCCTTGTAATGAAGTCCATAACTCTTAATGCTAAAACAAGATTTTGTAGCCATATTGTATGACAAGTGGCCTTGTAATATGCCACATACTCTACCTTTATGATTATACAAGTTTTAAGTACTTGTTTGATGCTTTTCCATGAAAAAGCTCCTATCATTATCATAAAAATCGGACAAAGAAGTAGATTTATTATCATCTACGCACCATCCATAATCATATTCATTGAAACCAATTGCTTTAAGACTATTTGTTGGATTTGAGGTATCACAAATATCATACTCATACTCTTGCAAGTATATAATATAATCATAATAGGTTGTTGTTCTGTGAATCCTTTTCATCTCCCCAAACACACATCTTTTGTGGCTACATCTTTATGCTACATACTCAATGGGTTCATCCTAGATGGCTACTATATACCGGACAACTATAAGGCCAACTATTAGAGCATAACTGATAGGCAAATCGATAACGATCCGGTGTTCTCTGAACGTAATTTTCCTAAGCCCTTGGCTTATACCAATGTTATCTTTAAAATTAATAGCCTATACAAATTCAAATAATTCTTGTATTTCTTGTCAATATCATCCAACATTTTTTTGACATTCTCAATCTTTGAAATGCCATTGAACGAAGTCCTCCATATGATATCTCGTGATCGACAAACAACATTGGTTCAAATAATCTCATGTCATCATAAAGCTTCTTATCACTAGCCTATGTCTCAATACTAAGTTTAGTTGGAGAGTCATCTATCCAGTCCAAGTCCAATTTCATATTAATTAAATTTATGATGAGAGATTTAACCTATTGTTTGTAATTAGTCTCACTAAATTTCAAAATAGCAAAGGATTGAGGATTGCTTAAAGTTAAAGAAAATCATAAGAGCATTGTTAGTACACACGTAATATAAGATCATGATATTTACTCTTTCTTGATCAACTTCCTTAAATGATCCAAAAACAAAGTAATAATCTAATACTAATGTCTATTAAGCCTAAAAAAGGACTCTTTCACGTATAAAATACCATAATCAAATGCAGCAATCAACCATCGATAGGATAATAAAATTAAGTTGGCTCATAATATTCAATAGATTCTCCTTTCAACAATCTAAGCCTCTTACTAAAAAGTAAACTCATTGATAGGATTCTTTGTCTGTATTGAATTTTAACAAAAAATTTTATTAATATTGGAATAAAATAATATTGATAAAAATATGTAAATTCCTAGCCTTACAAGAGGTAACTTCATAAGCACACAATATTCGAATATATTTAAAACATAATAAAAGAACATAGCTAAATGATATTAAATAAATTATAATGAGTAAAAAAAGTTCATAAAATTATTCAAAATCTAGAAAAGATACCATTTAAATGGATAATATATTCAATTTGGATCAAAAATTGCAATAAAAAATATACCAAGACACCGTTTTAAAATAATTAACAAATTGGCATATTTTTGACAGGGGAAAAGCTGTAAATATTTAACGATGACATAATTGCAAATACTTAATAGTGATAGAATTGTAAATATTCAATGGTGGCATAATTGTAACTATTCAATAATTACAGAAGTGTAAATAATAGTAGAATTATAAATATTTAATAGTGACTAATTTGTAAATACTTAGTAGCTGTAGAATTAGTAATAGAATTCTAAATACTTCATCTTCAACCTTCAAATGGTCATACAACTGTCATACAACCCATCGACAACCCCCGAGCTTGGAAAATGTTTGTATCTCTTCCAAAAATTAAGTGATCCATGAAATCAATTTAAGTAAAAATCTATCCAAAAAGGGGTTGAAGAACAAGAAACTTTGATCATGGATGAAACTTCGAAAAATCGAGATATTTCAACCCAAAACATATATGAATGCATGTATGAATGATACATGAAGTGTTTATACCCTTAAAAATAATTTACCTCTTGTTAACAAAGATTTTCCAGAATGGGTACAAAGGAAAAAAGAAAATAAAAATAAGAAATAAAATATATTTTCAAAACTTATGTAAGATGATTATGATACCATTTTGGAATTTGGGTAACAAACAATAATATTAAATTGATAACATCAATATGCCTTAACTAATCAAAATAGGATTTCATAGTTTTAAAAGGTATAAACAATAAGATTAAAGGAATATTTTTAAACAGTTATGAAAGTTATTTGAATGTTATGATTCATCAATCTATTGCAAGATAATAATCAACTTAATGGAAAAGAAAAATTAGGAATTTTTATGATACCCAAAATTAATAGTATACAAGAATACATCAATTAGATTACAATACATTTTATAGTGAGTCACAAATCCAATAGTTAGACTTAGCCAAGATTTGATAATAGATTTAGGACTCATAATATAATTGGTAATATAATATTCATTTTATACATGACCCAAATATTGCATGCATACTATAAAAATATTAATTATAATTAAATTATACCAGTTCACATTAATTAATTGGACAACTACCATAAAATACATTTCTTAATCCTTTCTTTTCACTAACATAGAGGCATAAGGTAGCTGTTCTGATTTCTGTATGTCACCCTGTGCCCACTCCCATCTATTAAATGTTATCTAATAAATGGATGGATGAGGGTGGGCACACAGAAGCGGAAGTGGGGGAATTGATCTCTAACTTTTGGAAAAAAAAAAAGAGAAAGTAGGGAAGGAGAGTGATTATGGTGATTTAGACTGCAAAAGTGGTGTCACTTATTTTTGGATATAAACAATTCTCAAGAATTCAAGTAGTTATTTATCAAAAAAAGGAATTCAAGTAGTCTAGAATTTAGATTCTTATCTCAATCACATCCCCTAACAAGGTATTGGTAAAAATGATCATCTCAAGTTGTCTGCAGCTAACAAGTGCCAAATTTGGCACAAACATTTTCAACTTGCCTTCTTGGATTGCGTAGGTCAAATGGCAGTCAACTTTCAGAGATTCTTAATATTTTCAACTTCGTAAGAATAGTCAGAAAATTCAGATTAGGAATAACCCTAATCCGACCCAAAGGAATATTCAAAATTTTGTTAGAGATAATTGTTGAGTTTTGCTCCTTTGTTGTCCCATATTGGTTGGGAACAACAATTGAGACAAGGCTCTTACCTATATAAGGAGGTTGTTACCTCCTTAGTTTATGCATCAATACAAAGTCAAGGATTTGTATGATAAATTTGACTCTAGTTAAATTCCTCTTTTAAGGTGAGAGTTGAAGAATTTGTCTTGTGTATTTCTTTGTGGGTGTGTTGGTGTATTAGTGGATTGGGTGAGAGGAAAAATTGTGTGATTGTAAGAATTTTTCGCATAGTGGATTTTCTTCTTGGTGCTCGTGATTTTTTTCCGGTTTGGGAGTTTCCACGTAAATTCTTTTGTGTTATTATTTTCTGATATTTTTGTCTATCAAATATCCTTGAATGTGGGTTCAGGAGGTCTAAATTTTCAACAATAATCTTGATGCCAATTTAGCCGAAGCATTAGCTTTTCTAATTTCCTTCTTGATAGTGACTCCTTCAAAACTTGACAAAAGTTTATTTACTTGGTTAAAGTAAGGTAGGAGCTCTACTTTTGTCACGTCGTACAATGAGAGGAGATGATTTATGGTTAGATTTGAGTTTCCAAATACTCTTTAAGTTAATATACTGTAGTTTCTAATGAGACGTCAACCTTAAGAATGATTAAGATCCAAGTGGGGTACTTTACGCTTAATTTGTGGGAGAAGTTTTGGTTTAAATTATGTTTGTGCTTGCTCCATGGGTCCATAATCCTTTCTTTGTAGCAAGATGATGGATGAAGACTTAGGATTTAACCCAAGCATTTCTTGAATCGTTGAAGAAAAACAACCTTACATTCTGTCAAGAGGTTAATGTTTTCCCAAAGTTTTCATTTACGAAGATTAGACATCACTTTCTAGAACAGCCAAGATCAGTCTCTTTGAATTTATAAAAAGTAGCATGATTCGCTTCCTTCAAGACTGGAGAAGTCTTTAATGCTTTCCTTTTTTTTTTTAATGATTTACCATCATAATTGATTTGGATAATGACAGTTTAGACCGTGACTTCCTCATTTTGGGATGGATTAGCGACTATTATCGAGTTGCTTGTTCTCTTTAGATTTATGTCTACAGTTACGGCCAATTTGACTTGTGACTTCGTAAGGAAACGTGCCCTACATTGCACTTTAAGCATAGTTTATCTCACCAGCCTTTTGGATTCGACTTCTCTTCAAGCTTTCTCGATTCTCATTCCCTCACTGATATTGATGCAAAAAGGTGCACTTCACTTTTCCATATTATGTGCACCCATAAGTTCAAATAAAGTGGCTCACGCTATAGATGTCCCAAGGTAGTCAACGATACAAAAGTTAATAATTTTCCTTTCATCCTTTGCATTCGAATGACAGGTGACAACTTAGATCCTTCCAAGCTTATGATGTAATGGAATTTACGAATTACAACCTAGATCGAACCTTAAAATTTGCATTTTTCTTCCAATTTTGTTTGAAGTTGAATTTGATTCCTTGTCTAAATCTTTTGTCAAGTTTATATTTTCATTTCGTAAAACCTTGCCTTAACCGATAGATGATAAGTATTTATATTGATACCACATTCTCGCGTGCTAGGTAGATTATCTAATTTCCGAAATATTAGTCATTCGTATAATTTCATATGATTGAGATTGAGAAATTCTTTTGTGTAAATAAATCTACTATAATTAGAAAGAGTTGCATGCAAACTTAGAGATAGATTAACATAAACCCTCTCCATTAGAGTCAAAACTAATAGTGAAATTTACAAGTCAATAATGTAATCTTAGGAATTTTAACCGGAAAGAGATTTCAATTAATCAATTGAGAGGTAGTTGCTAATATTCTTAGGAAAGATGTTAATATAAGATATAAATTTTTACAGTCCAATAATCAATAGTTTAATTGCATGATAAAGGGTTAGTATTTAAGAATTATTAGGGGGATTCATCACCTAGGTACTCTTTCTTGATATTGAATTTTCATAGTATTTTCCTTTGTCTGAGTTCATTATTTTGTCAATCTTAGTTTAGTTTGCTTAGTTTAATTTTTAATTAAATCCACAATATGATTCGATAGATAGATAATAGGAAAATAATTGATAGTAGTACTCACAATCCTCGTGGGATTGACCTGTATCTGCCAATTATAACTACAGTTATACCGTGCACTTGCAACTAAAAATGATAACTCTTTATAAGCCTATAAATTTTCAGCAATCTATTTTACTTAGGGACTGTAAGAGAAGCAAACAAAATTGGGGAGATGAAATTAGGAACAACATAGCCCTATTAAAACTTATCAAGGATTTGATCCTTAATAAGAAACTTTTTCAAATTAGTACAAATAGAGAACCTTACGTAATGAGGTTCTTCTCTTTTCATATGCCTTTTAAACCTTTTTTTTTTCTTCCTGGTATCTTTTAATTAGCCTAAATATTTTTGTTTATAACACGTACCCTATAGTTTTTTCTCTTCAATTTCTTGTTTATTTATTTACTTAGTTTTATTCTTATTCTTATTCTTATTTTTAAATATTTATTATTTATTTTATTTTTATTTATGCAATTACTTTTAACCATTTTTGAAAACTTTTTATAGGACAATCAAACTTCTAAAAAACGACAACTGAAATTTGAAAAGAAATATTTTTATTAACCTTTTATTAGGTTCTCTTTACTCATCACCAGTTGGGCATCCGTACAGCAAACATATAAAAAAATCTACATAAGTGTCAATAAATAAGAAAATCAAATTTAGTTCATTTTTAAGTTTAGGCATATAACACTTAGACATTGAATATATAATTCAATTAGTGAAAAAGTCCATTTGGTTTGAACCTTTAAATATTGAGGGTCTAAATGGATTTTTTAAAATTAAAATTATGTCACTTCGAAAGCTCATTCCAAATGGAATGTATAAGTTAAAACAAACAAAAGGTAATTTATTAAA
>JAOQMP010000210.1:32323142-32334136 GCA_027563575.1 Erythroxylum pedicellare | reverse complement strand
TCAACTCAATATCATCCATAAAGAAATTATAATTCATGATTAATCATGAACACTAATAACAGAACATACACATATATACATATTCTTTATTAACTTACTACACAATTCAACTTCACTTTCACCCTAATTCTTCCCATTTCGTAGTCTCCCATCTACTAAAACACCAAAGCAAAACATGAATCTATCCACATTTCTCATTTACTACTTCAAATCTTCTAAAAAAAATTTCAAAGTCCAACATATGTTGAGGTGGAAGAAAAGAAATGTGAGCTAGTGGTTTGAGAATTGTGAAGTAAATCACTTGTTAATATAGAAATAATGTAGAATATGTAAAATAAACAAGAAGGGGGGTTAAATTGTGTAAACTTTTGAAAGATATTAATCTTTCAAGAATTTCTTGGAAATTTTTACAAAGTTCAGATGATCACAAAAGCACTTTACTAAAGTCGATAAGTAATGCAATCGCAAGAATTATTATCTACTCTTCTAATAATAAGAAAATTAAAAGATAAGGGTTAGAGAATAGACATCGCGATTTTATATTGGTTCAGCCTAAACCTTGGGCTACGTCCAGACCTCAAAGTTTTTTTGAGATTTCACTATACTCTTCAGCTTTAGAAGTATTCTTTTTACACTTGCAGAGCCTCTTCAGGCCTTTCTTACAAAGTATTCTTTAGCTACATTCTTAGCCTCTCTAGGCTCTAGCCTTTCTTTCTCTCTCCAGGAAAGATATTTTTGAGCTTCACGTTACAAATGTATTCTCTATCTTCTTTCCCACTTTGAATACAGAATTTCTCTAAGTATTGTACAATCAAATATTCTCTCTTGTAAAAATGTTATTTAGTTTACGACTAGAACTAGTATTTATAGCCTAAGTCTTCAACTGTCTTCTTGAGAAACTACTTCTTGAATCTTCTAGAAACCTCTATTAGTTGAGTCTTGTAACTAACTTCAACTAACTAACTAACTCACGTTCTAGAATAGCTTCCTTTTGTATTTTCTAGTATTATACTTCCATTATTATCGCTTCATTTGGTATCACGCTTCTTCTATTATCATGTTTCGTCTATTATCGCGTGTATCGTCTGTTGCTGATGTATCGCCTGGTGTTGATGTGTTTCGTCTATACTAACATGTATCGTCTATTGCTGACATATCATCTGGTGTTGACCACGCATCTTTTGGATTTGACTAAGTGTTACTTACATTTTTTTGCACACTTAACAAATTTATCAAAATAGTTCATACATTTCTAAGATTATTATTATTTAAATGTAATCAAAATTAATAGAATTTAAGTCTACTTGACTTAACAAATTGAAGCAGCTATGACAGGAGGAAAAGAAGAAAGCTGGTGGAGTGAAAAAACGTTGATCAGCTGGTTGGATAATACAGAAATGTTGAGGCTGGTGGAGATAGGAGACATTAGCAGCTGCACACACATGTTAGCTGCACACTTCTATGTCGAAGCAGCTGGTGGAGACACCAAAACAAAGTAGGAGGTGGCAAACAACGAAACGTAGATAGTTAGGGGAGTTGAAGAAGCTGGTGGCGTGAACAATGAAGCAACTGGCTCCACTCATTGACGCAACCTTCACTCATTTCATAACAACGCAAGTAGATGGTTGGATAGAAAGAAAATAATGTTAAGCTGGTGGTATAGAAACAAAATGTTGGCAGCTAGTTAGATAGGAAAAGAATAACATTGAAGCAACTGGAGAGCAACGTAGCAGCCCCCACTCCAACAACACACACTCCACTCATTTCACTCAAACGCAGAAAGGAGACATCAAATTGGCCAAGGCTTTTCGATCGAGATGTTACTAAGATTTAATTTCTTTTTATTCCTTATTTATTTTAATTGTGTGGATTTAATCAATGCAACCATGCATTGTGACCATAATTTACATTACATTGATGAATATGTGTGAGTAAGTTTTTTTCGTTAAGGTTAAGATTGTTATTGGATTAGGATCATTTTTATGGTATTGATTTTTTCTTGATTAAATGCATATTTAGTCCTAATTTAGCTTGATCACCTAGATTAAGACCTTAGATGATTGAATGCCATAACCAACGGGATTTAATTTGTCAGAAAATTAATCAAGCGACATACTTGAGACTAAAGTGTAGACCAACCTTAGGATCTTATGTGAGGATACCTAGGATTAACAAACTTAGTTTTATGCTTCTTGTATTGACCGCCTTTTATTCTAAATTATTTACGAACTAAGTGGGTGACTCGGATTTAGAAGAAAAGAAAATTCCCATGAACATTGGGTTCAACTTGCTTAAGTGACGTAATTCCTAGATCAATCCACCATTACAATTTTTAGTGTCCAATCCAATTAAAATCTGATACCTTAACTGATTTCTATTATTTGATTAAATCTAGTCGTTTTTTAATTCATACCTTGCATTTTTCTTATTTCCTTGATTTTCTTACTTTATTTTATTTTATTTTCAAATCAATCAATTCTTCATCATCCGAGTAATTTTTCATCGTTTAATTTAATTATCTTACATATTGGAATTCCCTTGGGTACGATATCCGGTTCTTACCATTTTATATTACTTATCGATGGGGTGTGCTTGCCTCTAGTTGGTCTAGATAGAATTTAATTTATATTTTTTTGGACTGCAACAAAAATGAGCCATAGTTTACATTATAGGTAGTTACTTCCCTAATGGTCCTTCTTCATTGATTTTTTTTATTCTCACTAACTTGTTCCTGCTCCCCATTACCTCCGTTATCACCATTACTAGGTTGATTGGCATTTAGGTTAGGGTTTTCCAGAAAAGCTAGGTTCTCAACCATTATCACTCCTTCTAATGATTCACTCTCACTGCTTGGCTGACTAGATTCCTCTTCAACAACTACTTTGCTTATCTCTTTTTCTTTCCTCTCCTTTCTAATTTTTCTCAAATGTCCCTCAATTTTAGGGTAGAAAGGTAGAAGTTTTGCTTTCTAGGACATGCACAGGAACAATTCAAATGAAAATAAAATGTAATAAAATTTACTTGCAAGCACATAAGGTCAAAAAACAAAAATGAGATGTGATGGATACAGGTGTGTAGGTGTGTGAAGGTATGTATGAAACTATGTATGCAAGTAAAGTATGTATGTGTTGAAAAGCAATCAAGAAATGTTCAAAACTAAGTGAGTGCAAAAATGCTACCTTCAACTGATAATACCTTGATCTTAAATCAATCTTAGTAAACACCTGAGCTCCTTGTAACTGATCAAGTAAATCATCTATCCTTGGTAAAGGATACTTATTCTTCATTGTCAATCAATTTAATTGTCTGTAATCAATACACAATCTCAAGGTCCCATCCTTCTTCTTCATAAACAAAACTAAAGCTCCTCAAGGTGACACACTGCGTCTGATAAAGCCCTTATCCAACATCTCCTACAGCTGGGTCTTAAGTTCCTTAAGTTCCTGTATGGAGGAATAGATATAGGAGTGGTACTTAGAGCAAGGTCGATAGCAAACTCTATCTCCCTATTTGGGGGTAATCTTGGTAACTCACTAAGAAGCATATATGGGAAATCCCTGACAATAGGAATTTCTTAAATGGTCTGTTCAGTATGGGTTTCAGTCACATAGGCTAAATAAGCCTCACATCCTTTTCGAATCAATCTAAAGGAATTTGTTGAAGAAATCAACCTGGCTGGCACTACTTGACTAATACCTCGAATTATTTCTCTCAGATGATTAAGAGATTCGATAATTACCTCCTTAATGTAGCGATTCATAATAACCTTATATGTAGTAAGCCAGTTCATACCTAAAATAAGGTCTATCCCTCTTAACTACAACACTATCAGGTTGGCTTCCAACTTTGCCTGATCAATTTGAATAATACACCCCTTACAGACTTCCCTACTCATTGTAGTACTACCTACTGGATTACTCACTTCTAAGCCACATTTTAAAATTTCTCTCTTACAATGCAGTTTAGATGCTAGATGAGGAGAAATAAATGAATGCATAGACCCTAGAGCTAGCAATGAAAATGCCTCAAATTGAAGGACATATAACACATTTGCAACCACATTTGGGGATTTTTGTGCCTCTTGTCTAGTAATAGAGTAGATCCTAGCCTAGGACTGTGATTGATTGCTGCATACATCTATTCTCGCACTAGGATATGAAGATATTGCTCTACCTCTCCCTCTACCTCTACCTCTACCTCTCTATCTTGCTCCAATAATTTATGTTGGGCATTTGCCTCAGTCACTGATCCTCCTCTCACTCTAAACTGTGCTCGAAATAGCCACAATGCAGGTAGACTCCTGATATCTTCCAAAACCATCATGTCTCTTCCCACAGTGCTCACAACTAAGCATCTATGGTGGTTACCGGCTATGTGCCTGTCCTTTAGATCCCTGACCTCTACTAAAATAGATAAAACTGCCTCTCAGCTTAAACACTAACTGTCTTGATCTCGACTATGATCGTGATGGTCTACTCTAGCATTTTGATCTTAACATTAGTTTGTACCCTTGGAGGTGAAATTAAAAATATAAACCAAAGATTGCAATATAGGATGCAACCTCGGGTTGTCTCACTTAATTGGAACCTAACGAATGGACCTAAGCTAACCTATATGTCATGAAATGCAAGCTAATTTGGTAAGCAGGGGGTTTTGATCTTTGGAAACCTCAACTGTATTGAATGGACTTGTAAGAAAATTGTGTAAAACGAATTTATGGATTTCTGGGAATAGAAAATGGGAAGATTAAGATAAATGTTCAAATATGGATAGTATCCTCTTGAAAATGGGCTTTGGCTATCATAGTTCAAAATTGTTTTTTTTATGGGAGTGGAAATCACTAAGTTTCAAATGGGTAAACCTTAAAGAACTCTTTAAGTCCAAGGTCTTAATTAATGAACTCCATTTCTTAAGACCTTGTTAAATGCCCTTAGTGTGTGTGGTGGGTAAGTTAATGCAACAAGTCATTTTGGGATCTCAAATTAACTCATTATCAAACATATCTATGCAAGATAAAAGAGAATCAACAAGATCATAAATTGACATATATGAGACTTCATATATTAAAGCTCTAAGTTCTTTATCAACAAATCACAACCACATATTAAATATCCAACACTTGATTAAACTCTAATCAAGAATGTTAAACTACAAATCATAAATCCTAAACATAGGAGTTAATAAATCATAGTTAAACATAGGTTAAACTACTCCCCTTTTAAGCCCATTGAACTCAAACCATTGCTATATCTTCAAGAGGGAAAGTGATGCCTAGCCACTCATAGCTTCAAGCAAGTTGACAATTGGGAAGCAACTTGAAGATCCCATGGTAGTAACCGACAGTGGAAAGTGGAGAAACTAGTATGAGACAAGACGATGGTGTGCAGATGAGAGGAAGATGATGAGAGTGTAGGAGTGTGTGTCGGCTCTCGTCCGATGCCTCTTGTTAGCTTAAAATAGGTCTTTTTATTAAAAAATTGGTCAACGGATCAGGTGCTACAGTGGGTTGTTTACCCAAAAATGGTGCAGGTCATTGCTAATTCAAAAGTTTCTCCATGGTGAGAGGATGCATTCACCGCAGCAAACTTTTCCCGAAAGATTTAGTCAGTCATCTTCAGCTTTCCCCACGGCGCAAACATTACCTTCACCACGGCCAACTTTTCCCAAAAGGTTTCTTCAATAGGTATGCAAGTTTTGCCGTGACAAAACGTCCATGTTGCCGCAGCGAACTTGCCTGTTCTACTCCATTGACTTGTTGACTTGTGCTCTTTTGCTTCATTCCTTAGATATACTTCTTGAATCTCCTACAATGACAAATAGTAGTTTGCAGTATCAATTGTCCTAAGAAAATCACTTAGCTCAATTACTAATTATATGTAAAAATTTTACCCTCAAACTACATTAATTCAAGACTAGCACTCAAGAATTAAATTAAGCACAAAATTTGAAAATTAGATCCAAAAAATTCAATAAAAACCATGAAAATGTCACCAATTTATATAAGAAACTTGGGTTCAATCAAATTCCCCCACATTTAGATCTTTATACTCCTGGAAAAAGTTTATAAAAGTCAAAGAGACACAAGTGCAAAGAAAATTCCGACCATGCTTAAAAATGAGAGCAGAAAAGTAGTTAAGTCACTTTGTAAAAGAGATTTCGCTCAAGGTAATGTGTTTAAACTCTCAACTTACTTATCTTGGGATAATTTCACTCTACAATCTGCTTAGTTCATTCCCTTCCATAAGCTTGTGATAATTCTACCTCTCCACCACAAGAACTATAATTTCAGAAATCAACAGGACTTTTCAAGGTTGTAGTGTATAAAAGGCTAAATGAGATAGATTGAATGGAAGAAGGAAAAAGAATAAGTACATGCACCACAATTACATATCTCATGAAACAAACTCCAACTATAAATAAGAAAATATTTACAAAACTAAACATAATTTAACACATTTTTATTACTTTTCTCTTTTGAGAAAATTTTCTACTTTTTGCTATTTGCCGTTTTTCATGTTTTTTTGACTCTTTTTTCTTTTTTCTGTATAGAATCCTTTCTCTCTCTCTTTTTTTTAATATCAACTTAAGCTTGAGATGAGATACTCATAATAATTTTGAAATATGCATGCACTCAAAAGAAGGCTCAAAGGGGCTATCAAAGGTTTAGGTTAGTGTTTGGGTAATTAGGGTTTGGAAAGAAATGCCTATATCTTATTAACAAAATTGTAGTTCATTAAGCTTTGATCAAGAATTAAAACACGTTCTAGAGAGATATGAAAATAAGCAGATACATACAAAATTGAAAGAATTCAGGCCCAAATATCCTTCCAACAAGGACAGTATCTCAATTAAGCAATCTCAAGGTTTAAAAACACATCATGCTACTTCCTTAGCATACCCTCACTTACTTCTCGTGAAAACATCAAAAATGAAATTAATCGAAATCAACAATCATTTAAAAACATAGATGGCATTTTCGAAAACACAAGGACCATTTTAAAATTTATAAAATCTTCAAGACAGGAGTGAAAAGAATCTGAATTGGAAGAATGATTGAAATAAGGGAATTAAAAACAATTTTGGTCATGAAGGATAGCGTCACTGCGGCGAAGTCAAGAGTTTGCTGTGGCGAAACACAATTCATAGCATTGCTGCAACAAAAAATGACAGAAACATTTAAAACAAGCAATTTTCCTTAATTACCAAGTTTAAAATTTTCATATTACGCACAATTGACTTACACAAGTGATGAAATGACCAAAAATAGTGCATAATTCAAATTACCAAAATGGAATAACCTCCCCCACACTTAAACATCATATTGCCCTCAATGTGAATTACAATCAAAACACAATTACATAGCGAAAAGAAACAGAGAGGAACTATAAGATAAAGCTCAGGGGGGCAACCAATACAGCAAAAGAGAGGTAAGAGATAGAATTGAGAAAGGGATTTTATTGAATTGGAAATCTACTGATTAAACTAAAAAAATAAGCTAATTCCTACTGAGATGGTTCCTCCCCCACACTGATTCAACTTACTAATGCATCCATAATGTCATATTCAATCATAGAGCAAAAGTAAGTAGCAAATGAAGGAGGAGGAATGACTTGATGATTACGAAGGTTGTTGGTTCTCATGGTGAATGCTGTGTTGATATTCATATTATGGTGAGACGACTTGACCACATGCCAATTCAGTGTTAACATCCACATTTCTCGATTCACCTGAAACATTAATGGAAAACCCTTCTTCCAAGGGGCCATCAACGTCAATCAAAGCATTTAGTGGGTTCATTGCAAAGTTAGAGTAAACATGTTGGAGTTCAAACTCAAAGCATACATCATCAATGACAATATCAAGCATGTTAACTCCTAAGAGTGAATAATCCTCATGGGGTTATTTCATAGCTTCATACATGTTAAAACTTACTTGTTGATCTCTTACCTCCATGGCGATTGTACCTTCTTTCATGCTAATCATAGTACTAATAGTCTTTAAGAAGGGTCTACCGAGAATCAAGGTAGTGTCCTGCACAACTTCAGAAGACATGTCAAATACATAGAAATCAGTTGGAAAAACTAAACCCTTTACCTGGACCAAGATGTCTTCTATGATCCCCACTAGATGCCTAAGAGACCTATCAGCCAATTGCAACACTACAGATGTAAGCTTTAGACTCTTAACTCCTAATGATGTGTAGACTGACTTAGGCATCACATTAATTGCCGCCCCTAGATCTAACAAGGCTCCTCCTATGGTAACTTTCCCTATTGTGCACGGAATGGTGAAAGATCCAGGGTCTTGGCACTTAACGAGTATTTGGGGTTTAAAAAGTTCAGACACGTTTGAGCTGACTTGTGCTCTCTCATTAGGTCTAAAATTTCTTTTGTTAGTGCACAAGTCCTTAAGATATTTCACGTAAGTAGGAACCCTTTTCACTAGATTAAGCAAAGGGATGTTGACTTCTACTTTCCCAAATAATTCAATGACATCTTTTTCATGTTTACAATCATTCATCCATTTGCTAAGAAAATACGAATTCGGAAAAGGAAGGTCTTTTATACTTACCTCCTGGTCGTTGTTTCCTGGATTCCTTGCTTGCTTGATTCCTGGGTGTTCTTTGAATTTGCTTCCTTGCTCCTCGATTGTTTTGACTTCTTTTCAGTCAAAAGCGATCTCTCTTTGGAACTTTTAGACTTCTTGACTTTTCCATTTGTTGAAGGCAATTCTCTACTCTCAATCTCCTTTTTATCTTCTCCCTCATCTTGATTTCTGAACCTCACTTGTTTCCCACTGCGGAGAGTTATGGCATTCAAACTTTTGGGGTTCATAACGGTATTGGAGGGGATAGCTCCACTGCTTCTTACTTGATTCTCACTCAAATTGTTGGACAATTAGGTGACATAGGGATTGATATTCTCAACTTTTGTCTACCATTGCTCTATTATCTTTTCTAGAGCATTAAACTAAGCAGTTATCTTAGAGGAATCCTGTTGAATGAGATTGGCTATCGCATTTAACTGGTTATTGTTTGAAGTCCTTTCTTCCTTCATCAAAGCCATCATATTGTGCAGAAGTTGGTTGGTGTCCTCCTTTGGTGGAACAGTCAGAGCTTGCTGTTGGTTGGGGAATTGGTTAGTGGAAGTACCAGTTCCTCCTCCTTGTTGAAATTTGTTTGGGCCCCTTCCTTCTTCATTCCTCCAACTGAACCTAAGGTTTGCCTTTCATCCCTCGTTACAAGTGTTGGAGTAGGGGTCCCATTTCTTATTGGTCTAACCTTGATACACTGTAGACACCTCTTTATACCGATCGGGGCAAAGACAGATATGTGCATCACTGACCCACAAGTATCACAACTGGGTGCAGCAAGATCCATAGAAGATGTCGGGCGATGCTGTTGGATCCCGTTTTCGAAACCCATCTCTTACTATGATATCATATGTGTTGGGCACCGTTTTCAGAACCCAACTCTTGCGAAATCGTAAACACTGAACTATTTCCAATGAGGTTTCCATAACCATCATCAAATCCTCTTCTTGTTTTGATACCATAACTGTGTTGAACCCCGATTCTAGAGTCCACATTCCTTATCATAAGTTGTGTGCTTGTGCTTGTTGCCATGTAAGGTTATTTCTATTTAACCCTCCTTAGTCATCCTCGATTCATCCTCCTTTCTTAATATCGTAGTATTGAGCCCTATCTTTCAAATCTTTCTTACACTAAAGCGAATATTCTATGCTCAACATTCATCCAGATATTGAGCATCTTAGAGGCTGGGTTAGAATTTTATTCCTTTAGATCATTTGACAACTCTATGTCTCTATTCTATTCAGACACGAGGTTCATCTCATTTGGACCTCAATCATATTGAACTTATCTTGGTCCAATTAGCATACCTCTCTCTATAGGTATCGAAACAAAATGTTCTTTGAATTATCAGAAAGAGGGATTCAAGATCTACAACTTTTCTGAAGACCTTGAAGACAAATTCAATTGTCTGAAGGGTTAAAAATGGAGCAGATGATAGCATCAAATGAATAGTGTACAGATGAAGAAGTTCAGAAAGTAGACAAAACAAGAAGCAGACGAAGCAAAAAAGCAGACAAAACAAAAGGCAGACGAAACAGAAAGCAGAAAAAGTAGAAAGCAAACGAAACAGAAAGCAGACGAAACAGAAAACAGAAGAAGCAAAAGGGCAGATGAAACAGAAAGCAGACGAACCAAAAGATAGACGAAGCAAAAGTCTTAAGATGAAGCAGAGTCAACTTAAGACGAAGCAAGGTCTTAAGACAATGCGGGGTCAACTAAAGATAAAGCGTCTTTATAGACGATAAATCTCTTAAGACGAATAACATCATCACATATGATATGACATCATTATAGAAAAAGCATCTTTATAGACGATACACCTTTATAGATGATGCATCTTTACAGACGATGCATCTTTTAAGACGAATGACGTCATCATAGACGATATGACGTTACAGATGAGACATCTTTATACTCTTAAGCATTTCCCTTTCTAAGGACCATAACTTTCGATCCAGAGGTCCAAAAATTCCATACTATATACCATTGGAAAGCTAAAAGAAAGATATACAGTTTTCTAGAAGACAATTTGGCTTAATTCAGCCTAGATCAATCTAGTTTTTCCCTTGAAGTCATAACACAAATTTTTACCCTATGGAAGGCTTGTAATTTTTACACTTCGCAAACTTGGAATGTCCTGAGCTTAACCATTATGTTACCAAATTGACAACATTAGACTCTCAGATCTCAACTTATTTGTCCCTTCATATCCAGCTACATCTGATCAATCATAATTCCTATTTTTCCTTCCTATGAATCTCACTTAGGTGTACGTGTGTGTATATATATATACATCCACAATTTATGCTCGAAACCATCTGTTTGAGCTGATAATCATCCATACACAATTCATATTTCCTTAACCTCAAAAGAATACAGTTTTTACAAATCTTTGATGGCAT
>JAOQMP010000210.1:32300464-32320262 GCA_027563575.1 Erythroxylum pedicellare | reverse complement strand
TACTGAAAGGTACTTTGTAGTGGGTGAATATACAAGGGAATTGTGTTTTGGCAAGCCTTCCTAGGTGTAAGAAGGGTGTGCAGAGATTCAATTTAAAAAATGTATTGATATAGATAGAATTAGCCAAAGAGGTCTTAATAAAATTTGTAGCTTATAATTCCATCTTTTTAATTATATAAAGTATGACATTTTTCAATATCGGTGCTGGAATTTATGATCGATTGAAGTCTTGATGTTGTTCAGGATGAATTTTTAGGGGTAGTCACTTTGATTGAAAATTTGACCTTTATAGAGGCAGAAATTGCTCTTAAAATCTTCATGAAAGTTATAGTTTGTCCTTTTATCTTTCCGTTGATATAAATTATGGAATTTTTGGGCAATGGAGAAGGAATATTTAATTTTTTTGAAGTTATGATGCTGTTTAGGATGAGCTTGTTGACTAGTCACTTTTGCGTGAATTTTTGACCCCTTTAGAGACCGAAATTGTTTTAATTCCTTTATGTAAGTTGTATAGATTTCTTTTAGCTTTCCATTGATACCAAATTTGTAAAAATTGGAGTTCTGAATCAAAAGATATGAATTTTTGAAGTTAGGTAGTTGGAGGAAGAAAGGTTAAGGAGGCCGCAAGGCGTTGCAAGGACGACGCTGCGCCCTCTCCCTGGTCGCGAGGGCGACCTGACCTCTCTCCACTCTTTTGGCCATACCTTTTTCGTCCGACCTCCGATTGACCTGATTTTTGAAGTGTTGGTTTTATAAGATATTTTTCTACCTCTACATATAACGTTTATGTTTTGATATTAATTTGAAAAAGATTGATTAATTCAAAGTGAGAGGATCAATTAAAAGAGTATGAGTGGGATTTTTTTTCTCTGAATATGCTCCAGTATTTTGGCGATATTTCAATCTGTAGAGAGCCAATTGAGTTGATTATTATTTCAAAATAAACTAAAGACATGGATCTACAAATGTTCTGAAGGAATTGAATTTCAATTTGGGCCCTAAGACTTTCAATTTCTGGAGTGAATTCGGGTGTAGTATTCAGTCTTGGTTTAATGTTAGCCCAATAGTGTTTTGGCCGTAACTTCTTCATTTCTAAATCGAATTGAGTTTTTTTGGTGTCTTTAGAAACATAATTCAAGGGAGAGCAAATTTTCTTAAGAAGCTGGTCTGAGACTCCAATTGGAAGTTCCCCAAACATGTTCTGTAAGTTATGAGAAGTGAGCCCTCCATGCGTTTATGATTTTGAATGTTGGACTTCGGAAACGGGGTCCATCACGTACGCCATCATTCCAACATTTCCAGACTATCCTGGCAATAACATATTGGAGCGTACTTTGAGTTAACCTAGATGATCTTCCTAGGATTGATTTATTCTGCTTAACTTCCAATTATTAAACTATTTGTGATTTGTTTGTGAATTTTGAACTTTAATGGTCCAAGGAGTTTGATATTCGAGAATATATTGGAAGTGTTTTGTTTGCAAATAAAATTTGAATGATATCTGTTTACATTTGAATTCTGAATGATATCTGAATGCTCAACGAAAGTTAAATGCCAGATTGAGGTCCAATGAATATGAGATTATGTTTGTGCATTATAAGTGAATGCTATACATGGCATAATCTGTTATTTGATGCATTTCATAAAATGCATGTTTAGATAAAGGCGTTGGGATTAGAGTGGCCAATCTGAAAGAGCTTTAAGCTCAGAATTTTGCACGTAGAATTTTGCACTGTGATTTCTATATCTGACTGAGCCTAATGGGCTAGTATCTGTATCTGAAAGGCACTCAGTCACAACAAATAATAACGAATCTGGAGTCTCATATGCATCTGTATTTGTATATTTATGATTATGAAACCTTTTTTAAAATTGTGATGATAAAGTGATATGCCATGATAATGTGATTGCTTGGGTTATATATGTTCTAAAAGAATGTATGTGAAATGTGTGACATTCATTATGTCTTATTGAGACGGAAAATGTTTGTGAAATTGTTTGGTTGGGTGATATTTGTGTATTTGACTTGAGTGAGATCATCAATGATGGTTCACTCATTGAGTTTGCAAAACTCATCAAGAATTGCAACGTGACTTTTCAGGTTCAGAGGAGTTGTCCAATTAGACCAATTAGAGTTAAGTCACTGCAAATAAGCATGAGTTAGGGGTCAGGATCAGTTAGCACCTACATATGTCTTTAGTTAATTTATATTAAGCATTGCATTACGCAAATGTTGTATTATGTACATATAAATTCTGAAATGCAATGACTTTTCTGATTGAATATGTTTGTATTGAAATGGGCCCAAATGAAATATGAGTTGCTTAAGATATGTCTGATGCGTGAAAAGATTTTATTGTGTTATTTCTATAGTCTTAATGTACCATTCTCGTAGAGTATATTCTCGAATATAGTCGTTACATTTGGGAATATGCCCTATGAGAGTGGTGTGTTACAGGTTAGCTCATAGAATAGAGGGACGACTTGCTACCATTGCATCTCCCCTCTGTTTGGTACCACTCCTTCTCATCACCGTCACTTGAGTAAGTGAAACATACTACTACCATTGCCAAGCTTACACCGTAATTGCTTTTAGTTATAAGGTGAATGGCATATGGTTTAGGAAAAAATATATTCTCCCACGGACTAGCACACGGAGAAGATGGACGAGCTGCTACATTCTCCTGCCGATGCCATTAGTTCCACAATTGTATTTAGAGGAGACGACTGAGGCTAAAAGTGTATAGGGTTACACACATTAAGGCTTATATGTGATGAGCTAAAAGAGGCAAAATTAAATAGTTCATTGAGAATAATATCTAGGCTAAGTCTTTCTAATGTTTTTTTGGATCTACAAAAATTTAGACTTAAATGGATTAAAATGGGTGAACATTTGGATTTAAATGAATGATGATTAATAGTATAAGTTAAGACTTATAGATCAAATGATAAATTTATTTCTTTAGAAATGAGTTTCTAAATTTATTAAAAATATAAATGAGTTTAATAATACTTAGAAATAAGTTTCTAAATGAAATTATAAATTTAAAATTGATATGTCAATCTTAATTGGAAATTAATATATAATTCAATTTAAGCTACTAAATTCGTAAATTGAATAATAAATTAGAAATGAGTTTTTGATTGAATTAAAATAATTGAATCCAACATAAACTTTGGGTTTTGATTATTTTATATATGTGTTATATATATCATAATTGAGATATTCGTTACTAAATATACCTAAATAGAATGATTAATTACTGATCAACTATTATATGGATGATGATTGGAAATGTAGAGACCTTTGATTCCATAGATTATTATAAAAACAATTAAACTTTCTCTTTAAAAGATTGCATCAAAGTCACTGAAATTAATAACAATCACATATTGAATGTGTCATTATGGATATATGTGTTTGAGGAAAATGACTACTATATCTAAAAATATTTTCATATATCTCAATAAAGGTGAAAACTTTAATTGAAAAAATTTAGAAATTTGGAAGTATGGGAATCTAATATGTATTGGAAGATTAAAAGCTCTTGTCTTGTTACACGAAATCATGATAATCTTTAAGAAGGACTTTATGACTAAATATAAGAAAACTGTGAGGCACGTGGCTCGTGTAAAAGAAAAACTCTTTATCTTATACAACATATATGATGGTGTTATGCTAAAGATTAAGAGGTACAACCATGCAAAGGCCTTATAGTCTATAATGGTAACATGTTATAATGGCACCCTAGAGACCATATAATGATCACTCACTATTATGTTTCACACACGCACACACGCACACACCATAATAAATAAATAAATTATAATTGAGAATTGAGATAGGAGAATTCAATGGTGACGTTTGTGAAGCTAATGTCAAATATAGTGAACTAAGGGACGTTACTCATATCTTACCTTATATTGAGCTAGTGTAAATTGTTACACATTGTTGCCTCCATGTTAGGAACATATGAAAATAAACTTACCATAATGTGAATATCAAGATGATATAAGAGGCTATGAGGCACTAATCAATAAACATGTTGAGGCTTCTAAGCTATATACTAAGACATATATAGCTAAATTATGATCACAAGGAGTTAACAAATAAGAAAAGGGAGCACTATAATGAGTGTAAGTGAAAAGTGGCAAGAAAGCCTTCCATAATTCTTAAGATTCCACGCAAGACTAAGGACAACTAAATTAGGAAAGGAAAAGGACCCCCCATAAAGAAAATTTCTCGATTGTTTCATGTTTTAGTTAGCCTCAAATTTGATATTAATTTCCACAACAGTGGAAAGGATAATTTTCTTGGAATTATAGTAGTCATGGTTTAATGTTAGATGGTTTTTCAATATTAGATTTTGTTTATTAAAAAATAAAATTAATATTTTTTTAATAACATCATCTTGTGATTATAATATATATGCAATTTGTTGCATGCTAGACTTGCTCATATTGGATAAAATTGAATAAATTGATTACTCAAGCAAATTTTGTTTAGAAGACCTATATAAAGTAGAATAGTTTACTAGTGGATATTGTCTAGCTAACAAAATAGCACGAAAACAATTACGCATGGGACAAACAGTTGCTAAGTTATTGTAAGTAACTTATTAAGATATCTAAGGCTACACAAATGTGAGAACATAGCACAAAAGTATTTATTTCATCATATTTATCAATAGTTATAGTCAATATAACTATATTTAATTTCTTAAAATTTAAAACATTATGTTGTTTCAAAAAATATATGATTTAGTTAAGAATTATTAAGATGAAGACTTCAAGAACTGATTAAATATAAGAAGAGTTCTTAGATCAATTTAAGAGGTCATATGATAAAAATTAAGTGGGTAGGTAATGAATATCATATGAATCCACCAACAAGATGGTTGTGTAGAGAGGAGAAATAGAACTCGTCTTATGTTTAGGTCTATAATGGCATAAGCAAATTTGCCTATCACCTATTAGGGTGATTTGTCATTAATGGTCACATATGTACTTGATAGGTTACCTATTAAATCATATCCAAAAATACCATACGAGATATGGATAGGTACTTGGTTAACTATATTTGGTTTCTTAAGAATGAGTTTATTACCTATATTTATGATCCCTCTTATAAGAATGAGAATTTAGGTTCTAAAGGGAAGAAGAGGGTGGGTCTTTAAAGATATTTTTGAACATTTTGAAAGGTATATGTATAATAATGAATAAGGTAATAAACAAGTAATTGAATTTATGTCACAAGATATCTTATTCTTAGAGAATAATTTTCCAAAGCAAGAAAATATAGTTCAAAACTTGTCTCCATATGAGAGACTAAATTAGAATGATTTTGTAAGACAAGACCAATTGAATGGTATCCATTCAAGTACGAGAAATTTATGAAATGTTGAATTAGTTTCTACTAAATGACAATTGCAACCCAGTGGGAGCTCTTTATCACTATTTGATTTGAGTGGGAGAAATATGAATGTAAAGAGATTTGTTTATCAAATTTTCATTAGACCCCATATTGTGAGCTGATTATTTCTCATACAATTTTGAAATTAAAAGGAATAACCTTGGAGATAATTCCATAGGAAAATAATAAGTAGAGGAATATGAAAATGCTTCATCTAGTTTTGCTAAGGATGAAGAGTTACATCAATAAAGGAAGAATGAACTTTAGTGATTTCAATCTAAGGATAGGACTTGGATAATCTTTTGACATGTAATCATCAAGAACAAATGTGTTCTTCAAATGTTAAATAAAAGACTTATGGAAGCTTTGAAAGATACAAAACATATCTAGTGGTAAAAGGATATACACAATCAAAAAGATTGATTACAAGAAGAAATTCTTATTTATTATGAATTGCACGTTAATTTGATTGATTATAACCTCAATAGTTTGAACAAATATTAATATACATCAAATGAATGTAAAGATTATGTTCTTAAGAGAAGAAATAGATAAAGGAATATTTATAATATAACCAGCAAGTTCATTTACAAGGGCCAAAAACACTAAAAACTTAGATTACTAAAGTCAATCTATAGTCTAACATAGTATCAAAGTAAGTGATATATTACACTAATACTATAATCATGTTGTATGATTTTAGTATAAATGAAAAATATCACTTGGTACATAATAAAGTATCCAACAATAGACGTTTAATTTTATCATTTCATATGAATGATATGTTTTAGTAGCTCGTCATAATAAGTATGTTATCATGAGAACAAACAAATTGAATATCAGACATGATCAAAATGAAGAAGGTGGATAAAGTTGTATACATCTTTGAAGTTAAGATTGCTAAGTATTGTTCAAGTAGAGATTTCTTATTGTTATAAGCTACAAATATATCAACATAATACTTGAACAGTTTTGTATACAAGATAGTAAAGAACTTTTATAATGCCAATTGTTAAAGGTGAGCACATGAGCAATATATGCCACAAGAAGAACAAGAGATCAAATGGTTCTTTATTTCAAAGAATTAGTAGTCTCATACATATTATATTGTATATAAACAAGTGCATTGAAAGGCAATACTAAAGAGCTCAGACATCAATAACAAGTCAAACACATAAATATCAAATATAATTATGTCAAGGATATGGTAGCATAAAGAGAAATGAATATGTTTAGTGACTATTCATAATACTTATTATCAATGTTAATATTTTGTTTATCATTAAATATGTGTGAGTGGGAGATGATAATAAAAGGACACTCCTAATGAGTTTAAAAGATGTGACCTTTCAAATGATAACTATTAAAGAACAGTAAATGACATAATATATAAATCATAGATAATTATCAATTAAAAAAATAAAGATAAGTTTCTAAAACATAAAAATATACAAATGATTTTTGTGAAGTAAAAAAGAGTTTCCTACTAAGAATTTTTTCACTGGTGGAATCCAATTAAAGATATTTTCATTAAGTGTGTGTATAGAACTTCTCTTCCAGGGTGTGTGTCTTGTTAGGGAACTATAGATTCATGCATCACTTGCACATCAAGGCAGCGAAAGTGTCAAAATCTAAATTCTAACCCTACGATATCCCTAAAAATCCAGAATCTTAGATGCATGTATACACAAATTATAAGAACATGAAATTTCAGCACATGTACTTTTAATAATGCTCCTCCTTTCTTTAATCTTCTCCTTGTTTGGGTTGTAGCAAATGCCAAAAACCTTCCTTGATCACTCAAGAACATACAAAGATAAAGAAAAAGCAACGTGTAAGGGTGGTTAGAGCACCAAACAAGATGAGTTTAAGTAGGTGCTCAAATGGAGAGATAGATCAAGATTATGTTGCATGCAATTAGAGTCATGCAACAATTGCATAAACAAGACTCAAGACCACTTCTCTCTAACTCTAGAACACTTCTAAACCTATTATCCTCTCACTTGAGTGTATTTTAAACTTGTTAGTTTATGAGTACATAAGTGAAGAACTCATTTATGGATCATTGGTCGTGTCTTCGGTCATGATTGTGGCCTACTTCAATGACAACCATGCACACTTTGTTTTTCATATGATCTTTTATGCATGTGACCTTTACGTTCCGGTTGTTTTAGGCACTTGAATTAACTCTTAATCTGAGAAAATCATGGATGGTTTCATGCAACTTAAATTAACTCTTAATTCAAGTAAATCATGAATTCATGATGCCAATTTACCATAATATAAGTGGATTAACATACGAACTCTTCGATAGTTAATTATTTGAATTACGAACCTTTCCATAAACAATTACCGTGCAATTCATCCCTTCACCATTTTATACCTCACTTGGTTCAGAGTATGAACTATGTGTCAACTCCCAATAGGTCGACTATGTCACATTTACTCCAAGTGATGTTAGTTCTTATCCTGGGATCTCATAACTCTATGTGTCATTGAAGACTCTCTTTATAACACATAACTACTCTAGCCAGAGGCTCCTGAGTAATGACCCCAACAAAAGGTCATGGGTATCATCTTCTTCTATCAAGAGTGGTGAATCCTTTATTGGCTACCCAATTACCTTCGAATACTAATAGTTGTACCCAATTACTACCCCATGAGTGACCTCATCTTGAGGAAACAAGGAATGATGTCAAAACACAAGATCAGTATTCAAGATATCCTTGAGTGCCTCAAGTCTAAGGATATTTGCATCATTGCTATGATGAGATTAATTATTAATATTTTATAGATCATCCATATGATAATCTCATAACAGGTCATCCGATGTACTTAATACTCTTAGTAAGCATCAATATATTAACTCTAAACATCTTATGCTTATAGTTTGTGAGATCCACTGCTTGATCAAATCAAGGAGTATAACATGTGCTAGTCTATCCGAATCAATAATGTATTATCTTATTAATCTTATGTCTAAGGATAATTTAGATACTACCATAATTTCACATGATAGGAATTTTGTTATCATGATCTCATCATGATTTCCTTCATGCCATATTTTGTATCATGGACTTCATTAATTCGATTTAAGATTGGCATCAATTCATAAATAAAAGAACATCAATTTAATGAAAAATTGCTTTTCGCTTTATTAATCAAAATAAAGTTTGTACAAAAGTACTAAAGGTGATTGACTTTAGAGCATTGCTCTAACATGTCTTTCTTTTAATTTATTGGTGATCATTTATGACTATTTCTACTTAGCGAGGCCTCCTAGTTTGTTGATGACAGTACGGTATTAGAGAGCATTGGAAAAACTTTTGGCATTTTAGGCCCATCTATTGGCTCATCACTTAAGCATTACCTTAATATTTCAGCCATTTGCACTATATTAAATATTCTTGACCAATGATGGGATAAACATCTTATGTAAAAGATCCACTTAATAGTTTATTTTCTTAATCGTTATTACTTATATTATGGAGACATATGTATAAATAATATTATGGGTGGTCTGTTTGATGTGATTGAATACAAAGTTACTTGCTTTATTGAAGATCAATCACAAGCAACAAATGACATTAAATTTTAGCGTGAAGGTTTAAAGACTTTTGCTAGATCATTAGCAAAGAGAGAATTTATGATGAAAAAATGCAGCTCGGTAAGTTTTTATACTCTTTATTGATTCTTTACTTATTAATAATATATATTTTATTTTTCATAACTATTAATTTAAAATATAGATGAGTGGTGGAGATTATTCGATGAAAGTTCTTTAATATTGATAAAACTCGCTATTAGATTACTTAGACAAACAACTTCTACATCAAGTTGTGAATGTAATTGGAGCATTTTTGAACTTATTCATACAAAGAAATGAAATAGTTTGGAGTATCAAAGACTTAATGACCTTTTTTATGTTACTTATAATATGAGAATGAAGAACATGCATTTTATAATTTTGTTTTTATTCTTCATTAATTTTATTTTTATTATTGACTTTATAATTTCTCAATTATATATTCAAAGCATTTAGTAAGAAAAGAACGTATGATCCAATTGATATTGATTGTATTGACTATTCTAATTTTTAGATTAAAGAAGAAGAACCATCACTTGATCTTAATTATAATGAACTTAAAAAGGCAATTTATGAAGATATTGCCTTTATCACAATGAATGAATTAAGAACATCTATTAATAGTCAGTTAATATCTTAGTTTGACCATATTTAACTTAAAAGTATAATGTATTACAAATTTACAATTAAGAATAATTTCATATATTACTAATTTGCAATTTATTTGAATGCAGTAGAAGAAGTTGATGCAAATACTTTAAATAAAACTATAATTTATAAGTCTTTAGATAGCATTGGAGAATTTGGAACTTTTGATAATGATGAGACGTAACCTTTTTCAAAAATAAAATTTTAATTTTTATTGTCATTTTAATTTTTACATTTGAGTTAAATTTAGTTTTAATTATAGATTTGATTTATTATTAGTTCATTATATAATAATAGACATTGGTGTATTTTTATTTTAATAAAATATTCTATTTTTACCTACTCTTATAATTTTTACTTCTTATTTATTATCTACTAATTTTATAGCAGTTTAGTACCGATTGAACCTTTAAATCTTAAACACTTCCTTTGACTGGTTTGATGTCCGATTTAATTTTTAAAAAATTGGTCATTCCCACACTAATTTTTCTGACACCTTATTGGTAGATTGAGAACAACCAATTTGTCCAATTTAGGAAGAGATGATAAGCATTTATTTAGAGAAGATAGGAACTTCTTTATTTGAGAGGTTAGGCCAGCTTCAAGCTCTGTACAAAATGCAAAGCAAGAATGCAAGATTATGGTTCTTTTGATGGTAATCTACTGTTTATGGCTAATGCTATCTAAATCTGCCTTTAGGTAGGTTTACAAAGAAAAACTATTTAATGCTATAACACAGATTTTTTCCTAATGACCTGAAACCAAACATCCTTATTCACTTTGAATTGGATTTAATCTTTCAAAGAATCAGTTGTTTTATCTTTTCGTCCTTTAAATTGGATGCAAATAAAAAATGGAACCATCAACGTTTCAAACCTCGGTAATTTGTACTAACCTTGTTCACTTCTTCCACGAGGTAGTTTCCATTAAGTTACCATCTATGACAACATCCAAAGCAACACGCGGGTCTTAAGCTTGGAATATTGTCATTATATGATAACATTCAACAAAATGGATATAAAGGGTATTATCCCATTAATCCTCTGGTGAATGAAATAATAGGATAAACTTAATTGTTGATAATGTGACGAGTTTGAGGGAAATAACTAGGAGTGTAGATTCTGTGTAATTACATTATGCAAGCCACATGATATGTACATGTAAAGTATCTTAGATAAAATGTTCATTCCAAAGTTTGAGCATTGGCATGATTATTCTCTGTAACATTTTTGTTGCTATAATAATAGACACAAAATTTTGTTTATGTGTAAGATATTTCCCTCTAGTTATGTTATGTTAAAAGAGGACCTGGATGATTTATTAGCGCGCTTGCTTTTACTCACTCAAAGTCGTATAGGCTTATAGGTATGTATAAGGTAGGCATTTTTAGACCTTGAAAGACTTTATGACTTTGTATATATATGTTATAACCATTTAATATAAGGGACAGAAAGAAATTGAACCTTAAAGGCTAAAACTTTACATGGTATAAGAGTTAGGCAAAGCTGAATCCTAAACTTAAGAGAACGACATAACATTTAAACTCTAGGGCAGGAGAGGATAGGCAAGACGACATCAAGAAGCAAGGAAAAATTGGAGCAATTTCACCTTACTACTTGCACCCATCAAACAATCCAGGGATAGTGATCTCTCCAGTGTAACTAAAGGACAAAACTATGAGGAGTGCGTATGATCGATGTGATATGCACTTCGTGCAAAATGAAAACTTAGCTTTACGGATGCAAGTCTATCCAAACCTAATGATAAATCACTTGAAATGAAGATCGGTGGATCGTGAACTCAATATTGGTGGCTTGGATCTTAAATACTTGTGGTTATTAGAGGAGAAATTTATTTTATGAAATTAGAGATAAGAAGTTATATGGAGCATGATTTTAAACTTCTATTGTAGAGTTCTTTAAATAGAGCTAAAGTTTAACAAAAATTTAAATACATTGGTTATTTTTAGGTATGAATAACAGCTACCTAATCTAAAAGCAAGAAATAATCCAAAAGATAAAGTCATCCTAATTCAATCTACAAATAAAAGATGAAATCATCTTAATCCAATCTACAAATATTTAGGCACGTTTACAAAACTTCTGTTTGCTTTAATGGCTACTAAATCTTAGTTTGCTTCTCAATTCTTCAAATTTGGCTTTTGAAAGTGTCTTTGTTAGTGCATCAACATTTTGATCATTGTTCCTACAATAAATTAAACATATTTCACCTTCTCTCTGCACTTCTTTTAAGAAAAACAACTTAATCTTAAAATGCTTAGTCCTGAAATGAAAAACATGATTGTTTGAGATTGAAATGACAATTTCATTATCAATATAATTCTAAGTTGGCTTATTTGCTCCATATGTAAATCTGTAAGGATATTTCTGAGCCAAATTGCTTGATTTACAAGAGCAGTGGCTGCCACATATTCTGCCTCATTTGTGCTTTCAGCTATAACATCTTATTTCTCTGAACACCATAAAAACACCCATAAGCCAAAGCTAAACAATGACCTTTTGTACTCTTCATATCATTAACCAAATCTCCTCAATCACTAACAAAATATCCATGAAGTTTGAAATTCTGACAATGAGTGTATTTAATTCCATAATCTACAATACCTTTGACATATCTTATAATTCATTTGGCAGTTTGAAGATGCGCTTCACTAGTATAATGCATAAATCTTGAAAGCATACTTACTGTAAACATAATATCAAGTCTACTTGTAGTAAGATACATTAAGCAACAAATTAGGCTTCTATAATGATATTCATTCACCTTATCAGGTCCATCATCTTTGTTGAACTTTTCCTTTTGGTTCATTAGAGTATTAGTGCTTTTATAATCCTCCATATGAAAATTTTTTAAGTATCTCCCTTACATACTTTCTTTGGCATATGAAGACTCCAACTTATCTTACGTCACCTCCATTCCCAGAAAAAAAGTCATTAAGCCAAAGTCAATCATCTTAAATACTTAGAGCATTTTAACTTTAAACTCCTTTATTAGCTTCTCATCATTTCCTGTTATAAGAAAAATGTAACATCCCACTTCCATAGAGCACATACTCGATATTCCAGAGAAAATTTGAGCATATGCCTACGGAAGTGGCATATTAGAGCACTCACATCACTTATCATGGCATCATAGAGAACACAAACATTTCAGAAAAAAACTAAGTTATATCATTTCATTCATGAACATAAGCATACATTGTCATTACATTCCTTGCATTTGATTCATAAATATGAACATACATTATGTTGTTACACTCATAACTCCTATTTATTCAATATATGACATGTCAAAGCTCGCAACTTTATACAATATGTACAACATAAAACTAGGTACTGGACCAAAATATTCTATCTAGACGCCTCAGTATAAGTTGAGCAGACCTTTGAGCTATTCTTGGTTCCAAAATGGAAAATGCTAGGTTGCTATTAGATTGTCTTATAAACTAGGTTATCCCGGTACCTAAAAGTCAACGATGCAATTTTGATGAGTTTGCAAACTCAGTGAGTGAACCATCATCAACGTGTTCACTTAAGTCAGGATACAATATCGCAAACACATATAATCCAAGTTCTCAAACACATCACATTATTTAAAATCAAATCCCAATTATCACATCATTTAATTTTCTACCAAATCAAAATATATATATCTCATATTTTAACAAAACAGATTCATAATACAAACATTTTATATTACTATTTTAATACAATTCAGTAAATTTGATATATATATATATAGCCTGGTATCCGCAATGGATAAAGGACAGTATATGTATATATATATAGCCCAGTATCTGTAATGGATAAGGGACAGTATATGTACACACACACACACACGTATAATACACACACACACACACACACATGCATATATATATATACTATCCCCTATCCATTGCGGATACCAGACTCATTTTAGATACTATCCCATACCTATTATAGATAACGGACTCATTAATCGTTGAGCCTGTGGCTCTGTGTGCATGTTTCTGAGCTTTAAGTTCCTTTTTCACTTTCGTCGCTCCGGTCACAACTTCTTTATTTGATCATGCATATCAATGTCATCACATACATCATTTCACATAATATGCTAGCAATCACTTTCATCCATTGCACACAGTCATTTATTACATTCGTCAGACCCAAGTCCAACATTCAACATTCAGTTGAGCATTTGTTTCCCACATTCACATACATGTAGTTAACACTCCTAATACAATCCCAAATATTGAACTCCTCGAAAAATCAATTGCCTAGAATCATCAATGTCACAATTATGTCCAAATCATTTCAATATATAAAGATATAAGGATTAAACAAAAACAATGCAAATAAATGCACATATCTAATTGGGATCACACAATTGTCCAGAATCATCAAAATCAGAATTATATCCAAATCATTTCAATATATATAAATATAAGGATTAAGCAAAAACAATTCAAACAGAAGCATATATCTAATTGAGATCACACATCTAGGTTACTTACAGTTTACTCCAGATTAGCTATTGCCTTGACGATCTGGCAATGTTTAGATGTTATCGGTCAATTTGTACTTCTATGTTATACAATACACACATTTTTACACATCAATAACATATTTAATCAAATAAGTGCTCAATTTTACACATGTATATGGCTTGTGTTCAATGCATGGTCAATTGACTATCCCGGGTATGTAACCTTATACACAAATCTTAATCACTCATTCATCTTAGCTTGAGTTCATAAGAACATCCTTATATTGTTGACATCTCATACTTTCCAAATTCATATGCATTGATATCAAACAACTCATTTCTTGAATTATAACATCATTTAAGAACCTAAACTGATCAAACACTTAATCAATTGATTCAACATTAAACTAAGTTCCTTTTAAGCCCTAATCAAGTCTAAAAGGATCAATGGATACTGTTTTATCCTTATCTGACTCAACCAAAACACAGAACACAAATTATCCTTTCTACCAAGCATTTCCACGATCATGGGAAGGAGCCATACAATTTCCACAATCGTGTGATATGTGATCCAAGACCCACCTTCGTTTTTCTTTAAATTTTCTTTCAAACTCTAACTGCTTTATGATAGTTCTTCAACTATACCTCAATTATAATTTAATAATATTTCAATTTCTCATCATTTCATCTTAAACTCTAATCCAAACTCATTCAATTACCAATTCATAAACAATTTATCTTTTAGGCATCATCAATCAAACAAATGCTTTCATTTACTGTCTTACATGATACACCCTAGTTCTTTTCCATTCCAAGAACAATACATTAGCATCTTTCTTTAGCATCAATTCATCTTCAACATACCTCTAATCCCAACCTAATTCATTCTCAAAACAGTCTATAACCTAGGGTTTCCATACATCGAAACAAAACTAATTCATTCATCACATTTCAAGCACATCTCATCATCATCCTTACATGCAATTCATCTCAGTTCATCCCTAACCAATATTTATGGATGTTATGCTCACATATAAATCAATAAGATAATCATATACTTACTTGTTTGTCTCAAGATTTCCTCAATCAATAAGCTAAGCAAGTCTCCCAAGAATCAAACATAGATTAAGAACAAGATGGGATTAAAGGGTTTCAATTTACAAGATGAGGGTTATGAAATTTTAGCAAAACTTTAAGGGTTTTAAGGATTGTGTAAAAGTTTCATAGGTGGGAGGAAATAAGGAGAAACAATGGACTAAAACATGAAAGATGGTGATCTTACAAGAGTAAGAAATGTGGGTAAGGTGTGTGGTGAAAAAGATATACATGTGACATGCCAAGTGTCAATCTAAGAGTCATTCTATGTGTTTTTCTCTTACAGTCCCAATTATCAATCCCTCATTAGGCCATTTGTCATTTAATCTCTAAACCATATTTCATTCAACTATACCTCCATTTTTCACTCTTTTATTCAAGTCAATTGTCACTCTATTATTGATGTCACATGTCACCATCTCATAGGCTCATTCAACCTAAATTCCCTTATATCATTTTGTCTTGCCCTTTTAACATTTTTCTTAGACTAAATGCACATATCACTTTATCAATCACTCAATTAAAACAATAAATTCCCAATTCATTAATTATAATTCATCAAACAAAATTAAAGACATAATCAACACATAAGTACATCATAATCATTTAAGATCTTTCATACCCTGGAATATATCAATGAGTGCATGTACTATTTTTACAATGTCCCTAGATCATGATTCACGTGTATATGCAAATGAAATGCACTTTATGAATTCTCATATGATGACTCAATCTAACAGTTAAAATTCCTAATTATAAGAATGGGCTACTATATAATTTGAACTTTTTCTATATGAAAACTATGGAATAAGTGGACGTATGAATTAGATCCGGAGGACACAACAGGAAGGAAATTGCACTATTTTGAGTTTGTTTTCATTTTTAATTTTTATCGAATCATATCCAAACCTTTTCAGATGGTTATGAAACTTTAAAAACATGTAGAAATAAATGAAATATGACCTATCATACATGAAGTTGGTTAATTAAACATTGAAATTTAATATTGATCATAATGTATGCCAAAGGAATTTACATGTATATAGATGATTTATATGCATATTTATTACTTATATGTGTATAATATGATTATATAAGTATGATTTTGATACCATGGTGGTACATTATGACTTGCATGTATGAACTCAAATACAAATTTTATGATTTCAAATGAATACCATATAATTTATCAATATATGAATTATGAAACTGGCAAACAGTTAAAGAAAAACATTAAAATGCCTGTTTTATTGTTTTCATGGTGGATAGATAGGCATGCCTATAGGATTATAGTGTAGCTGGTACAATTTGATACCAATGGTGTTTTCATTTCGAGACTATAGTGTCTCTACTATTCGATACCTTTGGGTATCTATAGTTCGATACTTTCGAGTATCTACAGTTTGATATCTTCAGATATCTACAGTTCCAATTATCCACACCTACAGGAATGTGCAAGCCTAACACAGAAAGTAAATTAAATAGTTATAAATAAGAAATACGTCATTACAATATGAATAATTGGTATTGATGAGCAGTTGTATTGATAATTTGTATTAATGAGCGTTGAATATCAATGTTTGGCTTATAAATGTGAATTTACGATATCTGAATAATACATTAAAGCATATTTGCATATGTACCTTGATTATTTATGCCATCACTATTTATACATTTTGTGATATTTATGAATGTATGTGCTTAGTGGATGACTGCTGTGAGTGGTCATTTAAACTAAATATTTGCCCATTAAGCTTTCAAGCTTAGCAAGGGTGTTAATCCGTGTAGATATAAGTAATAAGAGTGAGGTACATAGATCATTTGCAAGGACCAAGGGCACTTGTTAGTAGTAAATGTACTTTTGGATTGTATCATTTTGGTTAAAGATGACTGTATATGTAACAGTTTGTAACTAAGAATTTAAGTTATATGTAATATTTCTTTTGGATGATCATGTAAATACAAAGATGTAATACTACTTATAAATGATAAAAGTGATATCAAATTTTGTAATATGTATATGTATAGCATAGAATAGACAAATGTGTGATGACAGTTCCTATAAATGAATAGAAATATATGTCATGATTGTTTGTATAAGAATTTGGTTGTCATGTATGTGGGTGGTTGTTGGATCCTTGTAAGGAGTGTTATACTCATAGTCAACAATATAAGCTATAAAATTTCTAATAACCTCTACGAAGGTGTAGTCTATATTACTCATAAAGCCAAGATGTAACATTTCATTTTCTTTTGTATATTGATGATTTTCTAGCTGATATTTAAGAAATGTTGTTTTAAAATCTAATAATGTATTTAATGAAACATAATTATAAGTTCTCAATTGTGAACAAATATTCTTTAGTTTTTGTATGTGCTTATTGTTGACAGTTATTCGAGTCTCTTATCTTGAACATATTGATGAATATCCTCATAAATAGCACGCCAAATTGCCATTCCTTTGATACCATTTTCCCAACAACATATCATATCAAGGTAAAATCTCTGCATATAATTAAATCATGACTTCTTATTTTCTAGAAAAATTTATATGAGGATTATCTAGACTAGATTTATATTACGTAGAATCAACAAATAAAATAATTACATCCCTTTTTGAAAATTTATTAATATTATAACAAATAATGATAAAATAGAGGATGAAGATTTGTTTCGAATCTTTTTAATCTTTGATATTCTAAAAAGCTTAGATCTTATGATTAAGATATCTATGTTTGATATTTTGTTCATTTGTTGATTTTATGTTGCCAAATTTTGATTTTACCATGCTATGATATGTTCTGATGTTGGGAAAATAGGGTTGATGAATACTTTTGGATAAAGGTATCTTATTATTATTATTATTATTTAATTTTTTTTAAGGTTTCATAATATTGTAAAAGAAAACAACTTGCTTTACATAAATAAGACCTGTAAGTAGCAAAGTGTTTAGCTATATAATCTTTATAAATTATTCCAATAGGAATATAAATATTAGTAAACTAGTAATTATGGAGAAATATATATTATATTATTATTATAGGATAGTTGCATTCTATATGGAGTTATTTTATAAGGTTGAACTTGTTTGAGAAAACTAATTGAACCCTTCATTTTCAACTAATAATATAACATATCATAACAAAGTAAAATTAAATTTTGGCAGTATAAAATCAGCAAATCAACAAAATATCAAGTACAAATATCTTAATCACAAGAAGATTTTATTATATCTAAACTTTTCATAATATCAAAAATTAAAGAGATTTGATTCTTGTTTATGTAAAGCAAGTTGTTTTCCTTTACAATATGATGGCACGTTAAAAAATATAATAGGATTAGATATTTCTAATAATAAGATACATTTATCCAAGATCATTCATCAACCCCAAATCCTATTGGGATCATTCTTAATAAAATATTCAGCCTTTTATTTTTATGATACTGGAACTAATATTCTTTTAGGAAATAAGTTTCTAATTATTTGATAAGATATTATTTGGTATTTTTGGACAACAAATACATTTCAAAACTTCTTTGTGTCATTTGATCATAGTTAATCGGATAAAACATATAGATGCTCGATCTACTCCGATCCCCTTTGTTTTCCTTTTTAAAATTAGATCAAATATCTATTTTCCATAGGATTTTATTAGGTTTATTTTCTATTTCTAATTTATTCAATTTTTATCATATTTTTCATATCCATAATTTGTTTTTAAAGTTTTTCTATATACAAAAGAATATTATTTTCGTAATATTCTATCATTTTTAGAATTTTTGCCAAATCAATATTTATTTTTAGTCCTTCAAGTTTTAATTTTATCTTCCACCATGCAAATGATGTGCTTAATAATGTCTAATCATTTCCAAATGATTTTCTACCTAGTTGTTTACATCTTCGATATATTCTATCACATCCGTTCATCATTGCTTTAACAACTTTTATAGCCTTTTTTTGACAATTTGTGAATAATATATAATTACATCTATTTTTAGGATAAAATGTAATTCAACCTAGATCATTAATATTAATAAAACATACAAAAAACCACAAATAATTGTCAAATTACAAAATCTCTAGTTTTGCTCTAATGTTAAATCCAAATTTCACTGTCTTATTTTAATTAACTTTAATTGATAATAATGACTGATCTAATGTCATTTCCCAATACTTTGGACAAGGTACTAAAATGAGTCCTCATGTTAACATGAGTTGAAAGAAAGGTCATCAAGATGTATCAATGAACCCAATTTTTGAATTGAGATAGATGGCTGAATAGACTAAAACGTCAAATTGCTAATCCATTATGCGAGTTATTTGTACCGTGAGTTCGAATCCCTCTTTCCAATTCTATTGATGATTTTTTTTTTCAAATTTATTGAACCTTTTTGCTTTTGCTTTATCTATTAAATTTATTTATTTATTTAATATATAAAGATGTAGAATAAAATAAAATGTTCAGAACATTGAAAAATCAAGCAAGAAAAATGTTCAAACAATCGAATAGAGGTATCAATATCAAGCAATGTAACCTTGTAAGATTACTTACAACATGAAGAATGTACAT
>JAOQMP010000210.1:32255220-32277339 GCA_027563575.1 Erythroxylum pedicellare | reverse complement strand
CAAGATAAAGATCAAGCTTCGGAATAAGGTACGAATTAAATTTCTGCTTTATTTTGATTCGTGTTAATCATTTTATAAAATTAAATAGATCTTGGTTTTCGGGAAATCAAAAGTCACGAAAAAATTTCGTGATTATTCCGCTGCGGTTCGGATCAGATTCCAACCCGATTTCCCAACAGCTCTACTATAAGGTATAATATTTTTCTTGGAGATGGTCATGTCTCTTGGAAATTTAAAAAAAAAACGGCAAATTCTCTCGTTTTTCAATTGGACCTGAGTATAGGGCCACAAAGAATGCCACTAAGTGAACTAGTATGGATGAAAAGATTTAAGTCTGACTTTATCTACACCAATGACTTTAATTATGACAACCAAGCAGCTTTTTACATCACAATATCTTTCATGAACGTACTAAGCATGTTAAAATTGATTGTCATTTTACGCATAATCGCATCTTAAACTGTAAATGGCGCACGTCTCATGTTCAATCACGTGATCAAGTCACTGATTTATTTACTAAAACTCTTAAGAATACGGCATATATTTTGTTTAATTCATTGTATGTCTTTGACTTAGTTCATTATTAGACTTGTCTTAGTTTGTTATTCGTCTTAATTGCAATTGACCACCATATTTTTCTTTACTTATTTAAGAGACATTGTACTTGGATAAATGCACAGCACCATTATGCTGAAATACAAATTGGAAGTTCTACCCAATGTACATTTCTCAACCTCTCTATGTATACATATATTTTTTTTCCTTTTTGCACCAGTCGGATACGGTGGACAGATTTAGAAAAGAAAAAAAAGCTAACAAAAAGGGCAGTTTAATTTTGAAAAATACAAGCAGAAATTGCCCTCGGCTTTGAAACTGCAATGTTTCGGCCGACCTAACATCACATCCACATGGTTACACCGAAAATCCCGTGGATATCCAATTCCAGCCCAGCCCCTTGGGACCTCTCTATGGAAAATGATACAATCTTTAATTGAGCATAATATCTTGATCAATCCAAAAGCACAGTTCTCAAATGGAAATTAAGCAGGGCATCAGTCCATCCTCACATAGTTAGAATTCGGGGGCAGAGCAGGTTTTAGTAATCGAACCACTATCTCAAATCAGTAGTATATATATATATATATATATAGAGAGAGAGAGAGAGAGAGAGAGAGAGTTAGATCTGATCTAGAGGTTAGGGCTAATATGTATACAATTACACAAGAACTACTACCAAAATACACCAATAATTGTCAATCTGTTGGTCCATTAGACTTTTTCGATCTTTTGGCAGTACGGGCAAATTCAGCAAGCACTTGTACCTCGTCCAATGGTGGCTGCAATTATATGACATTCAGATTTATGTATGAGAGAACAAAGGAAAGGAAAGAAAAGAAAAAGAAAAAAAACCTGTGTAACAAAATGTCGTCGGACAGCAGTAAGCATCAGTTCCCTCGGTGAATCAGAATTGATGCCCACCTAATCATATTTAAAGAAAGACAAAGTGATGAAGATCTGATACGAATTAATTTGAGCTAAAAGAATGTTGTTTCCATATACGTAAGAAAACAAGAGCTCAAATCTTACAACTCTGAAGCGCCGGCAATATCTTGACAAGGATTCTGTACTCAGTTTTGCCAAGTTTACTTTCTAGGTAATAACAAAAAAGAAAAAAAGTAGATCAATATTCTAAACTCTATACATGTCTTGTAATTAACTCTTCAAGAAGAAATGAGAAAAGGTTCTTTGGGGTTCTTTGCATTATTGGAATACAAAATCAAAGAAGGATATGCACTAAGATACAAACTCGGAAACTATACCGAGTGAGGTGCATGAACAATGGACTGAACATCTCTATAACTGCTCCGACTAATTGACTTTCCTGATGCCACCGGAACCAATGGCCTTGTTGGTCGAACTTTTGGGTGCCTGACTCTGTTGAACTCACTTCCACTGGCTGGCCAAAAGGGGAAAAGCAAATAAATATATATGCATATATATGAGGATTAGTATTTAGTATTTACAGCCATCAAATACAAAAATCATGGTCCTTCTCACATATGTCAGAGCCACTACTGGTATCAACATCATTATCCTCGTCCACTTCATTCCCTGTAGGATGCTCCAGCACGCTCAATGCATTCCTTTGGAGCTTAACTTCAACCCCGTTCTTCAAAACCTTAATGCATATACCGCAGCAAAGAAGATAATATATTAATACTCTAATATTACAATTCAACTCGAGAAACCCACGTTTAATATTTAATGTTATCATTAAAATATCGCATATTTATACTTTATACTTTATTATTATTATATATATATATATATATATATATATATGGCCAACGCGCACAGGTGTTCAAGAACTGGATTGGACCTCTCGTAATATGAATCCTGATATTTGCATCTTAATTGTGTATTCAAGTATCCAGTTCGAACTTAAAACAAACTACAATACAAACTCAAACAAACTACAGAGGTTTAGTACAAAATGTCCAAGGGGTCTTCCTTCTTTCATTATATTTAAATTTTAAAAAAGGACTATGGAAGACATTAGTAAATCTTCAAATTTATTCAATATGGAGAAAAAGAAGGCAATTCGCTCTGAGAGACCAATGCATCTTTATTAAGTCTAAATAAAAAGTACAGACCCTTGTACACCCAAAAATCTTTGACAAATATTAAGGTCATTAATCCATAGACTATGGACCAAAGATGTTCCGCCACAGAGAAAGCAAAAAGTATGACAACATCAAATTAGTGCATAAGACAAAGGAGATACTTCACGTTATTTACATTTAGCACGACAGAAACTCATATCTTGAAATCAGAGAATTGAAAAAGTAAAATACCAGCCAATGCCAACCTCCGAGTCCAACAGCCTTCTTCACCACGCCTTGCAAACCCACTAACACCGATTTCGTTCTGTTGTTTCCAGTGACAATCACTTTGGTGTGCCTTGGAAGAACAGAGAGCTCCTCATCCCCACTTTCCTCTCGGAAAGGTGAAAGAATCCGAGCAGCACATAGATCAGTCTCCAGCATTCTTAGCCTCACAATTTTTAAACAAAACTCACAATCCCGATATCCTTCTCACGTAACTGGACAACTAAAATAATTCCATCACAAATTGGTCAAAAGGGTTCCGATTTTCCCTTGTACTTCTCAGTTAAATGAATTGAGGAGGTGTCTAAATTCTTCAAGCAAAATTTCCATGCCTTAGTCAGAATCTCTGAAAATAAGAAATATGGAAATGGCTCATCAAAGAAAACACCAAAAGATAGTAACTTTAATCAGTTAAGAGAGAGAGGAGACCAATTTGAAAGCAGAATTTGAATGCGTAATCTCAGAGTCACGGACTAAGATCGAATACAATAAATAAATTCAGATGAAAAGAGTGGTCATATTCTAAAAGCTCGTCTTTCCGCCTGCAGTTATTTAAGCAACTGATTCACTCTCTACATATTGCTCCAAACTGAAGATTCTATGACTAACCTATGCACTTAATCATTAACAATCCTCTTAACCTGACCAACTTCAAGTTCATAAGTCCGAAGTTTAGTTTATAACAAATGAAACAAAAAGAGAACGTGTATGCAACAAAATTGAAGATCACAAATCCACAGGATGTCCAGGAACAGGGCCTTGAATTTTTGTATAGGAACAAAAAACTTTAAGACTACGCATGCCTTTTCCTCCCATTCTCTACAACAGAAATTTTAGGGAAAATAAATACCGACTTTTGCTAATATAAAAAATAATTTTAAAGAAAACGTACAAAGAGAAACTTGATAACTGGGTTCTGGGTGTAAAGTAACAGGAACCCGACATCAGATCAATGAAGGAATCCCAAGAGAATTCAAAACCAAAAACACACGATAAACAATTCAGACAGAAAAGAAAGGAGTGCACGTGGCCGTTGTACACAAGGTACTGGTAGTAAAGAAGGGTACAAAAAGATTGCTAGACGATAAAAATAGTCATGAAAAAGAGTGAGCTAATCCCTTACAAAGAAACAAAAAGGAAAAAAAGAAGAGAACAGTATATTATATAGAAGGCAATGTGAGCAGGAGTAGTTATGAACCTGAAAAATTGATCGGAAACGGAGAGAAATGATGCTAGAAAAAGGGAGAGAGGTAATGGGAACGAAACAGAGAGGAGAGGAGAGGAGTAACGAGAGAGAGAAAGAGAAGAAAAGCACACTAAATGCTTACCAACTGCCATAGGAAACGACCCGCCCATGTGCCCCCTCATGTAAGCTCACGCCTTCCGTCACTTAGTTACTACTTGATCCCTACTTTTCTTCTTTTTTTTTTTTTTCCAAGTTTTTGTCGTTAAGCGATGCTAGAAAATCTTGGTCTGTACGTTGGCTCCAGTCCATTTTTCTCAATTCAGTCATTTGCACTTTTTTTGTGATGAAGTTATATTAATTAGTAAAATAAAATAAAACAATGGGGTGCAAGATATTTAGCATGTAATTGGGGGTTGCGTCCAACAGTAAAACAATTTGACGTCAGGGGCAGTCTTGTCACACAATTGTTAAGCCAAGCCAAGCCACGCTATGCCATGCCATGCCTAGGTACTTATAAAAATGATGAAATGTCGTACACGTGTCAGAACACAGCTGTCGGATCTTATCCAAGTTTGTAAGCAAGAATGTACTCAGTCTGCACTGTAGTAGCAACTTACGTTACAAAAGTAATATGAGAGAGAAGGGATTGGGGATATTTGAAATATGATTTCAAATCCGGTCAGTCTGCACTGCAGTAGCAACTTACGTTACAAAAGGAATATGAGAGAGAAGGGATTGGGGATATTTGAAATATGATTTCAAATCCGGTAAGAGTGAAGCAGCTGGACCGCACTAATAGTCTCTTGTCTCTCTTACCACCTCACTGCCATTGACTCAACCCTCTCTCTACAATAACTTTTCATATGTGTGTCAATATAAAATATAAAAAATTTAAATTATTTGAAACAGATAGATTTAATTATATATTCTATAATCATTTTGTATAACTCTAATGATAAAAAATTATTATTTTTATCTTTATTATTTATTAAATAAAATGTATTTTTGTGTAAATGTAATTATTATTTTTTATAAGTAAAAATTTTAATTTTATGTCATGTTATATTTATACGTAAATTTATTAAAAATAACCTCTTTATTTCGTGGAGATAAAACTAAGTGTTATTAAAGTTTCCCAAATTTGACGGTGATGCGAGGACTGAAAGTGATGAATTTAACCGCAAAATGTTTGTGTTTGATATTGACTTTTTATCAGTATGGTCAGATTGATACGACACGGTATTCCTATTTTTGCTGCCGTTGCTAATTTTCAACATGTACAATGCAACTTGTGATGCCACATGCGTCCCATTCCCGCTTCCGGATTTCAGGTTTTCAGAATTCGAGAGGTAGGGTTAGTTTAGGGTCCATGGTTTCTTTTGTTTTCGGTTCTACGTACGCTAGACTAGAGCAAGGAGAAACGAATCGGTCTGGTTCTTAGGATTGGATTCAGAATAGGTCCTTTGTGTCCCTTTTATCCAAATCCCTATGTTACATGTGTGCGAAATGAATTGATGCAGTTCATTCCACGAAACCATTAACCCAAGTTATACTTATAACTTGCAATTCAATGATAAGACACTGGAAGAATTAAATGATGCGATAATATCATATCAAATGAAGATAATTAATTACTTAAAAATTGAATATCAGTTCATCCAATTTTACTAGTAATTTGTTAACTAATTAATTCATTTTTTCCTTTTCTATATAGTGGTACTTGTTACTATTTGTCTCTTGCGTCTCTTGCTTAATTTTTGTCTTTTTCAGGTTTACACAACTGGCCAATCTCCCTTACTGGTTTAACTCGTACCCTTTGATATTTGTTGCACCCTTTTTTTTTTAGGATAAGGTCATCTGTCTAATATTATGGTGTCTTATTCTGTTTTATAAATTTCAGTCATCATAAATAAATGATTGAGATTTCATGGGACAAAATAAGACACTATAAAATTGAACAGAAAATTCGAACTCCTTTTTTCTTCCGTCATCAACATCGATACAATTTATAAAAAAAACACAAATTTAAGATGAAGACTTTTTAAATTTGTTATTATTGAAGATAAAATTTTCTTATCATCTTGATCCAAACTCACCTAAGAATGTATGCTAGAAAATTTATGAATGAGTTTGAATTAACTTCAAGAAAATCAAAATAAATGAATAAAAAAATTAACCCATTAATTATAAAGGATCAAGAACTAATCTCGTAAAGATATTTAAGCGTTATATAAAAAGAATAGAATTTTTTGATAAGTTCAAAGTTACATTAAGAACAAGGAATAATCTTTACCATCTCTCAAATAAAAAGTATCTAAAAACATGTTTAATTGAAAAAAAACATATCTTAAATACCAAATAACAAAAAACTAAAATTTCGATTGGTTTGGGACTGAGCCATGATTGTAGGTCAAATCATACTTGTTATGAATAAATCTGATGTCACTGGACATGTTCCAGAACATACTCATGTTTGAGATTATTGATCATCTTGTAACTCTTTAAAATTAGGCACAATTTGGTAAATACCCGTAGTTGAGACCGAAAATCTTACTGTGATTTTGAGAAGTTAGACATGACCTGGTAGAGTGTTCCCATTTGATCTATAGTGATTCTCGGTCATTACATAGCTTCCACAATTGTATATGACCAACTTGTATAGATACTACATAATGTAATATGACATCTTTACACATTTTAATAGAAAAATATAGCACCACTTGCTTGTTCACTTTCTTTTTTTGGTATTAATTAAGTTATTATAACTTATATAGATTTGGATGCTTTATAGTAGGCTAATTGAATTTCTCTATAAGAATAACATTACCTATATTAGAACAATTTTCTTTATAAATGAGCATGCTATATACCTTGTTAAGAATATGGCATCTAGTATATAAGATGTTTTTCTATTATGCTTTGATTCATTCTCCTGAATCTGAAGATTTAGTGATCTGCTAGTAATAAGCACATCACCTTTGACAACATACTCAACTCCAATATCACTAAAGTCACTAAAGTCATTAAGTGTTGACATAGATTTCTTTTACTTACATGGTTTCTAACTTTACTATAGAGTAATTTTATAATTATACTACCTATATTTTAATCCACACTATCTTAAACTCTAAACTCCCCCTGGGCTTTTGTTCACATCGAACTACTTTCATAGGCTTAAAATTTTCTACTTCAACCTTAAAAGATAAATTAATTTCATTAGCATTTGGATCATTATCAACTTTAATGACTTTCATTTGAGGGATTTTATGGTGTCTAGCAAGCTAGAATTTGAGATTGTTGTCTCCTTTCTAATTTTCGCATTGTTCACCTCATTAAGCATCATATTCATCCTCTTAAAATGATGTAGCATAGCTTGTATAAAGTACAAAATCTCCTTCTCCTCCCGTGTTTTTGGAACTCATTTAGTGGATATATTTAAAAGCTACAAGAAAAGTTAGTAAAACAAATTTTCATTCTCTTCCTCTTGTATTTACTCTAAAAGATGATAAACTATTTATGTTTCACTCCTTCAAAAGTTCTTTAAAGAACTAGATAAACTTCAACAAAAATTCATCATTGTAAAGTCCCAAAACCCAATAATTATTGGTCAAAAAGAGAAAACAACTAACATATTAAGCAAGGAATCATAAATAAAAAAAAAGAAAGAAAGATTAACAAGAACTTCAAATTGTATCAAAATAACTTTATTTTATTCATTTTATAATCACACAAAAAACTTGCATAAAAGAAATAAGAGAAAAGGAATGAATAAGAAGAAACCTTAACATAATTGTAGAGATAAGAAAAACTTAAAAACAAAATATTGACAAAATTTTTATTTTTATTAGAAATTTTGAAACAAGAATTTGACTTAATAAGATAAAAAGAAATAATTAAAAAAACAAAAATTTTATTTTTTAATAGAAGAATATAATATGATTGGAATGATATAAAAAGAAAAAAGGATAACCATACATGATCTATACCCAAACTCTGATACTAACTAATATGAACTCACTTAGCAATATATCCTAATGAATCCGTGAAAAAATTTGAATTAAGCCCAATAAAACCAAAATAAATGTATTAAAAAATAGATTTGTTAATTACGAGGAATGGAAAACCAAATTCATAAATTATTTAAACATAATAAAGGAAATTTTGTTTAATAAGTTTTAAGTTCTATAAAGAAAAAGGAAAATAAGCTCTTTTGACTCTCAAATAACAAATACCTCAAAACTCCTCTAACTAAAAAGAAACATGCTTAAATACTAAATAACAAAAATTAGGATTTTAATACTTAACTAAAAACTAGGATTTTAATTGGGTAAGGTCTAAGCCACGGACATAGGTTAAGCCATATTGGTTATAGATAATTTGATGCCATTAGGCACTACCTAGAATATGTCCATTTTTACGACGAATCTTCCTATAACACTTTAAAGTTAGATATAGTGTAGGACATGCTAGTGTTTGATGTTGTAGATCATATTGTAACTTTGTTAAGTTAGACATAGTATGGGCAATATTTTTATTGAAGATAATTATCTTCTTGAAATTTTGACTCTTACATCCAAAGAGGGGACAACACGCTTATATGTGAGCCTTTGTTTAGCCAAAGATGAGTACTTTAGTTTCAAACTTTCTCTAAAGCTAACTTTTGTATTTTCGTTTCAAACTTTCTTAATGCTAAATTTTGTAATTAATCCAAACCTATATGCATTGGATCTTCTATTGTGGCTAGGCATACTTTCATCACATCTTTTTCAACTATGTTAAAGAATTGTCTAAGAGTTCATTCATGAAACAACTTCCTACTATTATTTCATTTTTCTTACGAGTCTCAAATTTTATGTTTATAAAATTAAAAAAAAGTGATTACAAAGAGAAATGGAGAAAGAAAAAATAATTCATATCAAAGATGAAGAGATTGAAGATTTTAATTATTTTCTTATTTTATTATTAAGTAATGCATTTCATCCAGCTTATATAGTATTGTGATAAATAATGAACTAACTCACTTAATTAAGAGAGCTAAAGGATTGAGACATGATCCCCTTTTTCCTTACTTGTTACACTATGTATTGAGGTTCTAACCATAATAATTAGCTATCAACCATAAGGGCAACTTAAATATCATAAAAAATACATAAAATTGAAGATCTATAATATATCATTTGTTGATGACTTGTTGTTTCTTTATGATGCTAACTATAGTTTAGATTGTTCTTTAATGGATTCATGTAAATTTTGGCAATCTCTTATACCTCTCGATCAATAGAGACAAAAGTCACATATTTGTCTTAGTAAATGCTAGTCATATGGTAATATGGCTTTCTAGTTTGTTAGGCCTCAAGCTTAAAAATCTTCCATTAACTTATTTAAAATTTCCAATCACTACCAAAAGGTCATTGATTGGAAATATCCAAAGTAGGATTGGTCATTTGAGTAAATATGCTTATCATATATACATGAAAGTTTCATTTTATTAACTTTATACTAAAAAAATTTCATATATATTGGTCCTCCTATTTAACACACCCTAAGAAGATAGTTAAGGCAATTAAAAGAATGATGACAAATTTTCTATGGTCTAGCGATGCATTAAAGAAATCAATAGAAAAAATCAAATGGTTTGAAGTGTGCTTACTTAAAGATGAGGGAAGCCTTGGCATTTTCCCTATTCAAATGATGAATGAAGTGTTGATTGCAAAAGGAATATGGAGACCTTATACAAATAAGGAATAATTGTGGGTGAAATGGATTCGTACACAACAATTAAACTTTGAGATACCAAAACCTAAGGCTGACTCCTTTTGGACTATCATACAACCCTTAAAGCAAAGAGAATACCAATACAAAGAGATAGAGTATAAGCTTAAGATTGGTAACCACTTATTTATAATATAACAACTAAAATGAACTAAAGCCTCTTCATATAATCAAAGAGTTAAGTAACTTGAGACATATGATACCAAACTATCCTAATGTAAAGGAGTTAATCAAAGGGAAAGATTGGGTAAGCAATATCAGGGTAATTCTCAATCATAATTGAAAGTGTGCCTAATAATAATCGTAAATTCCAATTTGGATGACTCTTATCATATGGATGAGATATGGCCTCAAGAGAACTCAATAACAAATCTTTTCAATCAATCTTTAGACCCCCTACTTATAAAGTTACTTAGTACATGTTTTTCTAGTTAAAATAAACTCTCTCAAAATTTTTATTTGTTTTATGGCTAGCAATCATGTTTAAGCTAAACACAATGGATAAAATTAAGGATTTAAATGGTCTTAATCTCTTATGAAAATTATGCAATCAAAAACTTGAAACCATTAAGCACTTGTTCTTTCAGTGTCATTACACAACAAATAGATAAAATAAGATTTAACAATTGTGCAACCTTTGATTCCAACAGATTAGTCTGATATTATAGAATTGACTAGATAAAAACATTAACTTTGTAAAAATGACTATATAATTTTTAAGATTTCTTTTAAAATTATAGGGTATATAATATGGAGAGAAAGGAATATAAGGTCCTTTTAAGGAACAAAGAAAATAATTAAAAATCTCTTTCAATTTTCAATTAACTAGATAGAGGAATTGATTATTATATATAATATACATATCAAGTACAACGGTGAAATGGTCATAAAGTGGAATATCATTAACCTGAAGCTGAGGGTGTAGATAGTTAATGCATAAGTCTCAATAGTTATAATTATTATATGTAGCTCGAGGATATTACATTAGTTCAAGTTCATGTTCATTCATCCATCATTATAGTAGTATACATTGAATTTAAAGCATAATCTTTGAGGGCCTATGATAAGTGCTTAATTGCTCATATTTTTAGGTTTATATTTATTGTATTGTAAGAATTTTTAATTAATTTTGGTATTTAATTTGTTTATATTTCCTTTTTAGGTCATAATTTACTTATTTAGAGCAAAAGAACAAATTCATACAAGTTTGAGGTGATTTAGAGCTATCTGATGACGTTATAAAGCTATAAGAAAAGCACATGGGCATCAACACACCTGTGTACTTATTTGTGTACTTCTACATGGCCATGTTTTATGCAAGAAAATTTGTTTTAAAGTTTTAGAGAGTTACATGGACATGAACAAGTTCATGTTAAAGATGAACACTCCTATGTAATTGTTCATGTTTGCTCCAGATTCTAAGATCTCATGATTTTAAAGTACACGAGCATGAACACACTCGTGTATATGCATGTGTACCACCTAGAACCTAACTTTTGAACTATAAAATGAATAATTTAAAGGGAGAGTAGAAAGGAAGCTTAGTAGACATAAATAGAAGACCTAAAACAATACAGAAAATGAAGAGAAAATAAGAAGACTTACTTAGAGTGAATTTCCATCAGGTGAAGTGGATTTCATGAAGATTAAAATGGATTCCATCATAATTTTTTCAGTTTTCTATTTTTCCTTTAGTTTTGATGTTATGTTTGATATGATTAGGAATTAAATCCTTTATGTTACCTAAATGAGATGAGCCTAGAAAATAAGAAGACTTATTTCAAGTGAATTCCATCAGTTAAAATGGATTTCATGAAGATTAAAATGGATTCCATCATGTTTTTTTTTTAGTTTTCTATTTTCCTTTAGTTTTGATGTTATGTTTGATATGATTAGGAATTAAATCCTTTCTGTTACCTGAATGAGATGAGCCCCAGGATAGACCTTGTACTAATTTTATTATTTTAATTTATTCTTTAATTTTATTGAGATTCAATTATGTGTTATATATTATTTTTGAATTAATATTATCGATATGTTAATTCATGTTTGATTTCATGCAATTTAGATTCAGAAATCCTTTGTTTGAATATATCTAGCATAATTGAAAGGAATTATATGCAAACCTAGAGATAGATCAGCATAAATATTTTGATTTAGGGTAAAACCTAATAGTGAGATTTAAAAATCAATTAATACAATTTTAGGAGTTTTACTAAGAAAAAGATTTCAATTAGTCAATCTAGTATTAGTTATTAATAATCTAAAAAAATTAGCACAATTGAACAATTTGAATTGTTTAATAAACTTTAGTTTAAAGTGATTTATGAAGTCTTAATAGCATGATGAGGTCTAAATAGGATTCAAAATCTGCATACTGTTACATTTATTAATTGTTTTTTAGTTTGATCATTGTTCTAGTTAATCAATGACATTGATTTTCTTATTTAATCATTCTAATTTTGAATATGATAAATCTCCATCACCGTAATTTGTTAGACTATATAATAGAAAGGAAGATAGTTAGTACTAGTAATTTTAGTCCTCCTAGGATTGAACCTTACTGATCAGTGCTACCTACAAATACATCATATGGTTATGATAAAACAAACAATCACTTACCTCTATTGATATCTCTATTAATTAAAATCATTATACTCTTAAACATCTTAGGTAATGGTTACTACCAACAAATGGTAACTATATAGATAGACATTGTCATCTCTCTTTATAACATGGTAATGTGTCCATATGACAAGTTTAGAAACATTCTTGTGCAGCTCGCTCATGTAGCAATAGTTGATCTGGTAGACACATTCGTGTCCCTTCAAGATATGTTCATATGCCCCTCTCTTTAACATAGTCGTATTGTTTTTGTTTAGTCTTTTTATTAGGTTATTCATAAGATTTTGCCTTCTGGGACTATCTTTCTATAACCTCACTCTAGATTATAGTCTTGCACTTCCCCTTTGAGGGTCTTTCTTTAATCAATTCACTTTCAATTTTCAAAAAGGGATGATTTTTTGGGTAGGTACAAAGGAGAGCGAAAGAAGCTGATTTTCATTATTAAACGTTGAACTTTTTAGTTTTATACTTTCTTATATAGATAGCTATAATAAAACATATAAAACTAAACTTAAAGCTATCAAAAAATATAGGACTCATAATTGTAACTAAAGATCTCTAAAGTAGATTTAATTATCAATAATTCTTTGTTTTACGAGTTATAATTTGTAGGTTATCATAAGTATTTGATTTTTTGTTTCCATTTTTCTTCTCCTTTTTAGTTCTATGAATTTCAGTCACGTGATTTGATATTTGATAATAAAGTATTTTGAAATTTTTAGCTTTAACTTTTCTAGAAATAAAAATCATTTTTTAAATTAAAAATTTCATTAACAGACTTAACTAAGGACATCATTACAAAAAGTCTTTGTTTTAACAAATGAATACAAAATTTAACATAGAGAAATCGATAATTTAGAGAATAAATCATAATAATAGATAAATAATTCCCCTCCTTAGTTAGGACCTAGTATTATAGTTGGCATCCATTTAAAGATGCCATCTTTGCTTTATTGAAGAGCTAATTTCTTCATTTGCATTATGAGCAACCAAAATTTCTCTAATCTAGCATTTAATGATGTAAGCCAAGGCATACAAATCCATTGAGGTTCCTCTGAAGTATTAGATTGTCCCTCTTTCTCCAAATGGAGTATATAGTGAAATTGAAGGAAAGACTAAGCAAACTCTATCCCTTCTAATTTTCCTGTATTATTCATCAGCCTATTTTAAGATGTGATCCCATTCCGTATATAGATAAAACAAATCTAGGGTATCTTTCACTCTGGACCAATTTAAGCAAGTGAATTGACGTTGGAAATATAAATGAGTTGTCTCTAGAGCTATTTGCCAAAGGATACACAGGATGGTCAAAAGATCCATATGTCCTATCCTTATTTCTTAGTTTTCCTTGAGTTATAAGCCAACTAATAAAAGAAGCCTTGGAGATAAAGTTTTCATTAACACTATGTTATACCGCTTACTTAAATTGTTAGGCCTAAAAAGGTTAAGACAAGAGGAATTACTAACCCTATTACTTTTGTCAGCTAACCAAAAAACTCTTTCTTGTTTATTAAGATTAGGATGGTAATTAGGAAAATGATTTTTTAGCCTTTCTGAGCCCTTAAAGTTGCTTAGCTAGTTATCCTCATGTATCATTTCCTTAACCCTTGCTTTAAGTGGAATTCTAGTTGTAAAGTGGATCAAATCACCTTTGAGGATTAGCGGGATTTGATTTTCCAATTATCAAAACAAAACTATGAATCCTTACCATTTCCCACTAGGATTTTAATGTGAAGACATATCATATCCGTCTTTCTTAACAGCTAAATAAAGCTTCATAATTGTTCTTTCTTTACTGTGATCTGCTAGAAGCTATTATCTTTGAGGTAATACTCATTCACCGTTTTGGATCATAAAGCTTCCTTATTACTGAATAGTCTTCAAATCCTCTTTGCAACCAAAACTATTTGGATTAACTAAAGAAAAGTCAAACCAAGTCCTCCTTATTTTTTCTAGCAAAGTTCCTCCCATTATATCTTGGCTCCTTACAAGTTTTCCACTTTCCCTGAATATATGAAATTCTTAATGGATTTCTCTAACTCCTTGGTCAGCTTCTTAGGCAAGAATAGGTAATTGCTCCAATGTATATGCAACTTTCTTAAGACTAAAGTTATAAGTTTTAATCTTCTAGAATTTGACAGAATTACATTTTACCAAGCACATATTTCTTCTTAAACATTTCCAAAAAAGGTAACAATCTTCAAACTTAGGTTTCTTTGAGGTTAAAGGCACCTCTAAGTATTTGAATGGAAGTTTGTGGGAATTCAGTCTAGAGATGAAGCTCAGCCAATTAGGATCTTCCACGTCTGATGAGATATATACTTTGCTCTTTTATTGTCAACCATGAAAGCCTATAAAAATTGTCAAATGTATTGATCATCAACCCTAATAAGCCTTGGTTTGCACCACATAATATAATGAATTCATCTGTAAATGCAAGATGTATGATCTTCTTGCATTTGTAGTGATAGGTAAAGTTGGGATAATTATAAATTCTATTTTAGATCATCATAGAAAGCACTTCTACAAAGAGTGTGAATTGGTAGGGGGTAATGGATCCACTTGAATTATTCCTTTTAACCTTTTAAACATCTTGGCGAGAGTACCATTGATTAGGATGCTGTAAGAAGAGGTTAAAATGTAGGCTTTAATCCATCCAATGAACTCAGCAGGAAAGCCAAACCATTTGAGGATAAAGAGGATAAAGTCCCATTGCATATTAAATGCCTTTGAGAACTCAATCTTTACTACATAAATTTTGATAGGATTTTTGTCTCATAATCCTCCATTAGCTCTTGCAATATTAATATCTTATCAGAGATTGATCTTCTAGTAATAAAAGCACCTTGTATGAAGTGTATTATATGCTCTTGAGTATCCCTTAGCCTTCTAATAATTATCTTAGGGATCACTTTATACATAATGTTGCAACATGAAATAGGATGAAAGTCCTTCATCTTATTAGGATTAAAGACATTAGGGATTTGAAAAAAAGATGGATGGAGTTCAATTCTCTCAACTTTTTTCTACTAGTATGAAATTATTAGATTATATCAGGTAGTAAGTAAAAGATAATAATGAAATTATAAGTACTCATTGATGGAAACTTAGGGATTATTCTGTCTTTGTTTTGTCTTCCTTTCACCTTGTAAATGTAACTATGTTTGATGCTAGATATCCAAAGGTTTCAATTAACCTCTCTCAAGATCTAATCAAGTAATCTCAATTGAAATAGATAAAATTTATGTTGCAATTCCTCGATTTCTCAAAACTACTACTAATTACTTAATTGGATTTGAAGCAATCCTAAGGATAATTCACTCAGAATTAAGTTCTCTCTTCAATTTTTTATTAACCTAATATTTGTAAGTCTATTAAGGTACCAACTCTTGTTACGCAACTTAACACAAATAGCTCGATTCAATCTCTTGATTCAATTTTGACTTTACATGGTCACAAAACCTTACACATGCATATAAAGGTCATGTATATAAACATACATGGGTGGATATCTTCGCACAGGCATAAACAACATCTTTGAAGCTCCATACATTTATAATGAATTACATGGTCACTATATACAACCGTATAATTCCAAGGTTGCTTCAATTCTTCCATTCTATGCCACCATAAGATTCTTAAATAACAAGCAAAAACACATTAAATATAAGTATATAAATATAGTCAATTAATTATTTATCAATGCCTTTTAATTTGAATCTATCCCTATGAGCTTCATTAGACTGAAGAATATAATTAAATTCCCTAGCTAGTAACTAAGGATTAGTTATGGAGTTTTGAAATTTTCCCAGGTCTTCCCAAAGCTTAGCTCTTTAAAAGTCAAAGTTTGAAGCATAAATGATAGAGATGTCAAAAAGTTCGTTTTCGTTTAACCTTCTAGGAAACAAGTGAAATGCACATACTGATCAAAGCTAATTATGTTATTGATCTAAAAAAAGATATGAATTATAAACATATATTATCCTTCAACTGTAATGATGCATATGGTTGTAGCCATAAAGCCATTTATTCCTAAAGAATTTGATACTTTCTTGGATTTTAGAAGCATTTATTTTTATCTCCAAAAGTCCTAAAATAATTTTTTTCTCCAAAAGTAGATATTTAACAATTTTTTTTTAGAGGTTCATTCAAACCTTTAATTTTCTAAAAAAGCATAAACATAATTACCTAGACCTGATAAGAGGTCATTAGCCTTTTGTTCAAGCCTTCCCTCTCATTCTTCGAGATTTCCTTTTGATGATGATACTGTCTCACCTAGCTTTTCCTTTGTTCTTAATTTTTGATTATGACCTTGCTAACTCTCCTCATCATTCTCGATGATTTTAGTCTCTAAAGGTCCCTCCCTCTAATAAAAAGAAGTGTTAACCTATATTTTTTTAGAAAGATCATTCATATCTTCTACTATGGTCTCATCCTCAAGGATCATATTCTATTGAACCTCTTTAGTAATCAGTTCTTGATTTGCTTCTTAAAAAAAGGAAGATTACTCAAGATCCTTTATATCTATTACTTCGTAGTAAATCCTAGTAGAGAAGGATCTATCGGTAGGTCTCTATACTTTGTTCATCTGTTTAGGCTTCCAACTATAAGTAAGACTTCAACCTTGCAAAGATCTCCAAATTCATTTAATTTCATTAAAAATAAGCAATTAAGGGGCTCATTATTGGCCTTAACTTCTAAACACATTCTTGCATAGCATATTCTTCCATTCTAGCAATAAGAGAATTGAAATAATGAGGTTTACCAACTGAAATTGAAAGGAAGTTAAGCCATCAAAAGTCCAATACTTCAGGGGACAGTATGGAAATTTATCCATAATGTGATGGATTCAATCCTAGTTCTGTCAAGATCCATTCTTGGATTCCACTTCTGCACAAACATTGGCTAGCTACCTATGTGCCATGGCCTCAATCCCATCATTTCATTCAAGCTTTCCTAGTTTGTAAACTTAAAGAAGAGGGTGTCCTCTGCAGTCAAAAGTATCTAATTTAAGCCTTTACTTTCCCAGTATATAATTTAAGCCTTTACTTTCCCTCATATAAAAGTATCTTTGCATTTGCTTACAAATCGCTTGTTTCCAGGTAGCATTAAGATCTGTAAATATACCTTCCAAATTGTTGAATGGGCTCTTGAATTGATACCACTTAGAGGGCGAGGGATCCAATTTGATTTTCTAGTTGTTCAATTTGTTGTTTTTGTAATTTATTTTCATTTAGTAATGTAGTCACTAATTGTAATAACGTTGTTTGTTTTTGTATTAGTTCAGAGAGATAATGTTCTACATGAATATATTGTTCTTTTATATTCTGTATTTCTTGACTAATGGTGTTCATAAAGTTTGTTTTAAATAGTTAGTTAATTCAGATATTTGTTGTTGAAGTTTATCAATTTTTGTAGTTGTTTCAATTGAAGAAGAACTGGCTATAATAGGATTTGTTATTTGTATATTAGGATGTGCAGGTGTATGGAGTCGAAGAGGTCATTCGATTGTTAAAGATTGTGATCTAGTTAAAGGAGGAATAGAAGATGAAATATCTGAAAAAGAGTATCTTTTATCAATTGGATATTGTATAGTAGGTAGAGTATGTAAAGATGTTAGAGTTGTTTTAAGATTTGTTCCTACTTTAGCAACGTCATTAAAAAGTTGATCTTTATAAATTTTTTCTGTATTTTTAAAATCAACACTATGATGTGAATTGGTTAATGCATAACTAATTTGATATGTAATGATGCATGGCATAAAGCTGCTACACACATTATCGATATATTAGAAAAATAGGTGAAGGATTATATATTACAGAATTAGAAGGACCCAGAAACAAAATAAAAGAATTAAAACATTGTTTATTCAGCCGTCACCTAAACTTATTTACTTCATTATGGATGATTATCCTGAATGTTCTTATTTTGAATATAGACGATTGTTAAAACATTTACTTACTTTATCTTATGACAAAGATATCTATTATAATCAACGTATTCATGAACACACTCTTATTATAGAAACCACTCCAGTAACTCCTTTAAATCAAGATGAAATTGCAGAAAGCTTTTATTTTATTCATCATTTTCAATGTGTCAAAGTATATAATCAGAAATATAGACAAGAACTTCGTCGTAAACTTACTACTCTAATAAACTAATATATTTTTCAAGAATGAATTCCAGTTATTTTAATCGCAAAAGATATTGGCATAAAATGCAGGTGCTGAATGTTTACTTGTACTAGGAGTGATGAGATTTTTAGTAAGTAAATATGAAAATTCTGTGATAAACTCTTGAACATCAATTTGTGAAGAAGGTATATTATTTTTAATATTTACTTCTTGTGTTGGATCTTTTAGTTTAATTTCTATGATTTGATTATTATGATTTTTTATAGGATCTAAGGGATTTTCACTACAAACTGCTTCCAAAAGTGTTTCGATTTCTAATTGAATAGTCATGTTGTTTAGCATATAAAATTGAAGAGAATCTAATTGTGTCATTAATTTTTGCAACTGTTGATAATAAACAGAATAATATATGGGAATTTTTAATGTTATTGATTTTTGATTTAATGATTTAATAATAGGGTTTTTTAAGTAACATAATGTAAATATTGACAAAAAAGATTATATAATTTGAGAAAATTATTGCCTATAATTAATGGTAATCCTGATTCGAGTTGATATATAGAAGGGACTGAAAATGTATAATTTTCTATAATAAAATTATTATAATAATTGACATACTTGATTGATTTGAAACTACCATCTGCTATTCTAATTTGTAATGGTTTTTCTAATTGTTTCCAATTTGATAATAAATGTTTGGAAGCAATACAAACTGTAGCTCCTGTATCTATATATGCATTAATTTTTTCTATTTTTTCATTCTGAATTTTCACTTGAATAAATGTAGAATTTAGACTCACTCGAGGATTCTGAATTTTCTGAATAAGATTCATAGTGGTAAATTGATGAAATTGTTGAATCGGTATTGTATTCTGATTCAATTGGTTCTAATTCTTGGTTAACTGTTAAATTTAATATATATACTTTTTCTTGAAATTTGTGATTTGTTTGTTTTGGACATTCGTTTGCATAGTGTCCTTCTTCTTTGCAAAGCCAACAACGACATGTTTTCTTCTTTTGTGGGCAGTCTTTTTGTTTTGGTTTAAATTTTCTTTTTAGCTAAAGAAAGAAAAGTTTTACAATTAAAATGTAGTACAAAAAAGCAATGGACTTGGGATGATGCAGATACCAAAGCTGTGAGGAAACTCAAAGCTTTATGCACACAATTACCTTCTTTATATAATTATCTTCCTCAAGATGCACTCAAAGTACAAATTGATGCAAGTATTGATACATGGGCAGGTTGTCTTTTGGCAAAACCCCCTAATCAAAAGCATTATCATTTATGCAAATATATAAATGGGACTTTCAACCCCATAGAATGCAAGTATCCTATGCACAAAAAAGAAACGCTAGCTTGTCTCAAAACTTTGAGAAAGTGGCACATTGATCTATTACCAACACAATTTATTGTCCAAACGGATTCAAAATATTTATGTGGTTTTCTCAGATATAATATTCGGGCCAATTATAATCAAGGGAGATTAATCTGATGGCAACTCGAATTAAATCAATATAAATTTAATATTCATTATATAAAATCGTCTGACAATTTTCTTGCAGATATATTAACCAAGGAATGGAAGCAACTATAAACAATTTGGAAGAGGCATTAGCTCAATGAGAAGCAAATTTAATTAATCAACAGCAGCTCATTGGAACTATTACACAAGATATCAACCAATTGAAAACAACCAGTCAAGTGTTGAAGCAAAACCTCAAAACAGAACCTATCACTTCAATTACAAGCCAACGTACACCAAATACCTCTGTATCCACTTATATACCCATCACTCCTCAGCAAATAACCTAAGCACAAACAGTCACACATGTACCTCAAAAACAAGCAGATGAAGCAGAATCAAAAGCGTATGTTATTTATAATGGTCCCAGGGCTAGAATTTATGATGCATGGCACAAAGTAGCTACATACATTATTGGACATGCAGGCATTGTACACAAAGGTTTTGCAACCAAAGCAGAAGCAGAAAAATCTTTAGCTAAGTATAAGCAAAAACATCCAAATTTACGACCACAATATACTCAGGTATTGAAATCACCACCTCCATCTCCATCCACTTCAAAAATGCAAGTTTTGGGTAAACCAACCAATTTACACAGAATCAGTGCAATTCCATCTAAGATTATTCAGAATGAAGCAAAAAAATTAACCTCGGAAATGTTCTTTGAATGTTTCCAAAACATTAATACATGGATTGAAGCCCACAAAGTCTTTCATTACTATCCACAAAATAGAGGTACGTTTGGACCTAAGGCAATAGTTTTACCAGAAGCCGACTCATTGACTACATATTTACTCTTTCAAAGTGGATTGATCGATACACTGTATGTAATCAACACTCAGATTCTTTTTTAGTTCCCTCTCAGATTTACTCAAGCAGTCAATAATTACAAGGATAGATCTGCAAAGAATCGAGAAATATATATCAAGATATAGAGCAGCTATCATATATTCAAAGCACAAGATACCATCAAAGATGTAGATATTGTTCTATCCCAAATAGCATTTATCACAATCGGAATCAGCAATGGAACATATCCTCTCATTGATACACCTCCTAATCATCCAATTGATTGGGAATTGATTAATTAGTTTAATCTTAACTGCATAGAAGGAGTTTATTTACAAGCACTACGAATTGATGCAGAATCTATGGTTCGAATCAACTACAAGGGATTTAATTTGTTAATGATCTCTCCATATAAATAGACCATATAGCCCAAAGCAGTACTATTGGTCAAACAATTCACGAGCCCATTTAACAATCTTGAAGGAATATTTGCAGATCTTAACCCTATATGGAAACAAGCTATCTGTAAACAAATGCAAGGCTATACAGATCACCAATGCAATTACTATCCCTCCACCTCACAAGTCACAGAGCACAAGACGGACTCAAGTGAAGCAATAATTGAGGAAAAAAGAAAAGAATCTACTTTTAGTCAGAATTGATATAATGTAGATTATTGACGGTTAAGAAAGCAGAAGAATCTGCTTTCACTTTTTTTTTCTTTGTTGTATCTGTAAATTATTAAGTTTGCTTTTCCTGTTTTGTTTAGCTTTTCCTTTTTTTTAGTCGGTCAGTCTGTCGGCCAGTAAGTTTATTGTTTTCTTCTCAGGATGTCTATAAAATGTAACCTCTTCGGCCTTTCAAGGCACCACAAAATAAACTTCTCTCTCTTTCATAGTCTCTCTCTCTCGATTGCTGTCACCTTACAGATTGGCGCCAAAGCTTCAAGGGAAACAAAAACAGGTATGAAGTTGAGATTAGTAAGTCGTCATCATTATAAGTTTATCTAAATCATTCATTCATTCATGGACGAATATCCTTATGTTTCATATTTTCAGTATAAACAACTTCTAAAGTAATTAATCAAAGAATCATATAGCAAAGATAAATATTATAATCAATGAATTAAAGAACACATTCTTTTTATTAAAAACACTCCAGCCACTCCCTTTAATCAATATGAAGTTTCCGAAAGATTT
>JAOQMP010000210.1:32230435-32251095 GCA_027563575.1 Erythroxylum pedicellare | reverse complement strand
AATTTTGGTGAATTTAGGAATAATTTCAGAAATTATGTATTTTATGGAAAATAGGAAAAATGAATCAAAAGAATACTAAAGATAATTGTAATGTAAAGATGAGAGTGAAAGAAGTTAGTTCAAAAGTAACTTAGTTAGAGCTTAGCCATTAGAAAAATGACAAGCATCACTGACTTGGTTAAGATGTTTTTATAAATTGTTGGAGAGTAAGTTATTGTTCTTTGAGATTTAAAAAGGCTAAGTTATATGTCTAACTTACTTTCTTCATAGCCACCTTCTTCAAGTTTCCTTCCAATACACAGAGTTTTTCATCAAACACCTTCTGAGAGATTTGTTTGCTCTTCCTTATCCCACACCACTTTTATACTGCTATTTATCTCATCTGTCCTAAGAAAAAACGAAACTGGACAATTTATGCAATTGAATACGTGAATTTCCATGGAGTTTAGGGTTTTGGGATAGTTAAAGATCTTGGAATCTTTAACAAGTAAGTATTGAGTAAATCCTTTAGAGTTGTAAATTTATGAAATAAATTTGATGAATTCACTGTCAGTTGCATAGACATGGCATTTACTTGTATATTCATAAACACTGTGTAAGTGGGAGGGGGAAATATGGATATAGTGTTATTTACTAATTGACAATTATTAGTGATTAGGTGATGTAAAAATAGTTTTTGGAGTTAGAAAGAGAAATGAAATGGTGTATGGGATTAGTGTAGAAAATTTTAGTATAAAAAGGTGATATGCAGTTAGATGCTCTGTTCTCTTCATTGTAAATGTACATGTATATAGGTGTGTACGTGAACGTGTGAGTGTTTTCTAGATGACCAAAAGAATGATTTTTTATTTGAAGAATAGTTGTAAAATGATAGTGTGAGATGGGAATGAGTGAATAAATGAAGAAGACGCAGAAGTCAAAGGTGCAGAAAAATGACAGTGGAATAGTGTAGTAAAGTAGAGTTCTGCGTGGAAGAAGTTTCTGGTTCTTTTGATGACTTTTGTGAAAACTTAAATTTTGGGATTTTGTTTATAAATGATGAGTATATTTAAGAGATGAGAAGGGTGTTTAAAGTGAATGTTGGGAAGAATAATAGAGAGTGTGCCAAAAAAAACAGGTTGAAAATCAAAGAATGTGAAATGCAGAAAATAAAGAGTTGTATAACTGATATTTGTTTTTGAGGATTTGGATATTTTTGACTAAATTTGCATATTTAGGGGTAGTGTGAATTTGTGATGAATGATTTGAATGAAATGGAGTAGAAAGACTAGAAATAAAAATTGAATTGTTGAATTAGTCATGAAAAACACATGAGAGGAGTTTGCTGGAAATGAGCACAGAAATGAGATAAGAGAGGAAAAAATTGGATTTAAACTTCTGTGATTTTACTGTACTAATCTAGGCTGAATTAGATAAAGTTTTCTTCTTGAACATGGTAGCTTATCTTTCTAGCTTTCGATTGTTATAAATTATGAAATTTTTGGACATTGGAGTTGAGAGATATGATCATTAGAAGTTTGTGGTTTTGCATGGGATGGACATTCGAGACAACTGTATTGAATTGAATTTTTAACCCTTTTAGAGGTAAAATATCTTCTCATAGTCTTCATGGAAGTTGTAGATCTAGAAAGTCTCTTAGAAACAATCTTTAAATGACCTTAATCTGATATTTGTAGTGAAAGTTATGCCTATTTTACCAATATAGGTCGGAAGAAGAAAAGTAGGAAGGGGCACGTGGTGATCGTGACAAGTTGTGATCGCGACTCTGCTGAACGTCGCGATAGCGGTCACCACTTCGCGGCCGGGCGCACACAGGTCGCGATCATGTATTTGCACGATTGCGACCCACTGATCTGCCCACTAAAACTTGAACATATTCCACTCTTTTGATCATAACTTTGTCGTTCGACCTCTAAATGACCTGATTCTTGATCCAGTAGATTCCTAACACATTTTTCTATCTTTCCATAAAAATCTGTAGCATTCAGAATTGATTTAAAAGAGATTGATCAAATGAAATTATGGAATATGTTAGAATAGTGGAAATAGGAATATCTTGCTGAACAAACATCAGTATTTTGGATATATCTGGATCTATGGGATTCGAAGTGAGATGATTTTTTATTTGAAATAAACTAGAGATATAGTCTTACAAATCCTCTGAAAAAGTAGAATTGTGATTCAATCTTTAAGTTGCCCAAATTTTGGATGGAAGTTGCATAGTATATTGTTCTTGAATAAGAACACCCCGAAAATGTTTGGAGTATATCTTCCCTATTACTGAACCAAACTGAGTGATTTTGGTGTCAATGGAGAAATAAGACATAGGGGAACAATTTTGTAGAAGCTTGTGCTTCCAATCAATTAATGGAAGTTTCCATTTGACTCATCTGGTTTTCGAAATTCCTTTGTTGATTTTCCAAATTTTGGATACTTGCTTTAGTATTCCGCTGAAACGTCAAAGTGTTAGCGGTCAAAGTTTGCAACATATCTTCCAAACAAGACTTACCTTCAGCATTTGATGTTATATTTGGATTTTTTCACATCACGTATGGTTGTCTATACTGTTGAAAATTCGTGGTCGCTTGCTATCCTTGAGGATTCCTATAGCACAAATTCTAGTGATTGCACGATCCTGGATTGTAGGTGTTATAAAATAGGTCATACTTCGTTTGACTCGGCCTAGCAAATCCTTCCACAACATTCACCTGCTCTGCATTTTCTTCCTGCAAAATTGGACATAAATCAGTAGAATGTCCTAACATTGAGCATATACTGAATACCTTTGCTTCTTCTTTCTTCGTGACTGCCAATTGTCACACCAAAAAAGTGAGGTCATCAAATCTCATTTCCAACGAGGTCGCAGCAACTTCATTAATGCCTTTTCAACGATGCCCAGTACATATTCCAAATTGTTGCGTGATGGAGGCCATGTTTGCAACTAATTCCCTTGCGTTCATTGGTGTTTTATCAACTAAAGCACCACCGCTTGCAGCATCAATTATGCTCTTATCAGAAGGCAAGAGCCCTTCATAGAAATATTGAATTAATAATTATTCAGTTATCTGATGGTATGGACAGCTAGCGTAGAGTTTTTTGAATCTTTCCTAATACTTATAGATTGTTTCTCCCGTGTGTTGACGAATTCCACAAATCTCTTTCCGAATATTGGCTGCTCTTGATGCTGGAAAATACTTTTCGAAGAAAAGCCTCTTCATTTCAGCCCACATTTGTATGTTTTCTCTGGCTAAAAAGTACAACAAATATTACGTATCATCTTTAAGGGAGAATAGAAAGGCTCTAAACTTTCTATTCCATCACATTCGTCAGTTTCATCTCTATACAAACCACGTCGAATTCCTTCGAGTGCTTGTACAGGTCTTCTCCTGGTAAACCCCTGAAAATAGGTAACAAATGAATCAGCCCAGATTTTAATTCAAAGGTATTACTATCACCTAAATTCGGGAAACTGATGCAATGAGTCTATTGCGCGTCTGTGGGTGCGGCTAGTTCGGGAAGAGTGTGGTTTGCGGCTATTCTATCCATTCTCTACATCTCTTTTTGAAGTTTGGTCTATTTCTGTAGTCTTTTCGCTATCTGCTCGATTTCAGGGTTATACTGTAAGTTTTCTTGTAGTGTAAGAAAGTCTTCTTGCAAGTTTTTAGACTCTCTCTCCTTTCATGCAAGGTTGAACCGAAATTACTAAGTGAAAGAGTCTCATTTTTGGTTCATCTTCTTCTAAGAAAATCTCCTCCAAACATTTCTTCTCCTTTCCCACCAAAGGATTTTGTTAACCTAGTTGTCCTTGAAGAACAAGAGGTAAATCAAATTGGTTAAGGATACAACAACAAGGAGAAGATAGATTGCTAAAGGAAAAGATTCAATAGCAAAGGATTTGGATACAAGAAGTAGGAGAGGATAGCGCAGCGAGGATTTAAAGCTGTAGCGAAGGAGTCGGTAATGCTCTTCATCTTGTTTATGCTTTTATTATCCTTATACCATATCATATATGGATTGGCATGATGATTTGGATTTTTTGCTTCCACTGGAAAATTGATTTCTTAAAAGTTTTGAAATATACCGTTTCTCCAAATATAGCATGCTTTCTTTTTCCAATCCAACATTCCATCCTATTAGAACTACATCATTCACTCTCGGAAGTTACAAAGTACATCATTCATTTTTACGAACCACTGTACACCTAAAACCATATCACACCCTTCCAGATTAATGGAGAGCACCTCAATGGTGAAACCCAACCTTTGCATTTTCTAGTTGAAGTCTTTGTAGATTTGGTGGCTTTTAATCTTCAAACCTCCATCCATAGTGATGTTTAGCATCAAGATATCCACAACTTCCATGTTTCCTTTCATAATCAATCCTTTGTCGAGTAAGTTCTGGGTACTTCTACTATTTATGAGAATATGCAGTAGTTTCTTTTGATAATTACTATTCACCTTTATCTGCTTGAACTCCTCTCGATCCCTTAGTCCCCACATCACCTCCAATGATACCTCAGGCCTGTCTAGTTCCCTCTCTTCTTTTTCCTTAATAGTTTCCCCCTTGTCTGGAAAGCAAGTCTTGCCCTCTACCATATATAGCTGAAATTTCCTCTTCTTACATTTATGCCTGGGCATATATTTATTGACATACCAAAAACACAACCCCTTGGCTTTTTTTTCATCAAAGTCTCAGCTATTCAACCATTTTGTGGCCCTCAAATTTCTATTGTGGCTCAATTTACTAATGTTGACCTGGAATCCTGGTGTTGGAAGTGGACCTCCTTCCTAATTATTACAAGAGGGAGAGGTCGCAAAGTTTCCTCTTTTGTACGAGGGATTCGCACTAGTTCCTATTGTCTGCCCTAGCTGGTAGTAACTATTGCCTCTTGTTTTCTAGCAAGAGCATATGTGTTATGAAGGTTGTTGAAGATGAAGGAGCATCAGCAAGAATGCAGAAGGTCCAGAATATTAGTTAGTATTATATGCAATGTTTAGAATAAGACTAGAGAACCACGTCTATACTCAAGTATAGGGGATGACTTGCAAAATGTATTAAAGCGTGTCCCCAACACAGTGTACAACATGTTTGTTATGAAAGAACGATATCCTTTTCTCTTTCTCTATGTCTTTCTCTATAACTCTTTCTCTCTCTCTTTCTTTATAACCAATTTCTGTTATTCGAAGACCTCGTGTGTGTTGTGGTTGAATGAAGGATTAATTTTATCAACAATTTGGTATCAAAGCAGATGATTTAGGACAGACAATGGCAGAAGGGACTGGAGAAGTGGAGTTTCAAAGGTTGGAAGATACCTTGAAGGGACTCATGGCAGCATAGGATCAGAGTGAGAAACTATTCATCGAAGTGCAGAGTCGACATGAACAACTGGTTCTGGAAATGCAAGATAGAAGTCTATTGGAGGTGCAAAATAGAACAAAGAAACTGGAAAAAGAAATGTGGGAGTTAAGAATGACGCTTTTGCCAGAACTATCAAAACAGGGGGAAGGAAGCAGTATAACAGATCATGCACCTTAAAACAGCCAGATGCAACACAAAAAGGAAGGGAAAGTTATGTCAACGAGGTTGAGCATAATTGAATTTCCTTCGTTTGATAGGGACAACGTCAAGCTGTGGTTGTATCGTTGTGAATAGTTTTTTTAGTTATACTAGACTCCGGAGAAAATGAAGGTGAACGTAGCCATTCTACATATGGATGAATGTGTAACATCCCGTTACCCATGTTGAGGGTAAAATAGTATATATAAGAGTTACTGAGAGATTAGAAAGTGTATTTCATGTTCATACATATTATGGCATACACATACACGTGATTGTTGAAATTTTGCACATTAAAATAAATGTACATGCATTCATTGACATTTCCAGTTATAATTGATTTACATATATGATATATGATTTTGTTAGGAATTGTGGTGTAGTTATATGTTGGAAACCAAATTGGAGAGTATAAAGTGTTAAATTAGAATTTTGGTGAACTTTAGGAAATTCAGAAAATGTTGAGCATTATTGAACTAGGAAAATTTGACATATGGCAAGTCAAGTGATAAATGGAAATGGAAATAAGAATAAATGATAATGAAGGAATTTTAGAGATGACTTTAGAATTAATGAGAAAAATTTAGAAACAGTTGGAGTAAAAAAAAATGGAGATGATAGAACTAGTTGAATAATGAGAACTTAGTTAGAGTCTTGGAAATTGGACAAATGGACAAGTGACAAGTGTCGCTTGTCAAGCCAATCCAAGCCAAATCTTACTAAGTCTACTATTCTTTTAACTTTGAAAGACCAAGTTACCGTGTTTGTTTCTGCCTTATTGTTCTTCTTCAAGCTTCTTCTTCACGATTTAATCACCAAACCTTTACCGAAGTTACTCCTTATTTCTAGCTATCCACTGCTACTCCTACTTTGTTATCTATTTCTTTTGCCTCAAGAAAACCTAACCCAATCCACCTTCAAGATGGTGTACGTGGGTGCATGAGAAGTTACGGCTTCTTGATATTTTGAAGAATTTGGAGTTTTTAACATATAAGTACATGTAAATCCTTATGAGTTGTTGGTATATGAGATAAATTTAGTGCTTTATTGACATTTCATGAATAAGAGAAAAATGGAAAATTTTCATGAACAACGTAGATGAAGGATGATATTTTGATATTTCTGTTTGTGTGCTTTGAAAAAAAATGTTATAAGAGATTGTTGAAATGATTTTGGAGTTGAAAGATTAATGAAAATGTGTATGAGATGAGTGTAGAAATTCATGAAAGATGATATTCATATATGTTCTGTTTTCTCTTCACTGTATATATATACATGTGAATATTTTGGTGATTTAAAGATGAACTGAAAATAAATTTAGAGGTAAAGAATAGGTGTAAGGTGATTGTCTGGAGATAAGAAAGAATGATTAAAGTGATAGTTAGAGGAAGAAAATGAAGAGAATGCAGAAAATGAGAATGCAGAAAAAGTGAAGTATATGTGTGAGTGTGATTTTCTGTTTCTAATGATTATGAAAAATGATAGATTTTGATTTTTTTATGATTTTGTTGAGCTGAATGGAATTTGAAAATGGGGTAGATATAAATTAGAGATGTTGGTTTAAGAAAAGAAAAGAAAGAAGAAGAAGAAAACTATAGTTCAGAAGAAAGAAGAGAGTGCATGATCGTGACATTCCAAAAGAATTTGGAAAAGCACGATCATGTAGAAGCACAATTGTGACTTTTTTGAGGAACTAGTGGGTCGCGATTATGGAAAAATGCAGGATCGTGACATCACAAGAGCACCTAGGATCTCACGATCGTGACTCCTATGGCTACCGAAGGGGAGATAGACACAAACATCCTTCCTTCTTTTGACTATAACTTCTTCTCCCTACCTCCAAATTACATAAGATTTGAACCAAAAGACTTGAAACACATTTTTATACATCTCCACAAAAAATTCTAGCCATCTGAAATCATTTGAAGAGATTGATTGATGAATTTGGGACGAAATTGATGAGGAGTTTTGGAATTTCTTAACTAGAGTATTTTCATTGAACATGCTTTGGTATTTTGACTATATCCTGATCGGTAGGTTTCCAAATGATATGTTTTTTATTAAGAGTAAACTACAGATATACGAATACAATTGGTAAGAAGAAATTTAATTTTCATTCTATTCTTAAAGGTCTTGAACTTTATCTTGAAGAATAGTTTTGGCTTAGGCTGCAGCACTACCGTGACAGAAATCATGTCCTGTAGTTATCGAATAAACTGTACTGATGTAAGTTGAATCAGACAAAGTTGCCATCACAAAATTTCTATATTATTCTCTTATATTTCAATTGGTATAAAGTTTTTAAATTTTGGATATTTTAATTGAGAGATATGAGTTGTACAACTTAAAGTGCACGATCAAGCACTATCCAAAATTTGGAACATACTCAGTTTGAAGTATTTTGAGTATAACTTTCGGAATACTGAATCAAATTGTATGATCTTGGTTTCATTAGAAACTTAAGAGATAGAAGAGCAATTTCCTAGAAGAAAGTTTTCTCAAATTACTCCATTTTCTTTGTTAGAAAGAACATGCAAAGTTAACCCAAAAGTATATTTCAGGAAAAATTTGAATCGACCAAATGAGTTATGAATTTTGATTTTAGTAGTTTTAGTGAGGTGTAAACCTACCTACAAATTATACTTAGGAGAGTTTTCATATATGATTGATGATGTAATGAGAATAATGAAAAGATACCTAGGATTGTCATGACATACATTGTACATATTTCATATACATGAATGTGCATCAATGAATATACATATGATTATGCAAAATTGAGATATATGTAAATTGCATGATATGGAGGATCATTTGGAATGTCAACATCCAGACGTTGCCAGGAATTCGAGGCAATAGCTTTGGGAGCAAATAGTAAGTAACCTAGATGGTCCCACTCAATTAATTATTTGTGTTACATTATGTTTTGAATCATTTTATGAATGTGATTTGATTGTGTTGATTCCGGACACTGAAGGTCCGAGACTTCTGATGCATGAATGCGATATTGAAGTGCTACTTGTATGTGAATATGAATAAATAAATTTTACACAACAATTTTGTTGAATGCCAGACTAACTCTGATGATAAATGTGTTTTGAGTGTGAATATGAAATCATGTTATTGATTGAGAATATGATAATGTAAAGCATTCCATTATATAAATGCATGAAAGATAAAGGTAGTTGTGATTGAAGTTGCCAGTACCCAGTATCCACTAAGGGATATGGGACATTATGTAATACAACTCGATATCCACTAAGGGATATAGGCTATTAAAAAGGCACTCGGTCATGACAACAATAATTGTCGAAAGTGAGTCTCACAAACATTGCATATACATTTTAATACGTGTGTTTGAATGATTATAATGTATTGTTGGTTTGTATTTAAATGAGAGTGTGACATGTGATGGTTCCATGCAAAATGCAAAGATGTGAATTATATGTTACATGTGTTGATGTGTTGCATGAATTGAGTGAACCATCGATGATGGTTACATCATTGGGCTTTCGCAAAACTAACCAAAATTGTAGCTTTGATTTTTCAGGACAGAGAAAGGATTTTAGCTACTGAGAGATTATACAAGAAGCACAATTCTTGTACTTTTGTGATGAAGAAATGACTCAAAGGTCAGTCAGCTGAGACTGAAGGATTTAGTTAGACGTTTTATACAATTTATCCTTCTAGCGTATTTTGTATTAGGTTTGGATCATGTATACATTCGGTTGATCTTGTAAAAAGCTGCATTGTATAATTGGTTTTTATGAAATGAAAAGAGGAATTTTAGTTGGCATTTAAATATTGTGTTCTTCTTATGATGACCTATAAGAGATAATAAGTGATGATGCCATGTTTTAGTGAATGTTATGAATGCTTTAGCATGCCATTATTATAGGGTAGGTACTGGAATGTCCTCCGGGCGTTCGGGTACGTACTTTATAGTAACAATGCACTACATTGGTAACATGATTTGACATCTATAGGGACATATAGGAATGTAAGACAGGAAATATCATAAGAAATGTGAATAATAATTGAAGTTCTTGTCTATTATAGGTCATCCACCATAAGTGTTCAAGTGGGACAATCAGCTGACCAAGGATCTATAGGAGCCAGTAGAGAGTCCTCTGTACCTCAACCTGAGGTATTGCCTCTCAGGATTCCAGAGAGAAGGGAGAGGAGGTATGATAGGCTGTGAAAGCAGGGGGCTATGGATTTCTACGGAAGTACAAACCCTACGGAGGCCAAGGGATGGCTTGAAAGGATAGAGAGGGTTTTCAATCAGACAGACTGTAAGTTGAACGAGAAGTTCGATTACGCAATTTTTTTACTACAAGGCCCATCTTACCAATGGTGGAAGATTATTCTAGGTAGTACCACCAGGCCTTGCAATCTGAAGTAGGAAGATGAAGGAGTTTTTAGATCTAAAACAGGGCAGAATGTATATGGAAGAGTATAAGATCAGGTTTAATGAGTTGATAAGGTATGCTACTACCTTAATTCCTACCAAAGAAGATAACTATAAGAGGGTTGAAGATGGCCTGAATATGGAGATCAGGACAAGGCTAGCAATCACTAACTTGAGCATCTTTACTGAATTGAGGGCTTCCTCGATCAGAATTGAATAGCTACTGAGAGAGGGAAAAGTTGAGTATGGGCAAAGGTCTAGAATGAAGAGGTCTAGTGAGGTTCAGAGTGGTTTTGACAGAAGATTTAATAAGTGTCAAAACTGAGCTTTCGGACCATTGGCTAGATCACTATAGTCGGGGTTCAGAAAGAGGGGTAGTTTCCTACAGTCTGGCAGTGGAAGAGGTACAGTGCAAAGTCAATTACCCTTGTATGAGCATTGTTGGAAGAAGCACGATGGAGAGTGTTGGTCATTATCAGGAGCTTGTTTTTTATGTGGCTCCTTAGAGCACAGAATTAGAGATTATCCTGTTGTAACTAGAGCCCAGTCTAATATGAGAGGGGGATCGGTGAGTGAAGCTACAATCCAGCAGAGCCAAGCTAGTGGGGCTGGACAGAGAGGCCATAGTAGAGGCAGGATGAGTTCTGGGAGTCCTTCTATCAGGATTGAGAGTCGGAGCAACCGAACACAGTGCCAAGCCAGAATGTATGTCATGACCAGATAGGAGGCTCAGGATTCTCCGAATGTTGTTGCAGGTGTGCTACTTATTTTCAATTATGAGGCATTTTCATTGCTAGATCCTAGATCTACTCATTCATTCATTACACCACATATGGCATCTAGGTTATATTGTGATAGAGAGCTACTACAATATGGATTAGACGTGAGTACACCGATAGGTAGTACTACAGTTATAGCTGAAATCTGCAAGAGATGCTTGATTCGAATTGAACAAATAGAATTGGAGGCAGACTTGATCATATTATAGTTGAGAGAGATAGATGTCATCCTAGGCATAGACTGGCTCACTGCTCATAGGGCTATTATGAACTACTATACTAAAGAGGTGGTGTTAAAATCTCCTAATTAGCCGAAAGAAGTCTTCAGAGGTATTAGCCAAGCAATGCCAGCTAAGTTGATATCATTTATGAGTGCATTGAGGTTGATGTAAGGAGGATGTGAGGCTTATCTGGCCCACGTCATAGATACTCAAACTGAGCAGAATGTACAGGAAATTGCTGTGGTTAGGGAATTCCTAGATGTGTTTTCCATCCAGTTAATTGGCTTACCTTCAGATCGGGAATCAAAGCTCACAATTGATCTAGTTCCAGGTGCTGCTCCTATATCTATTATGTTGGCCCCCGAAATTTTTTTGTTGATGAATTAACACAATTTAAATTAATTTTAAGGTCTTGATAGATTAATTTATTTTGGAATAATTAGCATGTTAATGTGAGTAAGATTTTATAACATAGGTTAATTGAATTAAAGTGTTAAGGTGGTAAAATTGCACGAGGGCATTTTTGGAAGATCACTTAGGTTGGAAAGTCTTAAGGCATTGAAGGAAGCGCAAAATGGGAAGAAGGAATTCTTGTCTTGCACTTAAGAAGAGAAAAACGTAAGTGAAGAGTGAAAGAAGAGAGAAAATACGAAAATAAGAAATAAAGAGGGAGAGAGTGTCGTGGGTTGAGAGAAAGAAGAGAGTTGAGCTAGGTTTCAATTTTTCTTAGTTTTTAAGAGAGATTTTGGGGTTATGCAAGAAGGAAAAAAGAAAGAGGAAGGTTAGAGCTTCTATTAGAGCCAAGAAACTCATTGTTTGCTAAAGATTTAAGGTAAGTTTATGATTAATCCTTTGGATTTTTGGAAGGGATTTGGTTCAAAGACCTTAGGAAATACATGGGTATAAGTATTATAGGATCAATTGTATGAATATGTTTCTTTAGATTTTCCAATTTGAATTCCTATTGAATGAGGATTTTTGCCAATACTGAAGGGATGCAAGAGAGACAAGAGGAGCAAGAGGAGAGGCATCCTTGAGCAAGTTTTCAAGCAAGGAAATTAAGGTGGGTTTCATGTTTATAATTGGATAATGAGTCATTATGTTTTCTTTTAGTCAAAGGAATAAAATGATTTCTCATTGCTTTATAATTGTGGCATTTATTGCTTTTGAATGATTTGAGAAATTGCTATATGCTTGGTATATGAATTTTGTTTGATAAATTGTGAAATGATGATGGAAATGCATATGAAATATTTCATGTTCATGAAAAACATGTTTTCAAAATGTGCCATTTAGGCAACATGTTTACAAGTTATGAAATACATGTTCTGTGGGTTTGGTTTGGTCCCTTAAGTATGTCAAGTGCACTTTGACCAATGGCTTCTCTTGCCTGCCTGCTAGTGGCATGGAGCTCCTTCACGAACTCCCATAAGTTCACAGCTATGCAAAACCATTTTGTGGGATTACGATAGTACGTTCTATTGACAGCTACACAGGACCCTTATGAGAAATGTGTAGTACGTTATGTTTTTGGACCTTCCCAAACCACTATGACGTGTTTATGTGTTCATGATATGTTGAGAAGATTGATGCATACATGATTTGTATTAATGTGAATTTGGTTGAGAATTTGAGAACTATGCTTTTTATGCGTCAATAAGAATTTTGATGGTAAATGAACATTTTGAATGGTTTTGCTTGTTATTCATTATAAACCTATTACCCACGAGCTTTCAAGCTCACCCCTCATTCCGTCCCCTCTTTAGGTGATGAGCAAGATATTGAGTGTTCAAGTTGGGAGTCAAGGCATCACTCCAGTTTGCATATTCTGTTTTTTAAGCTAGATTATGTAAAACAAGGCTTTAGTTGCATTTTAAACAATTCTAGTTTATGTAAACTTTGTATTTTTGGTTTATGATGTATTGTGGCTTGAAATGCCCATTAAAGCCGTATAAAACTCTTATTTTATAATGTTAATGAAATATCTATACATTATGTTTGATCATGGCTTTTCAAGTCTTTACATTGCATTATCAAGTTTGACATAGGGATAGGAATTGTGTTCTGACTTCAGGGAAAAACTGTATTAATCTAGGCTGAATTAGACTTCTAGCTTTTCAACGCTATAAAGTATGCAATTTTTGGATATCGGAGTTAAGAGATATGATCATTATAAGTTGGTAATGCTGCATAAGGTGTATATCAGGACAGTTATAGAAAGTGATGAGATGTAATTGAATGTGATGAATCAAATGAGTTGAGATTTGAGAGTTTTATGAGATCAACATGGTGTTTGAATTGTTAGGAAGTGATATTGCACTAGAAGAGGTGAAATTGAGAAGATTATGAGTGAAAGTGATGTTAGAATAGATGTAGGAACCATTAGAGAGGCTTTAGAGGGAGTTTTGTATCCCCTGTGTGCGTTAGACGGACTTTAGGTCTATTAAACAGAGCTTCTTGGGTTTGTGAGGACCCCCAAACTTGCCCATGTCCATTTAAACGGACCTTTTCTGGTCTGGAAAGGCCCCCAACCCCGTGTATGTCTTTAAGTAGACATGTGTGTCCGTTTAACGGACATACAATGTATACTTTTGGAATTTGTGTTTTGACCCTTTAAATGGAAAAATCTTGCTCGAAGTCTTCATGCAAATTGTAGATCTAGAAGTCCTCTTTCAAACCGTCCAAGAATTACCTTAATTAGATATCTCTACTGAAAGTTATGTCAATTTTCTCGAAACAGATTAAGTATGATTGAGGACAAAATCATGTTTGATTCTTTTGGAAATAACTTCATCCTCGGAACTCTAAATGAAGTGATTCTTAAACCAATAGATTTCTAGCACATTTTTCTCTCTTTATAAAAATTGGTAGCTTTTGTTTTTGATCTGAAGAAGATTGATAGAAAGATAGTGAGGGCTCTATTATCAGAGCACGACTGGGTTTTGAACATACTTTGACTTTTTGAGCATATCTTGATCTATGGATTTCGGAATGAGATGATTCCTATTTCAAAATGAACAAGAGACATAGAGCTACAATTGTTCTAAAGAGGTCAATTTGTGATTTTTTATGTTTGACTTGTAGGGACACGCCACACTTATGGGATGATGGCTAATGAGGGTTTATTGAAATAACCCTACAGAGTAATGCATGCTCACGTTTTATGACGTCGAGATAGTTGGTCTCCGGAAAAGGGTTCCAACATATTCCCCCATATAGGATGGCACCTGTAGAACTGAAGGAGTTGAACGCTCAATTACAGGAGTTGTTGGAAAGGGATTTTATTAGACCCAATGTTTCACCTTGGGGAGCTCCATTCTTGTTTGTAAGGAAGAAAGATGGAACTCTGAGGCTATGCATCGATTATAGGTAACTGAATCGGGTGATAGCGAAGAACAAGTACCTGTTGCCTAGAATTGATAATTTGGTTGATCAGTTGCTGGGAGCTCAGGTGTTTATTAAGCTAGATTTGAGATCGGGACACTATCAGTTGAAGATAGCAAAGGCTGATGTATCGAAAAGTGCATTTAGGAGTAGGTATGGGCACTTCGAGTTCTTACTAATTCTGTTTAGGTTAACTAATGCCCCTGTAGCATTTATGGCTTTGATTAATAAGGTGTTTCAGCCCTACTTGGATCACTTTATGATAGTGTTTATCGATGACATTTTAGTATATTTGAAGAATAGAGAAGAGCATGCCAAATATCTTAGAGTGGTTTTGTAAATTATGAGGGAGAAACAGTTGTATGCCAAATTCAATAAGTTTGAATTTTGGTTGGATCAAGTAGTGTTTCTGGGACATATAGTGACTGGACAAGGCATATAAGTGGATCCAAAGATGATAAAGGCCGTAATGAATTAGGAAGCTCCGAGAAACGTATCAGAAATCCAAAGTTTCCTAAGATTGGCCGAATATTACCGAAGGTTTGTTGAGGGCTTTTTTTAACCTCAGCCCCTCTCTGAATAAACTTCTGAGGGAAGAATGTAGCATTCAGATGGAATGATGATTGTCAAAAGAGCTTTGACAGGCTAAAACATCAGTTGACTAGGGCACTGGTGTTAACTATTCCATTGGGAACTGGAGGATGTGTGGTATATAGTGATGCTTTACATCAAGGATTGGGATATGTGTTGATGCAGTATGGCAATGCGATAGCCTATGTATCAAGACAACTAATGTCCCATGAGATTAACTATCTGGTATATGATTTAGAGGCTGCTGCAGTTATTTTTTCTCTAAAGATATTGAGACACTATTTGTATGGAGAGACATTCTAGATTTATACTGATCATAAGAGTTTGAGGTATTTGTTGAGTTATAAGGAATTGAACATGAGACAGAGAAGATAGATAGAGTTGTTAAAAGATTATGAATATATGATTGAGTATCACCCGGGGAAAGCTAATGTGGTGGCTGATGCTTTGAATAGGATGTCTAATACCAGTGTAGCTCATATTCAAGTATCTAGGTTACCAAACTTGATTCAGTTGAGAGCTCTGAATGTGGAGTTGAATCTAAAGCATAATGAACCATTAGTAGCTACATTGAAGTTGAGACCAATATTGCATGATAGAATTAGTAGAGTTCAGAGTAAAGATCCCGATATGGTGAAGCTTATTGAGAAAGTTAGGATGAATCCAGATTCTGAATTTGAATTGAGAGATGAGACATTGTGGTTAAAGTAGAGGTTATGTGTGTCGAATGTGGATGATCTGAGGAAGGAACTTCTTGAGGAAGCTTATATGACTGCTTATGTTATGCATCCTGGTACCACCAAGATGTATAGCACGCTAAAGTAGCTATTCTGGTGGCCTGGAATGAAGAAGTAAATAGCGGAGTATGTTGCTAAGTGTATAACATGCCAGTAGGATAAGGCTGAGCATTAGGCTCCAGTAGGGAAGCTAAATTCGTTGCCTATTCTGGAGTGGAAATAGGAACGAATTAGTATAGAATTTATTATAGGATTGCCAAGGACTTTAAGGCAGAATATTGCAATATGGGTTGTAGTGCACTGATTGACTAAGTCAACCCATTTCTTACTAGTGAGAGAGAATAACTCAGTAGGCCAGTTGGCCCAGAGGTATGTGAATGAGGTGGTTAGACTGCATAGGATTCTAGAGTCCAGAGTATCTGATAGGGATCCCAGATTTACTTCGAGATTTTGGAAGAGTTTACAGTCAACTATGGCCACAAAGTTGAACTTCAGTATTGCATTTCATCCTCAAACAGATGGACAGAGTGAGAGCACAATCAAGACTATTGAGGATATGCTTACAGCATGTGTATTGGAGTTACAAAGAGCTTGAGATCAGTATATAACACTGATAGAATTTGCATATAACAACCATTTTCACAGTAGTATTGAAATGGCACCGTATAAGGCATTGTATGGCAGAAAGTGTTGATTGCCTTTATATTAGGATGAAGAGGGCTTAAGAATGGTTGAAGGCCTAGAATTAATACAAGATACGGTGGACAAGGTGAAATTGATCCAAAGTTGAATTAAAGCAGCTCAAGATAGATAGAAGATCCATATAGATCAAAATCGTAGAGACATGGAATACAGTGTAGGAGACAGAGTGTTTCTGAGAGTGTCATCTTGGAGAGGGGTATTGAGATTCGGTAAAAAGGTTAAGTTAAGCACTAGGTACATTGGTCCTTATGAGATTATCGTCAGGATAGGGCCTTTGGCCTACAAGTTTGCATTACCGAATGAAATGTCTCAATTACATAAAGTGTTTCACGTGAGTATGTTTCGAAGATATTGATCGAATCTGACACATGCGATATCGACTCAAGAGATTGAGGTGATTAGTAACTTAAGTTATGTTGAGGAGCCAATTAAGATAGTGGGATCTTAGATCAAGCAGTTGAGGAATTAAGAAATTCGATTGGTGAAAATCCTGTGGAGGAATCATTCAACTAAGGATGCAACTTAGGAAACGGAGGAGCATATAAGGAGACAATATTCGCACCTATTCGAAGTAAGAATTTTGAGAACAAAATTTCTTTTAAGGAGGGGAGAATTGTAACATCTCGTTACCCAAGTTGAGGCTAAAATAATATATATGAGAGTTACTGAGAGATTAGAAAGTGTATTTCATGTTCATACATATTATGGCATACACATACACGTGATTGTTGAAATTTTGCACACTAAAATAAATGTACATGCATTCATTGACATTTTTGGGTATAATTGATATACATATGTGATATATGATTTTTTTTAGAATTGTGGTTTAGTTATATGTTGAAAACCGAATTGGAGAGTATAAAGTGTTAATTTAGAATTTTAGTGAACTTTAGGAAATTCGAAAAATGTTAAGCATTACTGAACTAGGAAAATTTGCCATATGGCAAGTCAAGTGATAAATGGAAATAGAAATAAGAATAAGTGATAATGAAGGAACTTTAGAGATGGCTTTAGAATTTGTGAGATAATGATATTGAAAATTTAGACACTATTGGAGTAAAGAATTTTTGGAGATGATAGAACTAGTTGAATAATGAGAACTTAGATAGAGTCTTGGAAATTAGACAAATAGACAAGTGACAAGTGTCATTTGCCAAGCCAAGTCAAGCCAAGCCAAATCTTACTAAGTCTACTATTCCTTTAACTTTGAAAGACCAAGTTACCGTCTATGTTCTTGCCTTATTGTTCTTCTTCAAGCTTCTTCTTCACGATTTAATTCACCAAACCTTCACCCAAGTCACTCCTTGTTTCTAGCTATCCATTGCTACTCCAACTTTCTTATCTATTTCTTTTTCCTCAAGAAAACCTAACTCAATCCACCTTCAAGATAGTGTACGTGGGTGTATGAGAAGTTATGGCTTCTTGATATTATGAAGAATTTAGAGTTTTTAATAAGTAAGTAAATGTAAATCCTTATGAGTTGGTATATGAGATAAATTTGGTGCTTTATTGAAATTTCATGAATAAGAGAAAAATGGACATTTTTCTTGAACACCGTAGATGAAGGATGATATTTTGATATTTTTTGTGTGTTTTGAAAAAAATGTTATAAGAGAGTGTTGAAATGATTTTAGGGTTGAAAGATCAATGAAAACGTTCGTAAGTTGAGTGCAGAAATTCATGAAAGATGATATTCATATTTTGTTGATTTAAAGATGAATTGAAAATAAATTTAGAGGTAAGTAATAGGTGTAAGGTGATTCTGGAGATAAGAAAGAACGATTAAAATGATAGTTAGAGGAAGAAATGAAGAGAATATAGAAAAATGAAAGCGAAGAAATGCAGAAAACTTGAAGCATATGTGTGAATGTGATTTTCTTTTTTTGATGATTATAAAAAATGATAGATTTTGATTTGTTTATCATTTTGTTGAGCTGAATGGAAGTTAAAAAATGGGGTAGATATAAATTAGAGATGTTAGTTTAAGAAAAGAAAAGAAAGAATAAGAAGAAAACTGCAGTTTGGAAGAAAGAAGAGAATGCACAATCAAAAAGAATTTGAAAAAGCACGATCGTGCTTATGAGGAACTAGCGGGTCATGATTGTGGCATTGCATGAGCACTTGGGAGTCACAATAATGTGGGTGCACAATCATGACTCCTATGACTACCGATGGAGAGATAGACGTGAACATCCTTCCTTCTTTCAACTAAAAATTCTTCTCCTGACCTCCAAATGATAGGAGATTTGAACCAACAGACTAGAAACACATTGTTATCCATCACCAAAAAAAATTATAGCCATCTGAAATCGTTTGGAAGAGATTTGTTGATGAATTTGGGACGAAATTGATGAAGAGCTTTGGAATTTCTTGACTTGGGTATTTTTATTGAACATGCTTTGGTATTTTGACTATATCTTGATCTGTACCTTTCCAAATAAGATGATTCATGGTTTAGAGTAAACTAAAGACATACAGATACAATTGCTAAGAAGAAACTAAATTTGAATTCTGTCCTTAAGAGTCCTAAAATTTAGCTTCAAGTTCAGTTTTGGTTTAGGCTGCAGTACTACATGACAAAAATCATATCCTGTAGTTATCAAATAATTAATACTGATGTAGTTCGAATCAAATGAAGTTGTCTTCACAAAAGTTGTATATTATTCTCTTATATTTCAATTGTTATAAAGTCTGCAATTTTTAGATATTGTAATTGAGAGATATGAGTTGTACAACTTGGAGTACATGATCATATACTAGCCAAAATTTTGGATGTACTAAGTCTGAAGTATTTTGATTATAACTTTCATAATACTAAATCAAATTGTATGATCTTAGTGTCATTAGAAACTTAAGAGATAGGAGAAATTTTTTTTAGAAGAATGTGTTCTCAAATTACTCCATTTTCTTGGTCAGAAAGAACATGCAAAGTTAACCCGAAAGTATGTTTCAGGAAAAATCTGAATTGACCAAATGAATTATGAATTTTGATTTTAATGATTTTATTGAGGTGTAAACCTAAGTACGAATTATAATTAGTTGAGTTTTGATATATGATTGACGTTGTAATGAGAATAATGAAAAGATACCTAGGATTGTCATAAACATGCATTGCACATATTTCATATACATGAAAGTGCGTCAATAAGTATCTGTACGATTGTGCAAAATTGTGATATATGTATATTACATGATATAGAGGAGCATTTAGAACGACAACATCCAAACGTTGCCGGGACTTTGAGGCAATAGCTTCGGTAGCAAATAGTGAGTAACTTAGACGGTCTCACTTAATTAATTGTTTGTGTTAGGTTATGTTTTGAATCATTTTATGAATTTGATTTGATTATGTTGATTTTGGAGACTAAAGGTTTGAGACTTAGGATGCATGAATGGGATATTGAAGTGCTACTTGTATATGAATGTAAAGAAATAAATGTTACACAACAATTTTGTTGAATGCCGGACTAAGTCCAATAATAAATGTGTTCTGAGTGTGAATGTGAAATCATGTGATTGATTAAGAATGTGATAATGTGAAGCTTTCCATTACATGAATGCATGAAAGATAAAGGTAGTTGTGACCGGAGTCGCTAATGAAAAGAGCTTAAAGCTCAAACTATGATAAGAGCCTCTGCCTTAGTTATTATTATACCCAGTATCCACTAAAGGATATGGGATATTATATGATACAACTCGGTATCCACTAAGGGATATAGGCTACTAAAAAGGCACTCGGTCATGACAACAATAATAACTAAAAATGAGTCTCACGAACATTGCATATACATTTTAATATATTTGTTTGACTGATTATAATGTACTGTTGGTTTGTACCTAAATAAGAGTGTGACATATGATTGTTCTATACAAAATGCAAAGATGTAAATTATATGTTACATGTTTTGATGTGTTGCATGAATTGAGTGAATCATCGATGATGGTTACATCATTAATTTCAAAAAACTCACCAAAATTGCAACGTTTATTTTTCAGGACCGAGAAAGGATTTTAGCTACTGAGAGATTATACAAGAAGCATAATTCTTGTACTTTTTTGACAAAAAATGACTCAAAAGTAGGTAACCTGAGACTAAAGGATTTAGTTAGATATTTTGTACAATTCCTCCTTCATGTAGCGTATTTTGTATTAGGTTTGGATCATGTATACATTTGGATGATCTTGTAAAAATCTGCATTGTGTAATTTGTTTTTTGAAATGAAAAGAGGAATTTCAGTTGGTTTTTAAATATTGTGTTCTTCTTATGATGACCTAT
>JAOQMP010000210.1:32125107-32135928 GCA_027563575.1 Erythroxylum pedicellare | reverse complement strand
GTAGTGATCGCACGTAGCACTCCCTTATCTTAGGATATGTATCGGAATGACCTACGGGCGTCCCGGTGCGTACCCTAAGGTAATGGGGTGTTACAGTAGTAGTCGTTGAACTATGTCGAATCCTAAAGGAACTAAATACTAGTTTCTTAATTTCAATTAATAAAATAAAGTAAGGGGTTTCAATTAATTAACTAATTAAATAAAATGAACAAGGTATAAAAAACTGAATATAAAAAGGAGAAATTCAAGATTAATAAGCTCTAATTCAAGGGAAATAACTCATCTAATTATAACATTGATCATCGGTCGAAAACGAATATGAGTTATAATTTATGAAGTTAGTCTGAAACATATTAGGATAGCCATAATAAGTCTCATATTTTTCCAAACTAATTAGTTCAAACCCAACATCCAAATTAAAACATACCATCAATTGACTAGGTATGATAGCATTCCATGTTAAAAAAATGATATCAATAAGCTTAATGAAAAAGATTAAACCAGATAGCTATAACTATTCAACTTAGTTTTCTTATTTGCCATAAGTTAAATATAAAAATTCATAAATAACCTATTTGCTACTTGTACCAATCTTCATGAAAATTATTGATCGTTGAATTCATAGATAGTGATAGAATAATGAACATTAAATTAAAATTCCATATTAATCAATACTAATCATTCATAAAATGTAAGAACTCAAACAAGAAATACTTGAATTAAAACATGAATAAAATTTAAAACATAGCCTCACAAGATTACAACTAAAGTATCGAATCCGCTTGACTTGTAATAATTGAGTTTAGCTACACATAGGCTTAGTTCCAACACCAAAAAAAATGGAAGAAAGATGAAGAATTGGGAGAAAAGTAAGAAGAAAATTGATTAATTATCTTGGAGAGGTGGAGAACATCCCTTTTATAATGTTTTCCCACTCTAAACCTAATCTTATCCTATCTTGCAAAGATACCCATCTAAAATAAGTCCCAATCTCTTCAAATAGGGAATAGAAAGAAGTTTTCTAATTAAACCACAACTCTTTAGGTAAATCTAACATTAGACATGATCTCTCCTTATCCATTGCAGTAAGTTGTCCACTTTATCCAAAATTCGTGATTATCACTAATAATGTCCCAATTTGATGAAATCTCCATTTTTCATCTTTTAAAACAAAACAAAAATTATTTATCCTATTTTAAACTCCAAAATAAATCTAAAACAAAGAAAATAATTTCAATTAATATATCAAGATAACATCTTATTGAATTTCTTCACATCGGACTTTTGCTTGTCCTCAAGCATACATTAATTCAGTACATCAATTTTTTTTTATAATAACCTCTGATATTGTTTCTTGTTTTCTATTATTAATATATCAAGATAACATCTTATCAAATTTCTCCACATCGGACTTTTGCTTGTCCTCAAGCATACATCAATTCAGTACATCAATTATTTTTATAATAGCCTCTTATATTGTTTCTTGTTTTCTATAAATATCTAAATGCTAATTCACATTAAAGCTTTAAGATAAAATATCAATTGAAAGAATAAGATAAAATATTAATTGAAAGAATAAGCACTCATAGGAAACATTGTTAGAATTTAAACATAGCATCTCATCAATTCCATCAAAATCAAATGAAACATGACTCTCTCAAGGATTTCACTTTATACACTTAAAGTGTATAAAGTACATAAGCTCTTAAATCAAAGCATGACAAGTTATTTCCATAATTTTGCTCAAAAATCATATCTCCACTACTTAACAAAAATGAACTTAATGCATAAATCAAAGGAATTTGATAAGGGTTGTAACATGGCTTAGGTGAGATATAACAAAAAAGAAGATTTTTGGGTTAAGTAAATTAAAGTTATACAAACTTATCCACACAAGTTGTCAACTTAATTCGAAACTCATTTTATTCAAATAACATCCCTTTCAAACACCCTTTTTCTTTCTTTTTCCTTCTCTTTTTTTAATAAATAAGAACATCAAAGATGATTCTTTTACTTCTCCCTTAAAAATGAAAAATCAAAATAATTCAACTTGAATCAACTAATTTACTTTTTATAGAAATAATCAAAATCCTATGCAATTTTTTTTTCAAAAACTCCTTCAATTTAGGGGCTCAAAATTATTAATGATATAAAAAAAGAAGGGTAAATTTGGCTTGTAACAAGGTTATTATGCTAGAAAATAAATGATAAGGCTCAGATTGGTTTTCTAGGAATAAAAGTAAAGTAGTCTTGTTTATGTAAAAAAAATGGTTATCCTGAATGCCCGTATCATCTTTATACACAAATTCATCTAAAATATGGTCTCAACATGTATTGAAAAGAAAGTTGTAGCATAAACAAGCTATGTTTAATAACACACAACAATAAGGATTTGTGTGAGAACAAATATGATGAATGCTCTTAGGTAGGTGTCAAAAATGCACTAAGTCTTGCACACTTTCATTCAGCAAAACCAATGAGATACTAAAATAATTTAATGAAAACACTAATCATGCTTGTATTTTTTGTGCATTATTTCTTTAACCAAAAATGTATCCTAACTTAAGGACTATTTATAAAAAACTATAAGAAAATTATGAGGCTATTATAAGGAATAATAAATATATGAATCATAATATCATGAGTCTAAGAAAATATCATAAATTTCATCATAATATAAAAACTTGCCCCCCACACCTAAATCATACATTGTCCATAATGTATGCATAATATGCTCGCATGTCATAAAACTAAAATGAAGGCACAAAATAGAAGACTTACCTGAGATCTAAGCGTTGAAAAGTAGATGTACTATGATGTCAATGAATATGGAGGCACCATCCCCATGAATTGGAGCAGAGCATCTAAATTCTTCTTAATTTTAGAAATTTTACATTCCAATCTTTCCTATCGAAAAAGATACTTATGTCAGATTGGTGGAGCCAGAAGATACAAAGGTGGTGGAACGTCACAATCCTATTGTTGCATTGATGATGAAACTCTCCAGGGTTGACCATGTTGTGTAAAATGAAATGTTCTTCTTTATTGCTTAATTAACCCCATCTTGCTTAGACAAACCCTATACAAAGATTTTTTAAGTGTAAATTACATCGTGTTTTAGGGCATAGTTTGATATGTGTTTAGTCGTTAACTCGATCATTTAGTATATGTTTAGGTTATAATTATGTTAGTTTGTTAATTATTTCTGTTTTAAGTGTTTTATAGGTTAGTATATGCTTTTGAGCTTAAATATTATGTTTTTCAGGTGCCTTAATGTGTTTGTTAGTATTTCAAGGTCAATATCAAAGAATGGAGGAGTTTTGGAAGACATTTGGGCTGAAACAATGACCCAAATTTGTGACCTATCATGATAGAAGGCTTAGATGTGGGCCATGATCATGGCTTGTACGGCTACGGTCATGGCCTGTGTTGGGTAGATGTGCAATCGCTTACGAACTTCATGTTTTTGGGGACTTTTTGGACCTTTCAGACCCTAGGGTTACCTAAAACATAAAAGATTATTTAAAAAAATGTTAAGAGGGTCACAAAGGAGCTTTTGCATCAGTCACACTTCAAACCTTAAAGAGAGAATACTGAGAGAGAGAGAAGAATAAGGTGACTCGATGTGCTTCCCAGATCAAGGGGTTTCCCAATGTCGTTGCCTTTCGTCATCTATTCTAAGTCATTATTTCCTTTCGTTTCGATTTTATTTACGTATAAAATTGAGATGGATAGTATGATGATAGGATTTGGAATATTGATGATGTCCTAAACTCTCCTTCAAGATTTTATTTTAATTTAATGATAATTTAGTCGATTGTGTTTTTAGATGAATGTCATGATTTGATTGCATTCTTGCATAATTCAGTAATAAACTGAGAGGGTGAACTTAATGAAAAATGATTAAATCGAATTAATGAGAGATAGGTGATTTAATAGAAACTGTGACAAATCATAATGGTAATTATATGGAGAGAGATCCCGTGTGATGTTTTGATAAATTATTAGAGTGCTTCAAATCTAATTAGGGTTTTAGATAACTTGTGAATTAAGAGGTTGCAAATTTCATAGTTTGATTAGGGTTTATAATTTAAGGATTAATGGTTATAGCTCAAGAGAGAGTAATACGCCCTAGGATAGTCTAGAATCGACACTACATTGATAAATAATCGGCTAGGTTAGCATTAATGATAAGTAAAATCTCCTTTCTCATAAATTACTAAATTCGTTCAGTTGATTTCTATTATGATTGCATATTGCTAACTAGTTAATACTTTTGTGTTTAATTTTTGATTTGATTGGTTAAACTCAATTTTCGTAATTAATTTTTGTTGCATTTTTATTTTCATTTTAATAGTTTTTCTGGCCTTAGATTTTATGATTAGATTACTCTCCTTTCTCATAGGATCGACACCTTTAATATCATATTACGAACCATACGCTTGTGGAATATTGTCAAGGAAGGTGAAGAATAGCTTTCCATTTATTGCCCATTTCTAGCATGAATAACCTTTCTTTGGCTAGACAAATAAAGGAGAACTGAGAGTGAAGAGTAGTGGAGAGAAAGCCAACTGTCCATTCCACTTTTAACTAAGCATTTAAGGTATAAGGAAAACAAGTGTGAGTGATGGCTGACACCGTGAATGGGTGAGGCTTGAAACAAAAAAGTGGGATGGCTGTAAAAACGTTAATGCATGGGATTGCTACACACACCACCTGTCCATTTAACATAGGTGGACAACAGCATATGAAGGGTATGCTCACGGTATGGATAGCACTAACGACAGCAACTAAAGGACATTTTGTCCACTTTTATTTTGAAAGACACCTGTCCTATATCCCTTTTAAAACCTAGTTTCCTCGCTTATTTTAAAGGTAGATTTTGAATAAAGAAAGAGGAAAGTGTCAGTTATGGGTTTGAAGTGGAGAAGAAAAGAAGGGACAACTGAAATAAGTAGGAAAATCGAAGGAGAGGTAGCAGCTGGATCATTTTATCCTATTCAATTAAGCCATCTCTATATTGATTTGAAGCTAATTTTTATTATAAAAAGAGACTAGAAAGGTTGCTACATTTTGGAGAATAAAATAAGGAGTGTAAGGGATGGAATGGTGACAACCAAAGCTACCATTTTGTTGGAGATTGAAGAAAACATGAGTGGAGGCTACCTCATTTAAGGTTTAATGTAGTTGTTGAAAGAAAGCATAAGGTAAGTCAGGTTGCACAAGGTGAAAATTGAGGGAAGTTGAAGCAAGACATTAGTGACGGTTGGACAAGGAGACATTAGCTGAACCTTTATTGAAGCCATTCATCACCATTTTCTCATCCGTTTTCTAAACAGCGAAGGAGGAACAACAAGGAGAAAAACTATTCTTCATCAAATTATCTTTGTTTTTCAACAAAAATGGAGGCTATAAAGGCTAAGTCTTGGAGTTTGATGGAGAAGATGGAAGGTTAACATCCCAATGCTAGTCCAATGGGGATATTGATGCCAAGTCATAGTTAAACTATTTTATCTTGATTAATTTTGTTAATCTCTTTTTGGATTATTATGTTGTTTATGTTGGTTGAATTAGGCTTTTGCATGAATGATCTTAATATGTTATTTTGATTGTTCTATTATGAACCTATGGCTATAATGTTGAATGCAATCTATAATTGTTACATTTGATGTTTATTAGTAGTATCTAATGATTGTTAATCATTAGGAACAACATAACTGAGGTTAGATAACCCAAACATCTGAGGTTACTGCCTATATTAATCATTTTCCAATTCATAATATGGCTGCCAAATTGAATCTAGAGATTGTATCCCAGGTTATTTGGTAGTTAGGTTTAATTAACGATCATATTTTGATTAAACACAACCTAAGGGAAAACCATGATTAATAGAGCGTGCTATTAGTCTCAGATCAATAGTTCGAAGAGAGTTGTAAAGAAGTTAGGATGACGGATATGCTTGATCCTGTTTAGGCTGAGATTGACCCCAAAATTAGGCCTTACTTATATTTGACACTTTTTTCATTTTCGATTGCTTATTTTAATTTGTTTTTGATAGTTTACTTTTACTTTAATTTCTAAATAGCTTAAAATCAAAAATCCCCTTTATATTTTCGTTGCATCAATTAATTTCATTATGAATATTAACCAAATATTCCCTATGGATTTGATTTCGACTTACCATAACCACAAATTTTGGTGTATAAAATTAGGTAAATTAGTTGTGCACTCCACACGCACTATCAAATTTTGGCACCGTTGCTGAGGAGTGTGATATTTTAATTTTCTTATTTGATTTTAGTTGGTATTTTGTGAATATATTTGTTTATAATAATTCTTTTTGTTAATTGTTAATTGTTTGCTAATGTTAATGCATGGTAATGAACATATCTCCTCAAAGAGATATTGAGCAACTTGATCCGAATATCGGGGGAATATTACAGAGATTGCGTAGGGAAGTAAGGTCAACTTTGGTAGAAAAATTGGGATCAGAATTCGAAGATACGATGGCAAATTCGAGAACTTTAAGTTGGCTGCACTCGATTTAACTCAAAAGACCATTATGCATAACATTTTTTAATTTCACTGAACATGTTAACTTTGAGTTAAAATATGGATTAATTCATTTATTGCCTAACTTTCATGGTCTTATAGGTGAAGATGTGCAAAAGCATCTTAAGGAACTCAACGTGGTGTGTTTGAGCATAAAGCCTCTCAGGGTGACCGATGAGTAGATCATATTGAGGGCATTCCCATTCTCACTCAAAGATGCAGCAAATGATTGGCTATTTGACTTACCGACTGGAAGCATGAATACTTTGTTAGAGATGAAGAGATTATTCTTGGAAAGATATTTTTTGGCCTCAAAGACAACAAGTATTCGAAACAATGGAGAATCTCTTTATGAGTATTTAAAGCAATTTAAGAAGCTATGTGCCAGTTGTCCACACCACAACATACCGGAGTAACTTCTCATCCAATATTTTTATGAAGGATTGCTACTAATGGAGAGCAGTTTGGTTAATGCGACAAGCGGTAGGACACTTTGCGAGAAGACTCCCATTAAAGCCAGGATATTACTTGAGCAGATGGCCACTAACAACTAACAATTTGACACTCGGAATGACATTTGATGTGTAAATGAGACAAGCACTTCATCCATTGAACATCATTTAGATGAACTAACATCTTTTGTGAGACAGATTACAGTTGGATAGGTATAAGTGAAAGTGTGTGGAATATGTTCAAACACAAGCCATCCAACTAATGAGTCCCACCGTTGCTATAGGGGAGTATGGAGTACTTGAATACTGCTGGAGGGAACTTCTCGAACTAATATAACCCATACTTGCAAACGTATAATCCAGGTTAAAGGGATCACCCCAACTTGAGTTATAAAGGGAATCGACAACAAAATTACTTCCAAAATCGGCCACAAGTAGCATAAGGATTTGAACCAAGGAAACGAGGAGCATAGGGAGATTTTTCTTCCAGTTCCGGTACATCTTTAAAAGAACTTGTTACGAATCTTGCTGCCAACAATCTGTAATTTCAACAAGATATACAATAATTACAACAAAATATACAGCAATAGTTACAACAGTGTTTACAACAAATCCGATAGGAGACAGAAGCAAGCCAACATAACATGGAACACCAAATGGGTCAAATGATAGTAAGGCTCAATCGCCTAGAATCGTAAAGTGGAGGAAAATTGCCATCATAACTCAATGTGAACCTGAAGAATGTCAATTACATAACCTTAAGGAGAGGATAGGAGATTAAGGGTCCCAAAAGAACTCTAATAAAGATTGCTACTGAGAAAGAGATTGAGAAGGAATTGGGAAAGGAAAAAAATCTATCATTGAGTCCAAAGTTAAATTGTGAAAGCCCTAATATTATTCAACCGACTCTCTATCTTTTCCGAGCAGATTGATAAGACCAAACAAGGAGGAGAAGGATAAAGAGATATTAAAGACTTTCTAAAAGGTAGAAGTCAATATACCTTTTCTCGAGAAAATTAAGCAAATACTAAGGTATGCCAAATTCCTTAAAGAACTATGTATATATAAGAGCAAACTGAGGGGTGATGAGAAAGTAATGATGGCTGAGAATGTGTTGGTAGTATTGAGAAAGAAGATGCCTCCAAAATGTCAGGATCTAGGTATGTTTACCATTCCTTGGAAACATGGTAATATTATGATCAATAGAGCTCCATTGGATTTGGGATCTTCTATTAATGTGACGTCTCAATGCATTTAGGCTTCTTTAAATCTGGGTCAATTGAAAGAAACGAGTATATTCATAGAACTAGTTGACCACACTAAAGCATATCCTGATGGTGTGGTTGAGGATGTTTTAGTGCAAGTGAATAAGTTAGTGTTTCCTACATATTTCTATGTTTTGGATATGAATGATGACACCTCATGTAATTTGATACCTATCTTGTTGGGGAGACCATTTCTTAATATAACTCAAAATAAGATAGATATTTGTGAAGGCACTCTCACAATGGAATTTGATTGGGGAAGTGATTCATTTTAATATTTTTGATTCCATGAAACATCCTCTTCATGATCATTGTGTTTTTTTGTTGTTGATGTGATTCATAATTTGGTGCCAAAAATGTTTAAATTAAATTGCAGGGATCATTTAGAAATGGTTTTAACTGAGGATATGGAAGTAGAAGGCAACATTGATGTTAAGATGGGAGAAGAGCTTATGAAAATGACAGTCGCATTATACTTATTGGAAAGCTCTATAAAAGGGTGTGATTTGGCTTCTATACAACTACCTGAAGCTCACTAGAAGTTATTACCTTTTAATTTGCAGACACTAGAATTGGAATTGAAGCCACTCCCTACACATCTAAAGTATGCCTGTTTGGGAGATAAGCAGACTCTCTCAATTATCATTTTGGTATAGTTGACTTTATCTCAAGAGGAGAGGTTGGATTGAATGCTGAGAGAGCATAAGAAGGCCATCGGTTATGCATCTAATAAATTTAGATGTGTTAATGTTGATGAAAGGAATATTAGTGGACTTAATTCTCATGATTGTCATATATTGTTACAAAGCATTCTTCCATTAGGCACGCATGCCATCTTGAATAAAGATGTGATAGGTGTTTTGATAGAGTTAGGGGACTTCTTTCGTCGAATTTGTAAACGAAGTTTGAATAAAGATGACGTACAGAAGATGTCTGATGAGTTAACTTTAATCTTATGTAAACTTGAAATGACATACCCACCGGCATTAGTTGATGTCATGGTATATTTGGCTATTCATTTGCTAAATGAAGCCTTACCTGGTAGACCAGTTGCTTATAGATGGATGTATCTAACTGAAAGCTATTATTTAAATTTATCCTATCACTCTTAAAAGTTAACTAAATAATGTCTTATCTAATTACGGTTAATCATTTGTTAAGATCCCTAGGTACGCTAAAGAGATTTGTTAGAAATAAAGCACGTCTAGAAGGGTCAATTGCTGAAACTTATTTTGTTAGAGAGTGCATGACATTCTGTTCAATGTTTTTAAAAGGAATTGAAACCAACTTTAATGTGCCAGAGCGAATTGATGATATGGTTGATGGTAGTGATATATTAGTGTTCTTCCAATGATGTAGGCTAATTGGTGCTAGCAAAACAATTGCTCTTCCTACAGATGAGCTAGAGATTACACATTGGTATGTGCTTATGAATTGTCATGAGATTAGGCCCTTTATTGAGTAAGTTTTTCTATCCTATTCTGAAATTAAGATATGTAATAAGTAGAGATATTTCATATAATCTTGATTGAATTTTTTTCATCCACAGTAAGCACATGGACGAGTTGATACAACAAAGTCCATTATATGTTGATTGGAGACATAGAGAACAATTTTCTTTATGGTTAAACCATCAGATGAGAAGAAGCTTTGTACGTTTATTAACTAATTTTGATTTGTTGCTATAGATGAAGACATTAACTAGCTCCCGTGAAGGAAGTATCTTTGAGTTTTTCTATAAATTCGCATGTGGACCTCATAGTTTGGTGCAGAAGTATACTGTATGTAATACAAACGACATGTGATTTCGCACTAAAGCCCGTGATCTGCGTAAGATTACACAAAATAGTGGTGTTGCAGTGATAGGTAATTATAGGGAAGATAATATTACATTTTATAGGTTGCTGATAGATATTATCAGGCTTAAATATGTTAGGGTAAAAATGTTGTGCTTTTTAAGTGCAATAGGTACAATCATGGAAATTCGAATATGAGGGTCAACGGCATTGTAAAAAGCATCAACATAACTAACTTCTGGTTCAAGGATGACCCATTTATTTTCGCAAACCAAGCAAAGCAAGTCTTTTGTGTGGAAGATTTGTTATTAGGCCCAAATTGGCGAATTATACAAGAATGTGAAGTTAGACGTGCGTATGATATCCCTTTGCATGGCAATGAAGAAGGTTCAAATTACATTGAAGAGTCTGATGAAGTTCCAGTGGAAGTCAAAGAATGTTCCTTAGAGTTTTTAGATTGAAGTGATATTGCATTTGATATAATACATAATGTTTGAATTCCAAGCAACGTTTGAATGCCAATTTGGAGGACTTACAAAACAAGTAGTAGTGAGAATAAATGTAATATTGTTTTGGAAGAGTCCACGGACGGCGATGATGAATAAATTCTTATTATGCAATTGAACCTTTTTTGTTTTCTCTTCATTTTTGTATGCAAATTTTATTCAACCCTTTATTTCAATATTAGATTTGACTGTCTAAATGTTATTTTTGGTTAGAATTAGAGCTCACCCTGTTAAAAATAGAAAAAACAAC
>JAOQMP010000210.1:32095059-32108248 GCA_027563575.1 Erythroxylum pedicellare | reverse complement strand
GGATCAGTTCGTGTCTGCATTGCATTTCTTCATTTTGTATTGAATTGCTTATTCTGTAACTTTTTGTATAAATTTGTGTTTCAAAACGACTAAAGTGTTTTGTATTTATGAAAGGGCCCAAATGGCTATTGAAATTTCTGATGACTGTATTATGTGATTGAAAATGTTTACAAACTAAAGTGGGCCTTATGTGATGATTGATTTCCGCATAATATGTTTGTGGTTTCAAAAAAAAAGAAAATTTTATACTGATTTCTGAGTGATTGAATGCTCTAGCATGCCACCCTCGTGGGGCACGAGCTCGGACATCACCCATCGATGTCAAGTTCGAGTCCTACAGGAGTGGAGTGTTACATACAAAGAATCAACAATCTAGAAGGAGTGCACAACCATGCACTTTAGCACGCCCTTGCATTTTCATGGTACTCGAAGAATTTTAATTATGCACGGTCTAATGCATGACTGTGCATAACCTAAAAACCTATATTTTTATATAAAATCAACATTTTTGAGGCAAATAAAGGAAGGAGACTTTAGGAGGCAATTTATAGTTGTGAAGTCATTCTCATAGGGTGATTTTGGTCTACGGAAGCAAAAATCACAAAGAAATCACCGACAGATCAATCAAAATACAAGATCAAGCCTTCATATCACAAGAACTTTCGATAGAAGACAATCAAGGACATTTATAATTATGAACCCATTGTTTTCGATTTGTATTCCTATTTATGTATGTTTGATTTTGTGCTTGATCATGTGTAACTAAATGGCTAGTTAGTTTTTAGGTTAGATGAACTTTATGTTAATACTTTGATATGATTTAATTCCTTTATTACTGTAATTGGTTTGATTGATTATTATGATCTGATTATGTGTTTTATTTATAATTTGATTTCATACATAAAGATTAAGAAATCTAGGTCAAACAGATCTATCGTGATTATAAGGAGTTGATTGCAACCCTAGAGATAGGAAGACATAAATCCTACATATTAAGGTGAAACCTAATAAAGAGTATCATAAATCGATAACACAGTCTTATAAGATTTAACCAGATTAATTTGGCTAGAGACCTTAGGATTGGTTGTTAGCAAACTTAAGGTCAGCTACTAGCATACCATAGGAGTCTCCACAGTCCAGTCAATCAGCAAACAATTGCATGATAAAAGATCAATATGTTAAGGTTTTAGAGGGATTAGATCCTATATACAATTTTCTAATAACAATAATTTTCTAAGTGAATTCCACTATCTCTATGTTCATTATTGTTTCCTATTTGATTTTAATAGTTTTAGTTTTAATTAATTTTAATTAAAATCTAAAATCAATCCTTAGGCTAGATAATTGGGAAAGGTTAATTAGTAGTATTCATCATCTTTGTGGGATCATTCCGTACTTGCCAATACTAACTACAGCTACCCCTCGTACTTGGAGTTTATTACATAATTGACCAACTCACAAAATAGGTCAATCAAGTTTTTAGCACTACTTCTGGGGACATTGATGTTAGGAAAACCTTAATATTATTACTCTAGTCATTTTTATTTTATTATATTTTATTATATTTTATTGTATCTTATTATATTTATGACTTAGCAATTTAATTGTCTTTTGAATTCCTCTACCCAATCTTGAGTTTGTGGTTTATTGTAAGAATTACAATTAATTGTCATAACCATAACTCAAAATGGAAGGAGGGAGTGGATAGTATTTTTATGGGTACCAGAATATGTCTTCATAAACTATGACGTCATCATATGGGAGAGTTAGGTGTGCTCACATGTTTTCGGAAGCTTAATTGATATTTGGACCATGTTGCGACATTCGTAGGAGTTATCACTCAATCATAAATGCCAAGCACTAACACATAGACGGGAGCAACTTAGCATGTTTAATCAACGTCATGGTACAGTGTATGAGAACAACTACAGTTTACAGTGGAGAAAATTGTATACTTGTAGATGGAATGATTACGCTCTAGTTAGATATTTATGGTCCCAAACATCTCCATATAACGAACCAACCTTGGAAGATAAATTAATGGAAACTAAAGTGAAATCTGACCGACACAAATTCAAGAGTGAAGAAAAGATAAGGGTTAACTTCATAAATAGAGGGTAATTCAAAAAGAGCTTCTAAAAGAAAAAAAAAGTATTGTAGATAAACTAATGGAATTCCTTTTAATAGATTATCTAGTTAATGTGAACTCAATGAGAGATTTTCTTCACCTACATATGATGAGAATAATTTGAGTTTCTAACCATCTCAAAGTGAAGAAGAGACAACAATCAATTTCATGAATGAAGATACATTTTAAGAAGGCGAGGAGGTAACTATTGCTCTGAGAGATATGACGATTGAGTTTATTCGAGAATTAAACATAAGGCAACAGGAAATGGAGGCTCTTATATACAATATGGTGAAATAAATAAATAAATTAATGGATATATTATCTAACAAGATATAAGGGAGTTTGTCTGGTTCTACTAAAACTGATACTATCAACTGAGAGGCAATCAAACTTAGTAGTGAAAAAAAGCTTCCTAAAAAAAAAGACGAAGAAACCTCCATCTAAGAAGAGGAATTAGAGAAGTGGCTAAAGATAGTTGAAGAAGATGAGCTAGAAGCCTCTGTCCAAGAAGAACAATAAGAAGGGTGGATAGAGATGACTAAGGAAAAATTAACAATGGAGCTAAATAAGGAACCTACTGATGAGATGTTGGTAGTAACATTAAGTACAGAGGGTTTCCAATTCCTCAAAGACAAATTGTTTGAGCTAGCTAATAATACAAGAGTTTTATTATTCTTTACATTTTTAATAGTTTGTCATCAAAAGGGGCATTAATGGAGTCTATTGGTTTTGTTAATCTAATCAATTATGTCATTCTAATTATCTTATAATAGGTGGCTTACTTACGAGCAATAAAACGCCTATGCGGAGAAAAGGGTGGAAGCAAGATGCTAATTATTGATCCTCCATGATAGAAACATGCATGTTACGTCGAGCTACTGGCACTAAAGAAGTGCTATATAAGAGGCCAACCATAAGTTAATTTTAATTTTATTGCAATTTCTTTATTATTTTACTTTTTCATAGTATTATAGAATTTTATTTTTGTTACGTTATTTCTTTTGTTTTTATCCTTTTCCTTTATATTTTGTGAGGATGTTAGTTTCATATTGGATGGATCAAATCAGAAAATCATGATAATCAAGATATTACTAAAGAACTTTCTCACTTGCATATGTTCTTGTATTGTGTATATTGAGGATAATGTATAACTTTAGGTGTGGGCATAATTTTATTGAACCTTAAGATGATTTCTTTAAGCTTATTATAATCTTGATTATAATATTTTATGAACTGATGTCTTGAATTGGATGAAATTTTTCCATGAATACTATATCCTTGTTAAATATTATTTGAATTGTTGTGCAAAAAGATGTTGGTTTAAATAGCATTAGTTGTCTAAGTCATATTTTTTGAAATAATTGAAATATTCAAGATAGATGAAAATTGCATAATATCTACACCCTTAAAGGAAATTTTAAAAAATTTTAAAGCTCTTTTTATTCTTTCATGTGTGTTATCAATGTATAGTAGGATAATTCTAGAACTTACTTTTATTATACATATTGAGACCATATTTGTTAAATTAGAAGCATTTATATGATGAAGGCAATTAGATTTGTCGGGCACCTACCCTCGCGAGGCCCGCACCTGACGTCCTAAGTGACGTCTAGACTTGCCTCCCAAAAGGGGGGAAAACCCACACTAGTCAGAAAATGGAATCAAATTTTGACTTCTTCGGCACAATTGTAGCTCCATGTCTCTAGTTTAGTTTGAAACAAAAATCATCTCATTCAGAGCTCTATAGCTCAAGATATGATTAAAAATCCAAAATATGTTCATAACCAATTCATGCTTTTCCAACCAATACCCCCATTTTCTTTCCATCAATCTTTTACAAATCAACACCAAAGGCTACCAATTTTATGAAGAGATATAAGAATGTGTTAGGAAACTATTTCCTTAAAAAGTAAGTCATTTGGAGGTCAGATGGCAAAGTTATGGCCAAAAGAGTCAAATATGTTCAAGTTTGTGAAAACCTCATCACCATCACGACTTTTTGAAATTTCCCTAGAGGCACGATCAAGACGCGATCGTAACTTCCCCTTTTTATTCCTCAGACCTGTTATCTTTAAAAGACCATAACTTTCACTATAGATGTTGGATAAAGGTCATTCTTAGGCAGTTTCGAAGAAGACTTCTAGACCTACAACTTCCGTGAACACCCTAAAAAGATATTTTACCTCCCAAAGCAAATTTTCAAATTAATGTAGCTGTCCCGTATGTACATCCCATACAGCATTACTAACTTATAATGATCATATCTCTCAATTCCAATATCCAAAAATTTCATACTTGATATTATTGGAAAGATAAAAAGATAATCTACAACTTCCTAAAGACAACATTGTCTAATTCAGCCTAGATCAATACAATTTCTCCCCAGAAGTTAGAATACACTTTTTACCCTTATGAAAACTAGAAAAATGCAACATACAAACTTTGAGAAATCATAAGCAAGACATAATTATTTTTCATTAACATCAATAAATAAGAGTTTTACAAAGATTTAAAGGCATTTCAAGCCACAGTACATTCTTCGTTTCATAAACAAAATAACCAAGATGTACATGAGCAAATAAAAACTTGAAATGTTGTTAAAGCCTTGGATTTTACATAAACTACTTTAAAATTCAAAAAGATGCAAATTTTAAGTCATTCCATGTCTCTCGGTTACTCGATCTCTTGCTCATCACATGAAGATGGGACGGAAGGGGGGGTGAGCTTAAAGCTCATGGGTAACAGTTTTATAATCAATAATAAGCAAAAACCATTACAATATTCATTTCCATTGTAAAACTCACATTGAATCATGAAAGGCATATTTCCTAATTCTCAATTTATCAAACAATTTATAAGCAACCTAAATCATGCATTCAATAAACTTATCAACACATAAGCACATCAAAATGGTTTGGGAGGTCCACAAATAGAACAAACTAACACATTCTCATTAAATGGTCCTATGTAGTTGTGAACATAATGAACTAACACAATCTCACATAGTGATTTTTGTGTATTCGTAAACATGAGGGAGTCTACTAGCGGGCAGGCAGGAGAAACCTTTAGTCGAAGTGCACTTGACATAAAGAATGGACCAATCAAAACCAACATAAAATGTATTTCATAACTCGTAAACTTGTTGCCCAAAATGGCACTTTTTTCATAAAGTGATTTCATAAACATAGTATCTTTTTCTAAAATCATTTTCATATTCCTTTCATAAATCATCGATACAATATTCACATACCAAACACATAGCACTTTCTCAAAGCATTTTGAGAGTAATAAATGCATATTTATGATGCAATTGAAAACATTTATGTTTCTTGATTTGGAAGAAACATTTATGGCTTATTACTCAATTACAAAAATGTAAACCACCTTGAATTCCTTGCTTATGACTTGCTCAAATGTGCCTCTCCTCTTGTTCCTCTTGTTTTTCTTGATTCCCTTTTCATAGGTAAAAATCCCAAATTCAATAGGGTTGCAAAATTGAAAACCTACAAAACATATTCAATAAAATTGATACTAGAATACTTAAACTCATACATTTTTTAGGCTTTTTGAACTAAAACCCTTCCAAAAATCCAAAAGATTAAGTAAGACCTTACCTTGAATCTTCACCAAATGAAGAGTTCCTTGGCTCTAATGAAAGCTCTTCTCTCCCTCTTTCTTTTTCTCTTCTTGGACAACCTCAAAATCTCTCTTTAAAGCTAAGAAAAGATGGAACCTAGCTTAGTTTTCTCTTCTTTCCTCTCAAACCACTGAAACTCTCTTCCTCTCTTTTTCTCATTCATGTTTTTTCTTTTTCAAATGCATGAAAAAGTTTCTTCTTCCCCTTTTTACCCTTAATGATTGTAAGATGTCCCTTTTGCCCTCCATTTATGCCTTATGTCTTTTTAAACTTAAGTGATCTTCCAAAAATGCTCTTTTATGCTTTCTTACCTCCTTAATTCAAGCAACACCATACTATACTCTAACTAAATTTAGTATCTCCTTATGCTTGAAAAAAATCATGGACTAAATTCTAGGAAAATAATTAAAGTAAAAAGAGTAAACAAATAAATAACGAAAAATTTTAGGGTCAAACAAGATTTACCAACTTGCTTAGCCTATGTCTTTGAAAATTATCATACCTTGAAATTTACCTTTAGGAAAAACTAAGATGAGCCTTAGCCTTTTTCATTAATTAAATTCACACTTTGACCTTTATCCTATTTTTCTTTAAAGACCTATTTATTGTTTTAAACCTTGAACACTATTTACATATTGAGACTTGAAATTTGTGAAAGGCCCAACATTTCCTGAATTCTGGTAGTGAATGAATATTTAAAAAAGAAAGAAAAACAAAAGAAAAGAAGAAAAAACGAAAAAAATGTTTATGGTACTAATAGAGTTGCATTGAAAGGACCTATGTATTTTGTAAATAAATCTTGTACTATTTCTTTGAGTAAATTCCATTTAAATTAACCTTTATTATTATTCCAATCATGCCATACATAAGCCCCATTATAACCATAAAGACCTTTTGATTTTTATATCTAGTTTGTAGATAAGCGGTGGAGAAGTGATTTTATTACAAGCCTATGGTAAGAGTTATAATATGCATTAATCAAGAGTTTTGGTGTTTTTTACCCTAAACATTTGAGCATATTGAGTAAAATCTTGGTGAGGTTGTAACGAGATATGCTTTTGATTCAATGTGATTATTGATTTGATTACTGTTAATATTGCTTAGGAAGTTAATTTTAGGACAACTTTACTCTAATTGTATGTTAATTTGATTTAATAGGATATGATGATGTATAGTATGATTGGACAAGTTGAGATTGATGATCGATTAATGTTGTAAAATTTATATTTTTGATTATGGTTTGCTTGAGGACAAGCAAAAGCTTAAGTGTGGGGATGTTTAAGAGATGTATATATGACTATATTTTACTACCATATTTGATTTATTTTGCTTGATATTATATATTTTTATCATATATTTGGTACTTAATTTGCTCCAAGTGTGAATATAGAGATTGTGCATTTTTTGCAATACTCAGTGAATTCTAATTATGAATCGTCTAATCCACCACTATAAGATAAATAGGTTTTAGAGACAAAATTATCAATAGAAAGAGTCATTGAAGAAACTATCATAGGTAAATTTTAGCAACGAAATATTGCATATCTGTCAATAAATTTAGTGACAGAATATCCATCGGTTAATTTAGAGAATGTAGTGACAGAATATCCATTGGTTAATTTAGAGAATGTAAATTGTAAATTCATTGCTAAATTTCAGAACAGAAATATAAAATTTTGTCGTTAAATTTACCAACGAATGACATCATCAGTTGCTAAATTTTTCATCACCGACAAAATATATCATTCCGTCTCTAATTTACTGATGGAATGATATATTATATCACTAATTTTACTAAACTAATATTGTAATTATGTCAGGAAAGTTAACTATGATAAATTTCAACGACCATTTCTCACTTCTTACTAAAGTTTTCTATTGATAACCTTGTAAATAATATAAAATTGATTGATAATATAATGTAAAAATTATCCTTATTGGTGATATAATAAAAAATTATAATGTAAATAAATAACTATCATGAAAATAACTGTAAATTAAGAATTCATATAAAAACTTAAGAGTAGCAAAAAATCAAATACATTCACTTATCCATTTAAGCGATATAGTTGGTGAAGACAGATGCTCTGACTGCTGCGATGAGGTCCTATACCTCCCCTTTAACTCATGCACCTCATTATGGCGTAAGGTTATGCACTACATCAGCCTGTATATTGTGCTTCCAAGTTGAATGACTCTCTCATTTGATGCGAATCACTTACTAGATCTAGTTGTAGTGGATGTGAAGGATTGCAAATAGAATGTGTTTGCAAATGAACCTAAGCCGAAAATTCTTCCACGATGGTCCCTACCACCCACTACATAAAGATATGTTTGACTCTCACTAGCAGTTTCAGAGTTTTGAGACTGTTGTTAAATGCTTTCTTGTATTTGATCCTATCGTTATAATTGTTTATGTTAATAAGTGATAATTTTTAAAAATTAATATTAAAGTATAGATTTTACATACATGAAGTTGATCACATTGAGTGTTGATGAGGTCACACCATCATGCTTCTTAGTGAGGGTGTGTAAAAAGAGATGGCATAGTGTAGACTTCCTACCCCTAGACTTTTCCTACATCGGGATATAATTGTTATAAGTGAACTATAATTTACAAAAATTTTGGCAGAGTTGCCTCTATTTTTATGATATTTACTACTTGTTTAACAAAAAAATTCTCTCAATAATACAACCATTAATGGGATCAAATATTTATGGCATTATTATTCTCCATAATGTCCATATATTTTCATTCTAAATTTCATACATGAAATTACATTGAAATCAAATTTCATACTTCTAAGTACAAAAATCAAAATATAAGTGTAAATTTTTTATATTTATAAGTTTCTCTACATGCATATGTTGAGTCATAAATCCTCCAGTTCCCCCTCTGATCCTCTATGTTTAGCATTGGACTCTAAAATGGACATTGTCGTCGGCAATGCCTAATAATGTTACCAACAACTCCATATTTCTTCAGATATATAAGAAGGTCGTACACCATTCTTGTGTATTGAACCAAGAAAGTCTCTATAACATGTATGAACTCACCTCTCCTATATATTATAAATTACAGTATGAAATTTTGAATCCCAAAAAAATTCTTTTTGAAACAAATACTGTAAATAGTTATAAACTACAATATTTATCTTATTAATGTATAAAATTAGATAAAATAAAAAAGATTAACGAATATATTTTTTATACCTCAAATCTTGAAAATAAAAATCTTTTTTCTCTTGAGAGACATTCTTCCATATATAACTCTCATGATCTATCTTCTCCTTAAACTTGGATGACATATTTCTAGAGCATGTTCTAGAGGGAATCAACCTAATATGTAAGTTATTTTAGATCATTTTCAAATTAAACCTATAGCTTCATTATAAATCTTTAGTGTTATCATATATTACAAAATTTATAGAATTTCACTCACAAATTATTGACAATTGTGATGTAAGTTCTTCCATCAACTCCTTTAGCTCTCGGCTAGATGCCACCTCCATCATCTGCAACGTTTACCCCTGATATCTCTATTGATATAGGGGTGGTGGATGGTGTAAGGTTGGTGGATGATGCAGCAGGGCTAATGGATGATGGAGCAGCAGATATAGAAGGTGAATGTACAGGGAATGTAAGTCAGGAAGGTGATGCCTCATCTAGATGTCCAATAGTTGGATGTATAACACCTAATTTTGTGGCATCTGTAGAAGGTGATTCTTCTCCTAGAAATGCACTAGCTCCTCCAAATCGTGGTAACCTTAACCTTTGCCACATCATATACTGTTTTCTCTTTTGTGACATATTTTAAACCTGAAATTCACTTTTTATTAAATATTCTAGCAATACGAAAACATAAATTAAACACAAATATCATTATATTGTTGATGCTGTAATAGATTTATTCATATAATATTCTATTGCAAACACAAATTAATCACTATCATCATTTAATTATAAATCAAAATCATCATCATCTTTTTTTTTCTTTGAAGAATTAGAATCAAACTCAGGCTCCTCTTTAAATCTCTCGCCCTCCTCATCCCCTCCAGAAGAAATTTCAACATATTTATTATTTAGATCGTTCAAAGGTTCATTCTCATCATATGTTACATATGCATTTATTTCATATACATCTTCTTGAAACACTTCACTTTCAATTCTCTTATTTTATCCTTTTTTATATAATTCAAAGACACTTCTAGGTTTTACTTTGCAAATGAAAAACTAATATGAGTTATCTTGTTGTAAGTTGGGAAAAAGGACACAATACATGTGGACCACTTGCTTCGCCAACACGAATGGTTCAAATTATCTAATTCTTCTTTGCTGGTTGATTTCAACTAGATTGTATTGGTTTTTCACTTTTAATTTAACATTAGGAGTTGGATCAAACCATTCACACTTAAATATCAAACTCTATTTTATTGGCGATACAGGGTACTCAACTTCAAGTATCTCAACAATTTTACTATAGTAATCCATCAATTCTCCTTGTACCCAAACCCTACTATTTACTGTTGCCATGCTATCACCATGATATTTTGTATAAAATTTGTATCAATTAACAAAATACACCAAATATGATTTAATAGTTTGCATAAGTCCTTTCGCAAGATCACATATGAACTTGTTTTATATTGGATTTTCGGAGGCTTATAGAAAAAGTTCGTATTAAATAATATAATGTCATTTTAACACTTTGATATGATAATTCAATCATTTTAATTATTCCAAGTGAAAACTTACTTATTTCTCGAACCATAAAGAAAAGTGCCTTTCAATTTCTTTATTGATATCATCATATGTTGTTTCAAGCACTAGCTCGTGTGACCATTCCTCGTATAATCTAAAAGCATTATTATGTATTTTATTTGTGAACAACACTAACTTTGAAAACTTAAGTAATCAATTTCAAAATCAACTTAAACTTATTGCATGGAAGCTTAAACCTCTTCACAATTCAATAAAATGTAACTATGGGAAGCCTCAATTTCTTCTTTTGTAAACATTCTTCTTGTTGAACATCCATATGTTCATCCTGGATATATGGAAATGGATAAGTTACCATCACCATCACCCATTTCTCCCCCATCATCATTATGAGGAGCATTTCTTTCTCTTGTGTGCATATGCAGCTCAAAATAATATGAACAAAATGTACTTGCTTCCTCCACTAAATAAGCAGTACGTATTGAACCTTTAACTCTAGCCTTTTTTTTTTTACCTTTTTCTTCAAGTGATCCAAATACCTACATTATAAATAGGGTTACTACAATTATGTGATTAAAACATGCTATAAGTTTTATTTAAATATTAACTATAATTACCTTTCAAATGGATACATCCATCGATATTGAACTGAACTAGTAAGTTTAGCCTCGTGTGCTAAACGTATATGTAGATGCTCCATATAGTTAAAGAAGTTTGGACAGAAAATCTCTTCCAATTTGCATAAGATAAATGAAAATTTCCTTTCTACTTTTTCCATTTAAGGTAACTTTATTTCAGATGATGTTAAGCTTTTAAAAAACAAAATTAATTTTGTTATAGCTTCATAAACTTTATTCGATAGGAACTCCCAAAATGCAATTGGAATTAGCCTTTGCATAAACACATGACAATCATGACTTATCATCCTAAATAATTTGTACTTCCTCATGCCTATATACCTTACCAAGGTCGAAATATAACCATCGGGAAAAGTTACAATTTTCCGCCATTCACATAAATTTTCCTTTTATTTTTTGTCCAAAGTGCAACATGCTTTTAGATATTTATCCATGAATATATCTTTACCTAACTCATTCCTTCTACAAAAATGTTTCAAATCAGCTCGTAATTTTGTATTTTCCTTTATCCTCCCTTCAATGTTCATTATAGTGTTGAACAAATTGTCAAAAATATTTTTTAATATACATCACATCTAGATTATGATGTATCAAATTAGTTTTCCAATATGGAAAATCTCAAAAGATACTTTGTTTTCTCCACCCAAATTTTTTACTAATGCTTTTATTAATTTCTTCAGCTTCAAGTTCTGTAACTTTTGGTAGCCCTAATTTGTCAATCTCCTGTAATATCTCTTCACCAGCTTTGTGAGGGAGAGGAGTTGTTTATACCATCCATTTTACATTATGGATTCATAATAATCACCATTAAGAAAATATATCCCTCATTAATACACATCCATTGAGGCAAATTATAAGGAGTGTTTATAATTGACCATGATGAATTTTGTTGGCCAGATTTACCAAAATGTTGGAATCCATCTGTTGACAATCCCAACCTAACATTTTTACTTTCAGCTACAAACTTAGAATGAGTGTTATTGAAATGTTTCCATGAGAGGGCATCTGATGGACAACTCATTGTTCCATCTACCTGTTCTTGTTCATTATTATCAGATCGAAAAATTAAGCATGTATGATTTAGCTAAAATGGAAGATTTTAAACGTTTTTTTATAAATCAAATTTCAGCAGAAGCAAGATAACCAAATCAATATGCCAAGCCATACATGATACGGTGTAAGGAAAATAATTTACATAAAAAAGATTGAAATTATACCGACTCCTCCACTATAGCTTTAACTCCTTGCGGTGCTATCATATCCTCGACAATGTATCCTCCCCTAGGTAATATATCCTCTTCTGAATATTGTATCCTTGACCAATTCGATATACCACTTGTTCTCTTTGGATAACTTGGTTAAGATCCTTCGGTGGGAAAGGAGAAGAAAACTTGAAGAGATTTTGCCTTAGAAGAAAGAAGCCAAAGATGAGACACCTCTCATGCAAATTTCAGCTATCTCATGTAAGATAGTAGAGAGAGAGATAAAAATTCAGCAACCCCTTGTATTCTATCTCTCAATTTTCGGGCAAGCATCCAAGAAAGAAATCAAGTGCATCCAATGCATCACCTCCTTCCTTAATAAATCATAAAGAAGCCAATAAAAGAGACATTTTTAATTTGTTTTTAAGATGGCTATGTGAAAAGACCAATAACCTAAATGATACATATCATTTTCAGTTTTGTGATGAAAGAAGGAATATGGTCCATCAAATGCACCTCTTTCTTCTTTAATCCAATGAATGCTAAAAGGTTATATGCTATTATTAAAAGACAACCATTAAACCATTTAATGATATGATTATTACTCCATTTAATGATGATTAAGCATGTTAAAAGCAAACTAATGATAAATGTGAAGCTGCACAATTAGCCTAATAAAACCAAAAATCCACCTCCTTTTATCTTTAATATTTTTGATTTAATTTAATTAATATACTTAATCAAATTAAACCAAAGTCTAGACCATTTATAAATATTCATATGGCCTTCTAATTAACAATTAATTAAAGTAAGCCCAACATTCAATCATAGGCTTTAAAACCTCTATTTGTATTTCTTACTT
>JAOQMP010000210.1:32066618-32087311 GCA_027563575.1 Erythroxylum pedicellare | reverse complement strand
TAATTTTATATTTATATGTTGATAAAATAATCTTTTTCATATTAACTGCGGTTATTATTTATACATGGAATATGTGAAAATAATATTAATATAAATAAATAAATTGTTTTTATTTTAAATTTATATTATTATAATTTTTTGAGATAAGGTTGGTTTAAGTTGTACAGTACAATATTAAAAGATTAATTTACAATTTTTTAAAAAATTATAAATTATTTTATAAATTTAAAATATTAACCGAAGTAGTATGACTGGTGCCAATATGGAATGGTGACAAAATCCGATCTAATTTCAGTTTCAGTATTCGTAACATTTCCTAAGTCTCTTGTTCCTGGGGACGTGTAAACTAATGGTAGACAACGGAATATGTACTCTAATTTGACTACTTTTTGTTGTTTTCCAAAACTTTCTTGTTCATTTGATTAGACAATTAAAAGCAACATGTTCAGATATGATTTAATAGTCGGCCGGTGGTGATTATCCACCAACTGTAAATCTCATTATGAAATAAAAATAATTTAAAATTTATTATTTTAATTATTATACGAATAATATTTTTACTTTTATCATATTATAGGGTCAGCGAAACTACACACCATTTTCCTATTCGATTATGCTTTGATAAATAGCTTATGGTGCGCGTTGATCTGAACGGATACACATATTACGTTTGTCAATATTTACTCATGTCGAAACTTCTTTTGGCTTCAAGTATAAGCGCTAAAGAATTGAGCTGAATTTGCATATAAGTCAAGAAGCAACACTTACGAGCTCTGCAATTGAAATTACGAAAATTCTAGGTTTACCTTGCTATTAAGAGTTCAGCAAGGGAAAGGGAAAAATGGAGAAAGTGAAGCAGGTTACCTTACATGCATCTAGGCTCAAAAGCAGGCATTATACTCCCCATTCACGAGTGGTTATTGAAAAGACACTAGAGAAACATGATGGTAACGAAAAATTGCCCAATTGCCCATGACCCCAGTTTGCAATGCAGCCTCAGAAATTTCACTCTAACCATTATTCTAACCCTACTTTTGTTAGGTAATTTGATGTCCACTGCCACAATTTGGAGGCATGAACTAAGTCACTATCCACTATTCCTGAAGTTGGTAGGAAACCGCACAAGCACACTCCTTTTTCAGAAAGAAAGTTTTCGATGGCTGCCTTTTATGGAATCTTCACACGTTGGAGGAATTTTTATACCTAAGCAAAGACCTAACAAGCCTATGCATTTGACTGCTTTAGAGACATTCCTTATGGCTCTTGATCATCACTGCTTCCTCTATGTCAAGGAACTAATTTCCTATTTCCTATTGGGTTATAGAAAATCGAAAGGAAAATCCACCACCTCCTCTTCAACTCAAAGGTTCACTGGGCCATTCAGGACACAAAGCGCCTTTGATATATATTCAAGTCCTGAGAAGGCATGCATGTCAAATGATATAGTGTGTTCGCAAAGCAAAACCTAAAAACTTCTAGCTAGCTTGACACAGAAATTATTTCTACTCACTCATTCAGTGGAGACAAAGCATGAATAAACAACTATTAGCTGCAAAGAAAGACTAAGTACACAATTCATGATGAGGTGCACAAGAATATATAACGAATTAGTCCCAACAGAACCATCCCTTTGGTTTATTATGTTGAGCCACTTTATGACTGCAGCAAGAAGATGCCATCTGAGTTAAAATCAAACATAATACAAATATAGAAAAAGAAAGCCAGAAAAGCAAATTTTGTTTTTATGCAAACTCAGTTGTGTCATCATTCAAATGGAATATGGTGACTCTGAGAGGTCAGTTCAGCTAAAAAACATAGAAAGCAGAATATCTATTGCTACCAAATTTTGATATAAACTGCTAGCTGTTATATCTAACGTGATTCCTTCTAAAGAAAAAAGAGCTAAATTCGATTTTCTTTTCATATTTTATCTTTCAAGATTCTTTCTTGCCTTAACAGAAAGTCTAGTCACCAATGGCATGGGGGGCTTTATCTTGCTGCTACAATGTTCCATATTTCAAAGACTTAGCTGGTCCAATAAACAACAATTTATGAGTACGTGAAGAAATTTAATATAAGATTTCACACTTAAATTATTGAAAGACAATTGGATCAAAATATTTCCAGTACTTGGGATTTTAAATGTACCAACGAGAATCTTTTTCATGGACTGAACCAAAGTAACAGTAGAGTCGACAAACTTTTTCATCTCATAATTTTCTATTTCCCAAGAAAATTCCTTCTGAAGGGAATCTTTCAACTAAAGCTAAGGAGTGATTAATCATCTCATAATCTATAGCTTTGCAATGATAGGATATATTGAAGTGGTCTATAATATTTTTTCCTCCCTGTATTGTTTTGGTCAAAAGTGACTCATTGGAATCATTGATGGGGTGGGTGCTTATGACCAAATATTATAAGCATTCTTTTCTTTACTGCTCTCCCCATTAACTGAGGTGTCTTTGCCATCAACATGGTTTTGGCAGTAATCAAGTGATCGCATTATATCATAGATGTTGTGACTAAGAAAAGCAAATGAAGAGCTGTGGAATGGTGAGATTCGGTCTTCACGTTTCTTGTTGTGACTCCAGCCAGATGCTTTTTGTTTCGTTTTTGGATTTCCATTTTATTTTTCTGATAAGAGTGATTTCTGACTGACTGTCAATCCAAGCACGAAACATGTAGTTGTTCAGTAGTTTACATCTTTCCATTATTCAGTAGTCAATTGTGGGTATAATGGCAGAACGAAGATGCCAGGGTTGATGATTTTAAGGGTAAATTAATATCTATGCCGATATGTTTGTGCTTAGTTCAATTAACATATGTATATATATATATACGAATTCGTCGCAGATGACTTTCAGATGTTTAGAGTAACATATAAGAGCTTGATCAAGCAAAAGCATCTGCTTCTATTGCCAAATTTGATATGCCAACGACCCGTTCTGCACTTTGACGTGATTCCAAGGAAAAGAAAAACTCTCAGTGATGAAAGATTTACCACGCATAGTACCAATTTTTCCAAGTCTTCTGATGGGTTGACAGCATCCTGCAGATATTAAAATAAATATTTGTTCCTTGACGGACATTGCACACGGGGGCTATTCTTTCTATTTATACGTAAAGTCTATGTACGTATCTTTTAGGTTACTTCAAGACCTTCTCATATATTTGTAAATTATTACTCCTTAATATGAGTTCACCTAAATCAATTAGCTTTGCCAACGGGAAATAACCATCCAAAGTTTCAATACTTGTATTTACTTTCACAAATTTTCCAATTTGTGAAAAAAAATACATTTTTTGGTATTAAAAAAAAAACACCTCTCTTTCTGAAGATTAATTTAAGCTCTGCAGCAGCAGATTGGAGACGCATACCATACTATACCACACTACCATTGCCTACCGGCAGGTACGGTGGGTTGTGGCTTCTGAATTCTAGTGGAACTCCAAGATCATTGTGTCAAGCTATGATTAACACCATGGATTTGACATCACTTAAAACGGTTGAAATATAAATTACAGGGAAATTCTTTTGACTGCTGTATGATTGGAAAGAAGCAGTTTCACACTTTCGTATTAGAAGCAATTTGTTCCCTTTAATTTATGCTACTTTTCGTATGTTAGATCAATCACAGGAAAATTCCCCGTGAAAATAAAATTGATATAATAGAAAAGTACAGTTAGTACACAATTAGAGAAGATAAAATATATAAATCAGAGAAATTGACCAAATTCTAAGTGGAACATCAAGCAAAATTTGCGCAATCCAATGGTGGTCGGCTACAAAGTGCTGTGACTTATACCAGCAGAAATGATTGCTACGTTCAAAAAAAAAAACAAGAAAAAAGAAAAGTGGAGGTCAAGTGTAACTTGCCGACTAATAGATTGGGGCATATACTATATTTTGGAATCATCTTTGTCTTTTCTTGAAAATTGAATGAATATTATTAATTCAAGTTAAAGCTTATACGTTGCTACAGGTTTTGAATAAACAAAACGAACAAGTAAACATACCGTTTAGTGGGAATTTTAAAAAAACAAAAAAAACCACTTTTATGATTTTTCTTAATATTTAAAAACTGTAGGAAACCAAAAAAAAGAATAAAAATTTTAAACTGAAATAAACATATTTTTATTAAATTTAAAATAAAAATAAAAATAAAAACAAACAAACTCTACATTATATTACATGACATTAACTAAGAGGCTCACCCTATTGATTCTTTTGAAAATTGTTGGCCTTTAGGGACTCATAGTGGGAATTTGTTTTTTTCTTCCATCACCGATTAAAGAAATCTACAATTTTCAAGACTGAAAGTGATGGTTTATGCCCTACGACTAATTGATTGGTTATAGTTTAGTGACAAAATAACTTAAAGACATTTTTTATGTTGTATATGTTTAGCTATATATGAGAAAGTCCATGGGATAATTATATATTGCAAATGAAAGTATAATGAGATTATCATTATGAAATTCATATTATATTTATGTATTATCCCTAAATTATTTTTAGTTATTGGTTTATTGAGGCTAGATATTAATAGAACGTAAAAAGGATAGCATACATTATGTTTTTTCTTGCGAAGAAAGTAGTCAATCTCAAGAGTTAAAGTATAGAGATACTTAAACAAATGTGTGGAAATTTGCTAAAGAACAAATTTACTAAACTGACTTGATATGAGAAATTTATTTGAAACATTACTTATGTATCTATAGAAATTCTCATTGTGATGATTGTATAAATAATCCTTTGACTTGAGGTCTCAAAGTTATCTGATAGGGATTGATATGTCTTTATACTACTTATAACCTATTTAATCATAGGTTGTTCAGTTGGTAGTCATTGGATGTAGCACGAATTATATGAAGGTTGTTATGTGATCAAGATATGATTAATCACCCTAAAGTAATTAGGGATAATGTTCTGTTGTTCTTAATTAGTATTGATTTAGCAAATCTTTGGCCAAGGTGGAATAACGCTTTGTAAATAGTTTACAAATGTCTTTAAATAAATTAGTAGCTAATGACAGAGAACTAATATGATTGAACTAAAAAATAGTATAAATTATTTCATACTCTATCTAATCAAAATATTATATGATGAAGGATAGAATTATACTAAAAAATCATGCACAGAAAGGTTAGTCAAAACCACTTTAACATTCCTAAACATTTGAGTAGTTATATTGCATTAGTAAATGCGAATTTTGATATATGATTGTAAATTGTTTAATTAAAAAGAATTTTAAACGATAATTAGTTCATTATGACAAATCAAAATCATCTATGTTGAATGTAAAATCAAACTACTTTTTTTACGCTAAAAATTGCAAGTATGTGGATCGTTACTTGTAGTAAAAAACAGATATTATCCTACAGAGATTATGCTTAGGTACCACTTAATTCAGGTTATGCTTTGTTTAAGATTCAAATTCAAATAATAAAAACTGAAAAATGAACTAAATCAAACGAACTAGTAACGAATAAATAATGTAACAAAAATGCAGAAACTTTGATTTTCAAGATTAAAGATTAATGATCACTTTTTTCCTATCTTGTCTCCCTCTTACCTTACTGATTGAATTATGCCTCACCTAAAATGTCCTAATGTTTCAATCACCCTCTCTTAAGGTGTAATCAAATGTCCCTAGCCAAATTAAATGGAATTGACCATGTAATCCCTCAATCTACAAAATCAGTACACCAATTTAACTAGTTATGAAGATATCCTATGGGTAATCAACTAATTAGTCTAGATATTTCTCTAACTAATCAATTAACTTGATAAATGCAGGTCAATAGGGTGTTAACTCTCATTGTGCAACCCTACACAATTTACCCAACTCAATTTCTCAATATATTGTTAGGTTTAAGAACAACATTTATCAAAAGCATTCAATCATTCAAAACAACAAAGTAGGAGTTGAACAAGTAGTTTAAAAGTAATCTCTACAATAAATTCAGCCACTCATAATAGGAACAAGTTCAACCATGTCCATATTCTCCAAAATACAAAACATATTAAAAAAATAAAAATAAAAATACAATGGTAGCTTTCTTCCCTTTTTGTTTCTGAAAATCTAGAAAATGGAAGCTTGATGGAAGTTCTTGGTTATCAGTCCCGATTCCCACCTTTTACAAATGGAAGCTTGTGACTTTGCTTGAACAGTCCATGAAGAATCTGAATGGTGGCTATCAAAAATGTGTATATGTAAGGAAGGCTTTTTTAGTTTTTTTTTTTTTTGTCTTTTAGTCACTTAAGGTTTCTTTGGAGTCCAAAACGACTAAAAAGTCCCATAAAAACTTGAGTCTAGAAGTGCCCTCGCATTTGTACCATCACTAGCCACAATCATGGCCCTTAAGTAAGCTCTCTGTCACAATTGTGGCCTGCCACGATTGTGGGCCGATCCTAGTGCTTTAGTCAAGATCATGGGCCTATGTTATGGCCCGAGTTCCCTTCGAAACTCATTCGTTCTTTGATATTGAACTTAAAATACTGGTAAACACAAATAATTAACAAACTAACACAATTTTAACCTAAACACATACTAAATGATCGAATTAACGGCTAAACACAAATCAAACTAAGCCCTAAAACACGATGCAATTTACACTTATCAATCTACACTCTTCATCTACTTTTGATTTCTTTATTATGTTGATTATGTTAGTTGGCTTAAATAATATGATGATGGGTTAATTATTTCATATGTTTGGATATAAGGAAACCTTAGTTATTATCTTTGTATGGATTGATTCTATTTTATTTACAATTTGAAGTTATTATCTTATTGATGATTTAATTGAAGAAAATGATTGGATCATATTTTAAATTTTGTTTAGATGATTTAAAAGAACTTGTATATGAATGGATCATGGATTTGATATTAAGAGTTAAATGGGACACTAAATATAAACTTATATAAATCCTCTTGCATTAGGGTTAAACTTTTTTGGACACTAGATATAAACTTATATAAATCCTTTTATATTAAGGTTAAACTGTTCACGAAATTTTACAAATTTTATTTTATTCTTTTAAGTCTTAATCTAATAGGGATGCTACTTAATCAATTTAAGGATAGGTGATTGTTAATTGAACGAGAGCAATTGATTACCTCTAGAAATTTCCTTGGGCTATATTATATACCTTTTCAATAAAATGAATCACAAATAAAACATGATACTAGGGAGAGACGCTTATAAATCTTGCATGAATCTCTCGATTAAATGTTCTAATTTATTTCTAATGGTTCAATTAACTTTGGTTTCAATTTATTTTATTTTATTTTTAGATCATAATTAACAATCCCTCACTTTAATTATTTAACTAGCAAATAGTATCATACTTTATTAGTTTTCTAGTGGTTCCTTTAAATTTTTTTCAAATCACAATTATTAATCAATCTCTTTAATTATTTCACTATAAAATAGTAGGATAGTTTATTAGTTTTGTAGTAGTTCCTCATGGTTACTATTTTGTTACTACCAAAGTATAGGTGCAGTTGCCTTAGCTTATGAGTAATATTTTATACAAAAGAAATCTAAGTAGTAGAAAATGTTCATCAAATTTTTAATGTCATTATTAGGAAAGCAATTGGTATCCAGAAGACTCAAATACTATTACTTTAGTGATTTATTTTTTTATTTCATTCTTTATTTTTATTTTTATTTTTGATGCTATTTTTTTTTATCTCAGGTGTATTTTTGTTGTATGATAAGGATTTGAATGTTCAAACTCATTAAAGGAGATCTAGAGATTGATAAAAAAGCTTCATTAGATGCTCAAACTATAAAAAAAGATAATAGTCTAAAGCTTACACCTTAACACATTAGAAGAGCACATAACTATACTGAAATAAGTGAAACCACCACTTATGGGGATGTAATCTAATATTACAAGACTAGTAATCCTTACAAACTACTTTAAATCAAATTGAACATCATTTAGAAGTTGTAGCAATATGTTCAATTTAATAGGTTTTTTAATGAATATTTCAGTCCAGATATCATCATTTTTTGAAGATATTTGCAAGTGACAATTCAATTTGGCTAAGATTATTCCCATTTTAATTGAGGTATTAAACAAAATTAGTGGTTAAAGTCACTACCTATGGCTTAAATCACAATATAAAATAACCTAGCAAACAAGTTCTTTACAAAGTACTTTTTATAAATAAAGACTGTAAAACTTAAAAAAAGATATCATCCTACTTGTAATTTGACAATAAAACACTTTGTGAAGCATAAGAGAGATTTAAAGATCTATTTAGCAATTGCTTTCATTATGGATTTCTAATATAGATGCATTTTCTATAATGGTTTAGCCTACACAACAAAGCAAATGTTTGATGTTGTCACTAAAATATGAAACTAAAAAAGTTACCCTTAAGCTCATAAAAAAAAAAGCCACGAATAACTACCAATGGTAGTTTAACAAGATGAGAATAAACAAGCACACAAGAGTACATAATGTGGACGTTGTCATTATATAGGTAGCTCAGGTAAAGGATTTCACAAAGAAACTTAATAGCATGAGTACACTTAAGATTAATTCAAGTATTATGTTAATAACTATATAGCAGAGGACATATGAGCAATAAATGCCAAGTTAGAAATTTGATGGTTGAGTAAGTTGAGCAAGTGGATTGTATAAGGAGTTTCTAATAATAAAAGAACCTATATAGCAATACCTACAATCTAGGGTAGAGGAATCATTAGCATTTTGTTAAAGTAATCAAGCAATCTAAAAATGACCTTTACCTAGATTTTAACAACAAAATTGATAAAAGGAATTGAGCCTAGAAGAGATAATGGAAAAATATATCCAAGAATGAAGCTTGTATGCAAAATCCAATATGGTAGTTAATATATCATAAGGGTTAATGTATAGTAATATAGTATCTAATCCTAAGGAATATGCAATGGAAATTACATTAAGGGTGAAGAAGAGAAAACTAATAACATCGAAAAGAAAGAGATAAGAGAGAAAGTTGCTAAAGATGTAGTGTTAGAGATCGCACTAGATGAAGAAGAAACCAACATTCTAATTCTAAAACTAAATGATTTAAGAACTATTTAAATTTCCAGTACCATTGGAGGTATATTTATAAAGAAGGCATTAATAGACTTATGGATTATTATTAATTAAATTTCTTATAAAATAGTTAAAAATTAGAGCTGGGTTTAAACCTAGTAAGATGATAATCTAATATAAATCAATTAGACATCTTAAAGGTATTAGAGAGTATATTTTTGTTAAGGTTGATTAGATTGTTTTTCTAGATAAATTTTATGTCCTTGTTATGGAAGAGAAAAACGAAGAACCTCTAATACTAGGTAGCACTTTCCTAGCTATAACAATAACAATGACACTCAGTATAAATCTTGCTAAGGCGTGGGATCTTGGGAGGTCTAATAGTACGCAGCCTTATACCTAACTAGTAGAAAAACTATTTCCAAATGACCCACATGAAGTAGGAAGGAAAAAATGAATAAATAAATAGTAGTAATGCAAAATACTAAGTAAAATGATAATAAAATAAATAAATAAAATGGTTAAAAATGAATTTTTTAAAATAAATAAATAAATAAATACAAATTATAATGATGATGATGATATATAACATAATAAATAAAATAAAATAAAAATAATAACTATAAAGATAAATATATATATATATATATATAATACTAATAATCATAATACCACGGATAATCATAAACATAATAATAATAAGAAGAAGAAGAAAAAGAAAAAGAATAATAGTAATATTATTATTAGTGATAGTATTAAAGATGGTGATGAGAATGACAATGATAAGAACAATAATACTAATAATATTAGTAAGTAATTATATCTTAGGCTAACCACAAGAGATAAGAGTTAAGAAATTAAAGAGGACTGCCAGGATCTCTTTATGAGAGATCCTTTACCTGAATCCTAACATGCCAAAGTTTTCGATTGTGGGTCATGTCCTCAGTAAGTTCTATCATTGTCATATCATCTTTGATCACCTCCCCCCAATTCTTCTTAGGCCTCCTATCTTTCTCTTACAATCGCTAAGTACAATCCTTTCCTAGCTATATTTAGAGTAATTATAAATTGTAGAAAAGGTGAATTAATGCTTAGGATTAAAGAAGAAGAGGTTATGTTCTTAATCTTAGATGAGAGGAAACAATTTCTTATTAATGATAACTTATGTTATGCTAACTATTCTAATCTTTTTGTAAGAATTTATCAAGCAAGAGATTGAGGTGCTAAATAAGACAAGGAAAATAGTTAGGGAACAAAATAAAGAGAAAATTATAGGAGAAGAGCCTTTATTGGAATTATTAATAATTAAGATGAAAGGAGAAGTAAACATATTGCCTTACTAATGAATTAAATATAGAAATAAAGTCCATTTAGTTAGAAATGCTTGTTAAGAGGAAAAGCACAACTAAACTTTAAGAATTTTCCACTACTCTTTTTGAGGATTTTTAATTAAGAATAATTTTTTTATTCTTATATTCGTTTATAGTTGTTTTCATAGGATCCAAACTTACTTCAGAGCCATCATCTTAACCTTATTTTTCTTTTTCTTTTACACATTGGAAGGAGAAAAGAGCACAAAATCATGTTTTTCTAAAGATTAAAAAGATATTCTAGTAAAAAACACAATCTATAACACCTTTATACTCTAGTTTATGTTTTCACTTTTACCAATCCAAGAGGAGACACACCCAATAACACACCCATGTTCAGGTTTATTTTTAATTTGAATGATTGTCAAGGCCTAAGACAAGTTTATTTCATAGCTTTTTTCTATTTGATATTATGAAAACTAGAACATAAAGATACATGGTCTAGGAAGCTCTCGTATCCTAACTCATATTGTTTGAAAAGACAGTTGCATAATAAAATATAGAAAGAGACAGGCTTGTGAAACATGTTTTGGGAAACTCTTGTATTCCAAATCATATTTTTCTGAAAGAAAGTTACATAATAAAATATGGATAGAGACACACTCATATCTCATATAGTACTTTAGAAAATTTTAAAACATGTTTGAGTACCAAACAAATAAAAAACATGACTCTCTCCGATTTTACTTAGTTTTCTCTCAATCTTTTGCTCTCATTTGCTCTCATTCATATTTCTTAACACTATGTCACCTTTTTATTAAAATTTAAAGATTTTGGTGTTTTTGATAATTTCATCATAAAATCTTATTTTTGAAGAAGAAATTGAAGGAAAAGATAAGCAAACAATATTCCAAAAGTAGAATAAATGTAAAACCTAAAAGTGGATGTTCTTCCAACTAACCAAGACGGTCCATCCTCCAAGTGAGAATTTTATGTTAGCTTTCAAAAATTCAATCCATAAAGAAAGGTATGCCACTCTAATAGCTAACCCTTTTAAGATAAGTAGGTGTATGAATTGGAATGCCTAAGATACCATAGGCTTGGTGAATGAGGTGAGGTTTATGAATGATAGGGTTAGTTGGACCCTATTCTTTAAAAAAAAATGGAACATTTCTATAGGTAGTTAAACCTTAGATGTTTTATCTACTTTTTAATTAGAGAGATATATAGAATGGATTACTTAGAAAGGATAAAGTTTAGACTTGAGGGTAGGCCATTTTAATGTCAAACACAAACTTTGGAAAATAGTATCGGTTTTATCCACACATATATATATAGAATATGATTACTAAAAAACCTTTAAAAATTAATTTTTCATGGCATATCTACACTTAAAAAACTTTAAGTGAGATATTACATAAAAGGGATAGTATGACCCCAATAAGACCAATGTTACTTTTACCGCCTCTTTTTCCATTTATTTTTTACATTAGATAATTTCCTATACTATTTTGGAAAAGAGAAAAATTGAGGGAGTGGTGACTCAAATATTTTTTTTTACTTGTTATGTAAAATAAGTTTTTCAATTTTTCAATTTTTGGTTACCATTTAAAGCACATGATGGTAAGATAAAGGGAGAATTTTATGGAGGTTCATAGCTCATCTTCGTAACTAAAAATCTAGGTATATTCTCTAACCTTAAACAACTAACACTTGCATGTTCAATGCTTTCCCTCATCATAAAGGCACCACGATATAGGTTTTTAGTTAAAAGAGTAAAGGAAGCATATATTCTATTTAGGCATGCATAAGATGCCTTTATGAAGGAGGCTACGAGATTAAAGCTAAAATATGTAAAATTGAAACATCAACAACTTATTTGGGAGAGGATTGATAGGCTAATGTCTATAATAGAGAACCAACAACCTAAAAAAAGATGGATCCTATAGAGAATTAAATTGATATTTGATGTGCATGAGCAATTAGGATAGATGTAGGAGTGATTGTTGACTTATTTCCACTACATAATGTTTTTCAAAGGCGCAACCACTATCTCTCTCACATCAAACATTGATGATGCCTATTAAAGAGAGTGATGATGAAGACACAACTAAAGATTGATTTTCTATTCCAACTCTTTTGCCCTTTGTATGCATTTTAGTTTCTTTTCCTTTGTAAATTTCAAAACCTATATTTTACATTTAAATTATGTTATTTTCCTTTTATTCATTTTCCTTTTATTTTATTTTACTTTTAGTACTTTCTATGATTTTTGGTTTTCTTATTTAATTAGTTTTATATGTTAGGTATAAAGAGGTTCTTAATTTATCTCACATCATATAGCAAGAAACATCATTCAAAGAGGCTCAAAGATACTTCTTAATATATAATTTCTAATCTTCTTCACTTATTTTTGTACTTTTATTTATGTGATTTTTAAGAAACATTACAATTATTTAATCTAATTATATTTAGTTTAGAGAGTTATAATTTCATAAAATTAAATAATGACATTAAGGTAAATAAGTTTTTTTCAAAAAATAAGAGATTTCGTTAACAAACAATTATAAACATTCCAAGTGTACAATTGTTCTAGTATTATACAAAAAAGAAACTAAATTTCATGGTCATATGGGTCTCAGTGGTTAGCTCAGTCCAGTGCTCATCTCCTTATCATGTTTATGGATAAGCTATTCGCAATTCCCCTAGCTAGCAAGTTTAATCTGGTTTGAAGAGTAACCTCCTAAAAAACTAGCTCTGACTCCTAATTTGTTGTGTAAAAATCCTACAATTCCTTTCTTTTTAAACATGGTAAACCATTGAGGCCTAACTTATCTTGATTTCTTTTTAATCTGATAGTGGTATATTGTATAATGCTTTAGTTGGCCGTTTAGTATGTGATTAGATGTTAAATTAAATAATTAGTGCATGTTTAGGTTAACATTGTGTTATTTCATTAGATATTTGTGTTTTGAGTTTTTTTATGGGTTCGAGTATGCCATTGAGCTTAAATTTCATGTATTTAAGGTACCTTGGTGTGTTGGTTAGTGTTTCAGGTCAAATATAGAAGATCGGAGGAAGCCTAGAAAAAAAACCAGGGCCACTATCATGATAGAAGCTTGGTGAAGGTGCCACGATCATGGCCTCATCTACCACAGTCATGATAGAAGCAAAATTTGCTGCCATAATCATGGACGCAGACACCCTTATGGATTTAAGTTTTCAAGGGAATTTTTAGAATTTTTGGGTACAAAAAACCCTAAAATAACCTAGAAAATAACTTTCTAATCTGTCACTTTTGGGAAAACTACAAGAAGAGAGAAGAAGAAGACAGAGAAGATGAAGAAGAGGAGAGAGGAGCGGAGCCGGCTTCTATTGTTACTGCTTTCCTAAGGCATCCTGATCCCCTTCTAAAGTGTATTTCATTCTTCTCTCTTTTTTCTTTGACTGTTGAGATGGATATGAATATGTTGATGGATTTGGGTTTGATCATGATGTTCTAATTTTCTTTAGGGATTTTGACTTGATATGATGTTAATCTAGTTATTGTTATGTTTAATCCTTTGGGTGTTGTGATAAATAGCTATAACTTCATGCTTCGGTAATAAATCAATAGAGTGAATCAAATGTAAAACGATTGGGTTGGGTTAATAAGAGTTAAGCAATTTAATAGACTGCACAATTCATCAAATCGGTTATTATACAAAGAGAGATCTTATGTGAGACCCGATTGTTTTTTAGAGAGCTTAAGAACTGATTAGGGTTTGAGCTATTTGTAATTGAGGGATTACATGTTTGGTATTTAACCTGTTTAGGGATTGTTAATTAGGGTTTGTGATTATAACTTGAGAGAGAGTAATCCTACTTTCGATAGTGTAGAACCGACACCTCATTAACACATAAATGACTAGGTTAGCATTAATGGTAGGAAAAATTCCCTTTTCTCATAATTTGGAACTTCTTCTTGTGTGATTTCTCATTGTAAATTTGGTATAGCTCAATTAAATTTCTTTTTGTGATAATTTAAATTTTAATTTTCTACCAATTATCTTCACTTGCTTACTTTTCTATCTACTTTTTAGTTTCATTTTTATAATTCTTAGCGCCATAGATAACTCATAATTGAATTAATTCACCATTCCTCTAGGGATCGACATCTCACATACTACACCCACGCCCCATGTGCTTGTAATATTTTGAGGGCTTATAAATTATAAAACTTGCCCATCACCAAGTTTTTGCTGTCGTTGCCAGGGAGTTAGTAGGATTAGTTTAATTCTTTTAGTCTAAGAAAATTTTTCCATCTCTTGTGATTGTGGTATCCAATCACAAGAAATTAATTAAAAACGAAAAAAGGGAAACAAAGAAGAGAAGGAAGCGCAAAGTAGAAGACACATCAATTTGGATGTCACAAGACAATAACTAGGAATCCGCAAAAGTTAAATGTCCAAAAGAGATAGAAAGAACGATCATAGAGGAAACACATTATAGGGAGCAAAGGACCCTTGCAGAATTCAATAAGGCACAATTTGGTCAAGGAATTCATCATGTTTATTTGAAAATGTACAATCTAGGTTGGCAAAACTACCCAGATTTCTATTGGTTTAATAATATAGGGACTCACATAGGACATCAAGACCTATTAGGATTTCAGTAAGATGAGTCCAGTTCATGGGATTCTAGATTGGGCAAGATTATGGATAAGCTTATAAACATGGAAGAGGCTCGAAAGAGACTGGAAGAGAAGTTTGAGCAAGTAATGAAAGACCATGCCTCTTCTATTCATAACCTAGAACTTTAAATGAGACAACTTTCTCGTGAATTTTGTAAAAGAAGTGTGGAAAACTATCTGAGCAACATTGAAGTACATTTAAGAGAGCAGTGTATGATTATCACACTTAAGAGTGGGAAAGAGCTAAAAGCACCAACGAAAAAACAAGCTGAATCCCACCTTGTAGAAGATTAAGAGAAGAAGAAGGAGGGTGACTCAATCAGGGAAATTGATATGGTCAAATCTTTAAAGGAGCAAGAGGAAGAAAAAAAGATGACAACAGACATAGAACTTGAAGCAGATATAAAGGTTTCTATTCATGAAGTGAAAGAAGAAGAAGAGATGAGGGTGACTGAAGAAGAATAAGAACAGATCACCCTCTTATAGGATAAATTGTTGGAGTCATTAAAAGATTTAGGGAGTTTAATTATTCCTTATTTTATTGACAATTTGTTAGTAAAAAGGACATTGCTAAACTTAATTAGTTATCTTAATCTTATCAACACTGTCCTTTTGATTTTCTTCCAACATGTAACTTATTTACAAGCTACAAAAATGAAACAGGGCAATACAAGTGGAAGCAAGCCACTCATAATTGATCCTAGCTGAGTTTCAAAAAATGCAAAGTCAAGCTAATGACCATAACTTGGCATGTTTAGTAGTTAGGTTTAAATTGTTGTGCTGTTAGATTTGTTTTAAATTATATTAATAAGTTTTTATGATTTGGAATGGGTTGGACTACTAATTCCCTTAATATTTTGAAGCAATTATAAGATAGGGCACCAATTATGGGCACCAATTATGGGCATCAAGTTCATTTAGTTTCAGACTCCAACCTTGTCACCACCTTAATCACCATAACGGGTTCTACACTTTAAACCTTTTCTTATCTTTTATTTTTATTTTCAATTTTTCTCATGTTTCTCTTATTTCATTATTGTTATTCCCACCTTATATATTGTTTGTTTGTTCTTCTCATATTAAGGACATTGTGTTGTCCAAGTATGGGGGCTTGTATGCATTATATGTTTTTTATTTGAATGTGAATTTTGCATAATGTCTGTTAGTTTTGTTTAGGATTGCATCGTGTTACTTGTGTGAATGTGTCAATGACTAGGACTTAACCGACTCGATTTAGCTTTAAACATAGTCTTTTAGGTTGCAAAGATCTATTAGCTTGTGAAATTAGTTTTCTAGGATGTTTCGGTCAAATATGCATGTTAATTAGGGCATGATGTTGGTTCATTCACTTTAGAATTTACCACATTCAATTATAATTTTAGGTCAATCGAATACGTAGCATTGTTAGTACCTTTTCATAAGAATGATTAGCTAAAGAAATAAGGTATGCAATAAAAAAGTGTGTTTTTTTAATTAATAACTATTTTGCTGGCCCTTTTTGAAACAAATCAGGTTATGAATAGAGCTAGTAGTCAGTTAAGAATGTGATGTAGCTGAATAACTAGGAGACATTCATCACAATGTTTACCTTCACATTAATGACATTCAAACCAAGCCTTTTAATAAAAACATAGCCCAGTTTAGTAACAAGGAGACATTCGTCACAAATGTTTGCCTTCACGTCAAAAGGATTGCTCATTGGTTAATAAATCATACCGATCTTGGTGAATTGCTTAACATTTCATGAAAAGCTACTTAAGGATAGTTACAATTTTGACTAACTAAATAATTATCAATCTATGTGTAGAGTGAATATGTTTGAAATTAAGGTCTTGATTACTATGTATATTTAGTTTGAAATATTTAGACACAATTTTCACAAATTAATAAATTAAAACAACTTAAGGGATCATGTTTATTGTTCAATTTATTTTGTGAAGTTTAATGGCATTGACCTATTATTACATATGTGTATGTTTTGTTGTTAATTGTGTTTTACTTGTTTTGTCTTTGTTTAAGGACAAGCAAAAGTTTAAGTGCAAGGATGTTGATAGTGGTAGATTACATAATGTTTTAGAGGGTAGTTTGGTACGTTTTTAGTTGTTAAATTGAATAATTAGTGCATGTTTAGGTTAGGATTGTGTTATTTCATTAGACATTTGTGTTTTCAGTGTTTTATGGGTTAGAGTATGCCATTGAACTTAAATTTCTTGTATTTGAGGTGTCTGATGTGTTTGTTAGTGTTTCAAGTCAAATATAGAAGAACAAAGGAGATTCGGAGGAAACTTGGAGCAAAAATCAGGGCCACGATCATGATAGAAGTAAAATTTTGTGCCACAATCATGGCCTACAAGACAGAAGACCGAACAGCCTTCCAGATTTAAGTTTTCTAGTTTTTATTGCTTTTAATTGCCTTCATATCTTGATTTTGATTACAAATCCTTATTTTTTTAATCCAAATGTGAGATAAATTAAGTGGAAATTACGTGAATATTGCATAAATATTAATTGAATTGTTTTGTGAATTTTGTATGAAGGTTGAAGGGAAAGTTCTCATAATTTTGCATGAAAAGAAAAAAAATATGGAAGTTGGTTACATAATATGGTTTATATTAGAATTTGCAATTAAAAATCTTATTTCAAACATTTGTTCTCATAATATTTAGTAATTCAAGGGTTCAACTAATTTTCTTAAGTGGAATGACATTTAGCTAATAAGCTGGAATTAATTCTAATGATATTAAATTAATTCTGGGCTTATTAGAGCTTGAATTATATAAATCCAATTAGATTTCTCATTTGGCTTCTAGGAAGGTTATCAAGCAAAGTAAGAAATATAAATAAAGACTTTAAAGCCTATAATTGAATGTTGGTCTTAGAATAATTAATTGCTAATTAGAAGCCCAAATGAACATTTAGAAATGGGCTAGACTTTCGTTTAATTTGATTATTTAAATTAAAACAAAGTTATAAAAGATAAATAGAGGAGGAATTTCGGTTTTGTTAGGCTAAATGTGCAGTTGCACATTTAACATTGATTTGTTATATTAAAAATGGTTTTACATGCTTTATCATCATTAAATAGAGCAATGATGTTATCATTAAATCGTTTAGTGGTTGTCTTTTAATGATAAAATGTAACCTTTTAGCATTCAATTGATTAAAGAAGAAAGAGGAACATTTGATGGACCATCTTCCTTCTTTCGTCACAAAATTGAATATGATACGCCTTATTTAGGTTAATAGTCTTTTCATATAGCCATCTTAAAGACAAATGAGAAGAGTCTCATTTATTGGCTTCTTTATGATTAATTAAAGAATTAAATGATGCATTTGAAGCAAATCTCTTCTTTCTTTTGATGTTAACCGAAATTGAGAAGAAGTGAGAAGGGGTTCTTGCACTTTTGACTCTCTCTCTCCTATCATGCATGGTATAGCCGAAAATTGCATAATAGGTGTCTCATCTTTGGCTTCATTCTTTTAAGGAAAAATCTCTTTAAGTGTTTCTTCTCCTTTCCCACCAAAGGATCTTGTTAACCTAGTTGCCTAAGGAGAACAAGTGGTAGATCAGATTGGTCAAAGATATAATAACAAGAAGAGGATACATCACCTTGGAGTGGATACATTGCCGAGTATAGGATAACACAACGAGGAGTTAAAGCTATAGCGAAGGAGTCGGTAATAATTTTCATCTTGTGTTTATGCAAATGCTTATCCTTATACTGTATCATGTATGGCTAAGCATGTTGATTTGGTTATATTGCTTCCGCTGCAATTTTGATTCCTAAAAAGTTTTGAAATCTACCATTTTATCCAAATTGTGCATGCTTTATTTTTTTGATCCAACAATTGGTATCAGAGCCAGTTTTCTTATGCATGATTTCGGTTCATATATGTGATTCATAAGTTGGTAATCATTTTTGTATGCTGCATATTTTTATGTGATAGAAACATATACGGTGTATGTTTTGCTCTTTTGGTTGTCCATAGATTCTAAAGTTTCCTTGTAAGTTTTGTTCATTTGGTTTGTAACAAGGAGGGTGACCTATCATCGTCATATTTCCTCCTTAGTTTCATTTTTAGGTTTTCTTTGATTATGTAATGGACAAATCATGTAATGATGAAGATGAAGAATCCATGGATTGAAGAAATGAAGAGCTAAAGTTTCGGTTTTGATTATGGTGTCTTGGCTAAATTTCTGTTTTTAGAAAAAAAAGTGATGGAATTTTATGAACATTTTTGTAACAAAGTTTCGGTTTTTACAAGTGCTGGAATTTTTATTTCATATACATGAGTTTCGGTTTTGGTAAAAAACCAGTGCAGATTTTTGTTTTCTTTTGGAAAAAAATTCGGTTTTATGAAAATCAAATTTTTGTTGGAAAAGAAAAGCCATTACACACTTTTTACCAAATAGGTTGGGTCATGTAAGCGAAGAGTTCGAAGCGGTAGATCCAAGTCTAAGAAGAAATTGTTAGGCTTAAAAGCCTTGTAACTTTATTTATATGTCTAGTATGGATAATTAAATGTGGCTTTTTAGTTCATGAGATGAATGGATAAATGAATGCAAATAATATGTAATATTATGTGATTGCATGCCATTTAGAAAATTTCCAATGTATGCTGCATATAAAACAATAGAGGATGGATAATAAATTGCATTTAGACAAGATGGTATTTATTAAAACTTAAAGCCTAAAAAGATTGAGTGGGAGAGGATGTTTATGTAAGAGTCCACGGTCTCCATATGATGGCGCATTTGCATATAGTGAAGTGTTACTCCACACTGGAGGGCACGAATCCTAGATCTTGCATGGTTTGGGTCTCCTTAAGGATAAGTCCACTCATTTGTAGCAAATGAGACCTCCTACTAACGCATGGTTTGCAAGTACCTTTAGTGGATGAATCAAATAGTTACACACTCAACATATTTTATCAATAACCTGCCCACTATAGCTCTGTGGTAAAAGTATGGACCAAATCATGGCGCTTCTCAAAAACTTAAGCATGAAGATGCTTGCTAGTTTTTTGAGTGGGAGGCTCCCAGTTTTTCTTTTAATGGATAAGATGACCCACTATCACTTAGTCCGTTATAGATAAGAAAAATAACTATCGTATAAAGATTTAAATGTTTTTTAATTTTTTTTAAATCTATCATCATGTATATATGCATCATGATTTTATACAAAGTTTCAATATTGTTGACTAGTATGCTCATTCTTTAATAATTTATTTTTCAGACATTATCACCACAAAATGAATCCACTCACTTTGCTCTTGAATAATAACAAATTAGAAAATGGAGAGAATTTTAATAAATGGAGACATAACCTTGACATTGTTCTTCAATATGAACAAATTTTATAGCTATTAACTGAAAATGAGCCTGCACCTCCCATGGAGATTCAACTCTTGAGCTAGTCTAACAACATGAGCAATGGTAAAATGCAAATAAGACTACTAAGTGCTATATTCTAGCTTCTGTTAGCGGTATGTTGCAAAAGTAAATTGCTTGTATGAAAACTGCTAGTGCAATGGTCCATCACTTATATGAGATGTTTGGTATAAGGACCAGGTCTACAAGGGTGAAAGTTATCCAAATCTTTCATAATCTCAGACAAAAACCTGGTGAACCAGTGCGAGATTATATGCTTAAGGCTGAGGCTAAGAT
>JAOQMP010000210.1:32040047-32059165 GCA_027563575.1 Erythroxylum pedicellare | reverse complement strand
GCCATCTTAAAGACAAATGAGAAGAGTCTCATTTATTGGCTTCTTTATGATTAATTAAAGAATGAAGTGATGCATTTAATGCAAATCTCTTCTTTCTTTTAATGTTAACCAAAATTGATAAGAAGTTAGAATAGGTTCTTGCATTTTTGACTCTCTCTCTCCTATCTTGCATGGTATAGCCAAAAATTGCATGAGAGGTGTCTCATTTTTGGCTTCATTCTTCTAAGGAAAAATCTCTTCAAGTGTTTCTTCTCCATTCCCACCAAAGAATCTTGTTATCCTAGTTGTCCAAAAAGAACAAGTGGTAGATCGGATTGGTCGAGGGTATAATAATAAGAAGATGATACATCACCTTAGAGTGGCTATATTGTCGAGGATAGGATAGCACAACGAGGAGTTAAAGCTCTAGTGAAGGAGTCAGTAATAATTTTCATCTTTTATTTATGAAAATGTTTATCCTTATACCATATCATATATGGCTAAGCATGTTGATTTGGATACATTGCTTCCATTGCAATTTTGATTTGTAAAAAGTTTTGAAATCTATCATTTTATCCAAATCGTGCATGTTTTATTTTTCAGATCCAACATTAGTCTCGTGGCTTTGTCATGATACAAGCTAAACATAGTGTGTTTGATTTCCTCAAGAGACACTTCCATGATCAATTCAACTTCTAAGTGTATTATGAAATAGTCACTTAAGAAAAAGGCACTCCTCATGGCTTTCACCAAGTAGGGATCTAAAATGAGAGAATGCTAGTTCTCAAGATCTTCTTATTTAGTAACAAAATTTACTTCTTCGTCCCTAAAAGAAACCAATTTGTTTCTCTTTATTTGTGTTTGGATTGTTTGGTAAAAGAATCTAGTATTAGGGTCTACTTCTCTAAGCTAACTAATTTTGGATTTTTTTTCGAGAGATGTTAATTGCATGTTTTTAATGTTATATAGTAATATTTTAATGCAAATGACTCCAAAGCTCTCAAGCCTTGGTTTATTGGATCAAAGACTAAGGAATCCTAAAGCTTCAGAATTTCATTGAGGGAAGAGTTTTTCTATTATGAAACTGGAGAAGAATCTAAATTTTTAAGATATATAAAGTTCGACTTCATATTTTTTAGGTATTACTGGCATTGGAAAGCTTTTGAACCATACACCTTTTACCTCGGACCATCTTATATCAATCCTAAGTAGATTGGGTGTTTGAGCTATGTGTTGAAAAATATGAAGTGAGTTTTCCTTTTAAGCTTAAGGTAGTTTATTAAAGTGATAATAGGAGAGTGGTTGAATACTAAATAGTTGTGGAATGTGAAAGAGCTTTAGGGAAAATTCCTTTTCTAATTTAAGTTCATTAGGCTTCTATCATGTTTCTTCTACATAAAGTAAGCCTTACTTGGCCTATTACTCTAGGTGAACAAGTTCCTTAAATAATAGGGATCCTCCAGCTCTAGATTGCTAGCCATCTTAGCTCTAGATTGACCTTTTGAATCAAATGCATACTTTATATAATTAAAGTTGCCAACTATGATCTAAGATACTCAGTCTAGAAAGATCATCCTAAAGAATTGTTCTTTGAAGTTTAAATTTAGAAGAATAAATGATGGTAATTGATATTTGAGTACACAAGAGAGGACAACATATTATGCAGTGAAGTAATTGATCAATGTATTCCAAGTATCTGAGTTGGAATGTGTGAGGGTTAAGATTTACAATAATTTTGCCATTATAATGTTATGATTGCATAGTGATGTCCATTCCTTTTTTATGAGCTAGAGTCCTTTTCTAAATTGCTCCTACTTTATTTTAGTTTCCATTAAACTAATAAAATGAGGATTTTTTAAGATTCAAAAATCCTTGAGGTCTTACTAATTATTTGAGTTATTTAGTCCCCTAATGTTCACATTAGCAAATTCATTCTATTGAGAAGTTTGTTGGATTTTCTTCTTGGCCTTTTTCCTTTTACCTTTTTGGTTGATTTTAGAAGTTGAGAGAGAATCTAGCTTATTCTTTAGTCATATTGTTGAATTTTCATTAAGCTCACATCCATTTCCTTTGGGTGAGTTCAAATATAGAATATGATGAGTTGTTTTGCGATGTTGATCCTAATTATCTAGATTTCCATTTCTATCATTTTAGATGTCTATATTTTGTAGGGAGACTTGACTTTATAACTCCTTTAGCTTAATTACTTTAAGGTTAACCTCTTCAATTATTATCTTAGTGAGGATTTCCTTTGTTGCATCTAGCCTCTCACTTTCTTTTTCATCTTTCATATTACTTCCCTTCCCTACATTCTCTTAGTTCCCAAAATTTAGGCCCTCTTGCATCTTAGGAATTTAACTCTTTTTGTCATATTTGACTTTAAGATGTAAGATAATTTCATTATATCTGCAACTAACTTCAATGAATCATTAAATTTAAGGAATTTCATGGAATCTAAAAGTTGGTTTTCCATTTGTACTTTTATGCATACACATATGTATCCAATCATAATGATGTTACAATGTTTTCATCTAGTTTTAATGGCTTTCCCAACTTATTTGTAAGGTGACTAAAACCTTTTTCAAACTAGTATTTCAAAGGGACCTTATGAAATTTCACTTAAAATAGAATGCTAGTCAAACTGGATTTATCTAGTATCATTCCTAATCTCCAATTTTGAATAAAGAAAGGCCTTCCTTACACATGCCATGGGTCTCCTTTAACAATCTAAGTTGCCTATTCTTCAGCTAAAAATTTAAAAATAAAAAATCTTCCTCACTAATAAGGATAGATTCCAGACCATGTTTTCCCCATTTAGTGTAAGCTACCTCTTTAACTGTGAGTAGAAGAGTCTCTTCTCTAATAAAAATCTAACTAAGGTGGTCTTTCATTTACTAACTCCTAAGTTTAGCGCTTCATATGGAGGAGATACCACCTCGAACCCCTCAGTTTCAAGGATGAATCTAAGCTTAGTCAAGTTTTATGGGTCCTAAGCAACCACTTTGTTCTAGGCAATCAAAGGGAGGATGAGTAGAGGGAGGGACAGTAACATCTTAGGATAACTGAAGTCTGGTGGAAGGTTAGTGTCGTACTAAAGGGCCTTGTTGGTGAGGGGTGGTGCTAAAGGTGGATTATTGAATTGAAGGAAGGGATGGAAAGGCTACTAGAAACTCTATGCTTAAGTGATTCTGGCATAAAGAACAGTAGTTGTTTAGTTTGAGTTAAGGCCATACAATGCAGTTAAGGAAGTTGAGAAACATAAACTACAATTAGAGAAAGGTTAGGTTTAGGTGTGGTAAAGGCGGGGGGAAGTAGAGGAAGAGGGTGGGTGCCGTTTCACCAAATATATTATTCTCTAAATGTTTTAATTTTAACTACATTAGTTTATTTGAAAATGAGTTGTTGAACATTTGTTATCCTATAATTCTTATTATTTATGTGTTCATTTTTTATATAAGATAATTTTTCTCAATTCAATTAAAGCAAAATTTTAGTTAGATTAGGTTAAGATTAAATTCTATAATTTAATGTGCTTGTCTCGAGTACCTTCTTATAACTGAAACTTGTTTAGACTAATTGCTTTTAAGAATTTGTATAAGGACATGCAAAAACTTAGTGTTTTGCAATATTTTTCACATAAATTACATTTTTAATTATTTTTCTATATTTTCAGGTCATTGTTAGAAATGTTGTTTTAGAATGAACTTTCTCAAGAATTAAGAAGTTTAAAAAGGAAATCAAGAAGAAATATCAATTATAGCAAAAAGAATAATATGAAACACTCCCATGTCGGCCAGTATTCTTCTTAAAAGCTAAAATTTAAAAATAAAATTATGTGCATGGGTGGATGAAATTTTTGTAAAATAATGTTGAGGAAAAATTATAAAACATGATCATTGATATAAACATGTTTATACCTATATTAATTACTCAGAAATTAGAATTAAGAAATAATGAAAAAATGATTAGTGACACAAACATATTAATGCTCATGTTTATATGCAAAAAAGAGACAGTGAGAAACCTAACTAAAGACACAGGTGTGCTTGTACTTGTGTAATATTCCAAATGAGAAGCAATGACAAACACAATCTAGGACATGATTATGACTTAGACTATATTACTTATATAATTTCTTATAAATACATAAGGAAAACTTAATTTAAGATCAATTTAAGAAAAATTTTCCATTCTTTTGGAATTTAGATTACATTTAGTCACTAAAAAACAATAGGACCTTATAGGGAAATTAGGAGGTCATTTCTAAGATTAAAAAATCTCATATTTATCCCAATTGGAGCAGATCGTTATGACCAATTAAGATTATATACCTTTTCTATCTAATGAACTCTCCTACTCTTAAAAAATTAATTAATATGGTTTTTATGGAATTAAAAAATATAAAATAAAACCTAAATAAAGTGATAGCCAAGAAATACAAATCAAAGATATTAATCAAATAGAAAATTCAATTATAATTAAGGTTTAGAAAAGTACTTCCCCTAGTATCATCTAGTTATGATTATATAAACTCATAAGGTTTTTATCTTTTAGACTGGCATAATTTTCTAAAATATGAAATTGAACACTTTTAAGCTACAATTTCCTATTCCTAAGTTAATTATGTATCTCTACTAAATTAAAACCCTAAATAATGCATTATAACAATGAACCTCTTTGAAAGGTTTTAACCTAAATCAAGATAAATAATGTAAGTCTATATATAGCACCTAATTCAACTCTTAATATCCAAATCATGTTCACTCATAGGTAGGTTCTCTTCAATTTCCCATAAGTGAATTAAGATTAGATATAATCATCAGTATATTAAATTTGATTAAACGCACCAAAGATATCTGAAAAATATAAATCCCACTTCATCATTAAAATCGAAGCAAGATACACAAAGATGATAAATAATGTTTTTCCTATTTAAAAATATTAAGTATTTAGCTGCAAATAATGTTTATATAAAAACTTAATTGATAAAATAAAAGAAGTCAAGATAAAAAAATTTAAAAAAATTTATACTTTGGATAGCTTAATCTATTTGGATGATATTCGGTCTTGTTTCTATATTGAAAATAGCTCCAAAGTTGACATCCTAAAGGTTTTCTACCTTCTAGAGAGTGCACCTAAGTTTTTTTAATGGAAACAAATGATAAAAGTCCAAAAAAGTCTGTCAAATTAAGATCTCCATACTTTGAATATGTTATATTCGTTTAAGGCATAGTCTAAGAAACGATCATGTCCTAAGTCATGGATCCTTCTACTTTTTTCTAGGGAGGGACATGAGCTCTAACATGCCCGTGTCCAAGATCATAGATGTTTTTATAACCTTTTTAGTTATAAACACGAGCGGAGACATAAGCGTGTCTCCATTTATGTTACACTTCAAAAAATCTTGCTAGCTATTATAAGGTCTCCTTCAAAAGAACGGTTAAAGTCCAGAGAAGTCCCTCAAATTAGGTTTTTCATATTTTAAATATGTTTGTACATTTGAGATACAGTTTGGGATGCAATTGTGTCCTAGACTGTGGATCCTTATGCATCTTTCTAAAAAGGGACACAATCTCTTGCATGCCCATGCCTTAGAACATAAAAATTTTCTATAACTTTTCTAAATATAGAAATGGGAACTTCTAAGGCTATATTACTCGTTAAAAATGGGAATGTCTCTCTCTAAGTTGTATCTTCATCTACATATGATCCATGAGGGCACAGGCTAGCTTGATTTAAAGCTTTTCTTTAGACTATTCCTTTAATTTTTCAACCTAAATGCTCTTTTAATAGTTTCCTTAAGCTCATGATTGCCTTTGTTCCTTAACTACAAAAACATAAGCAAAAAAAAATAAAAAAAATAAAAAAAGAAATAAAAAATTGATAGTGTTATTGAAAAACAAACTAATATAAAATGGTCCCCACTGAAAATGTTTTATAGTTTAAAATGTCTTAAAATCAAAGTCATAAATAAATAATTTGATTTCCTCTTTAAAAATGTTGCTTTAGAAGTCTTTTAGTTGGAATTTCTTCGTAAAATTGATTAGTTAGTGAAGTAATATGGTTAAAATTGATCAATTGGTGAAGTAATATAGTTTCTACTCCATTTTTAGCGATCATTGAAGATGCCAAGCAAAGTCTCTTTGTTTCTTTTTTCTTCCTTTTAATCACGCTCTATCTTTTATCCTTTTCTTCTTTGGCACCTTAAATCCTTTCTTGATGAATTTAGGCAAAGTAATTGAATGATTATCTTACATGAGTTATCATTAATCAAAATTTGGTTAATTTCATTCAAGATTAAAAACGAAATCTCTTCATCTCCATCCCTAAGCATTAATTTACCTTTCCTAGAATTTATAAATACACCAATTATTGCAAAGGAAAGTCTACTGTGATTAAAGATACTTTATTATCCTCTTTCATGTCAAGTATGAAGTAAATCACACGTTAATATAGAATTCACGTACAATATACAAGATACACAAGAAGGGGGTTGAATTATGTATTCTTTCCATGAATACAAAAACTTTAATATATATTGTTAAGAACTTTTCCAACTGTTAAAAGAATACCAAAAAAGTTATACAAAAATAGTTACGTAGTTAAATCGCAAATAACTTCTATATAGTTGTCTAAAAATAAAATAAAATAAAATAAAGGTTAGAAGATAGACGCTGCGATTTTTATACTAGTTCACCTCAAACCATGGGTTACATCCAGTCCTCAGAGTTCGTCTGAGATTTCACTATACTTCAACAATTTTACAAGTATTCTTTCTTCCCTTCCAGAGCCTTTTCAGGTCTCTTACACAAAATATTCTATCTGCTATCTTAGCCTCTCCAGGCTCTTAGCTTTTTCTTTCTCTTATTAGAAAGATATTGTGAGCTTTTTGTTGCAGTAGAGTTTGCTCTCTTGTATCACACTTTTGAATTCAAATTTTTTTTGTAAGTAAACACTTGAAAGCTAAAAGATTTTATTCAGTCTTCGACTTCTACTAGTATTTATAGCCTAGGTCTTCAATCACTTCTTATTTCTTGATAGTTGCTTCTTGATTCTTGTAGAACCCATTATTCAGTTGAGTTCTGTAACTATCTCCAACTGACTAACGATCTGACATACTAGAGAATCTTCATCTTTATATTGTCTGTGTTTTCCTCTTCTTCTGTGTTTTTCACTTTTTCTTTGTTTTGCACTTCTTCTGTGTTCTCCGCTTCTTCTATGTTTTCCCTTCTTCTGTGTTTTCCGCTTCTTCTATGTTTTCTACTTCTTCTGTGTTTTGCACTTCTTTTGTGTTTTGCACTTCTTCTGTTTTTTCACTTCTTCTGTGTTTTCTGCTTCTTCTGTGTTTTTTAATTCTTCTGTGTTTTTCTGCACACTTAACATACTTATCAAAATAGTTCATTTATTTATAATATTATTATTATTTGATTGCCACCAAAATTAATAATCGTCAAGTCCTCTTGACTTAACAATCTCTTCATTGACGGGTCACATTGGCCAGCATGGCATTTTGTTATATGTTTGTTATACAAATTATCTTATATATAGATAGTGAGAGAGGGAGAGAGCATGAGGAATATTGTAATTGAATTATGATATCAATGAGCAGGGCAGACTTATGAAATCTGTCGGTGTCAACTTTTACGAAACATTTTCAATACAATTCTTCTATTCCTCTCTTCATTTATGCTATTACACCAGTATTTACACCTTACTATTGTTACATTACATTTGCTCCTATCAATTTGGTATCAGAGCCCATGATTCCGTGTGAGTTTTCTGAATCAAACAAAATGGATGCCTCTCACCCTAAGACTCGGATGGAAACTCATGTTGAGCAACTCGAGGAGGACGTCAAGGGAATGAATGCCAATATGACACTTCTCATATCTCAGCTTCAAGAAAATCAGAAGAACCTACTTGACACACAAACCAATGTTCAACTCATCCTAAACCAAATCCAAAACCAATCACAAACCACATCATCTGTCCATCTTAGTGACTCTAGTTCATCAAAATTACCCATCACCCACTAGAAAGACAAAGAACCCATTCCTCTACCCACTGACAACAACACCCAAAACACCATAAACACCCAAGACCCACAACCCCTTCCAACACAAACCAACCCAATAACCACCCTTACCATAGCTGAGAAAGTGTTGGAGAGAGAGAAATTTCCCAGGAAGCTATAGCTTCTGATTTTTTTGTGGAGATGGGGCCGATTCTTAGATTTTTCGAGCCAAACTATACTTTGTCATTAATTGTTTGACGGAAGCAGACAAGTTGGAGGCGATGGGGGTTTGTTTTAAAGGGGAGGCACAAGCTTGGTTGCATTTTGAGGAGCACACCCGGACCTTCTCTTCATGGGAGGAGCTGAAAACACAAGTGTTGCAGCGTTTTGCGGGGTTGCAAAATGGTACACTCTTGCATCGTTTATTTGCAGTGAAACAAGTAGGGACAGTGGCAGAATATCAGGCTCAGTTTGAATACTTGGCAGCATTTGATGAAGCTATATCATTAAACAAGCTGTGTTTGTGAACAACTTGCAAGAAAAAATCAGAGTTGAATTGTTGGTTTTAAACCCACGTTCGTTGAAGGAGACAATAGAAACGGCAGGTCGCATTGAGAGGAAAAATCAGATTCTGGGTTTTACCTACAGCCCTAAGGCCCAAAAAGACTCACCCACAAACCCACATAAAACAAACACCAAAACCATAACCTGGACTAAGCCTTATAATCCCTTACACCATGAACAACAGCCCTCCAAAACTAAAAACCCGACCTCTGTTTCATCAACCACACTACCATCCACACCTCACACCACTGAACCAAAACCCCAGCTATTTCCAGACCTCCAAAATTCTAGAAGCTTACCCACCAAGAGGCTTAGTCAAAGAGAGCTCAAGGCATTTGTTTTAGCTGTGACAAGAAGTGGCATTTTAGCCACTGCTGTCCACAGCAGGAGTTGAATGTTCTACTTGTTAGTGAAGGAGATGAGAATTATACGTGTGAGGGTATTGGAGAAGAGATAGTGGGGAGGCATTGAATCAGGTGGAATTATCATTGAATTCCGTTTTGGGGGTTCTCAGAACAGAGGACATTGAAGCTAAAAGGTGAAGTCCACGGGTTAGAAGTGGTATTGTTGATTGATTGAGAAGCCACACATAATTTCATTTCTACGACTTTGGTAGAATCTTTGTAGATACCTATCCAGGAGACCACTAATTACGAGGTCATTATCGGCTCTGGAAAGCAATTAAAGGGGATAGGTATGTCTAAAGGAGTGGTCTTGAAGCTCTAAGAACTGACTATAGTGGAGGATTTTTTGCCTCTACCATTGGGAAGTACTGATTTAATATTGGGACACAAGTGGTTGTCTACATTGGGTGACACCCATGACAAGATGTTGACAACGTCATTCAAGATTGGAGGCAAACTTATAACTCTTAAGGGTGATCCTAGCCTCACCAAAGCCATGGTTTCCTTGAAGACTATGGTTAAGGAGTTGCAACAAGAGAAATCGAGCATTATGGTGGAATTAATGCATATTTCAGTTGAGGATTCTGAGTTGAAGGGCCATGATACCCCAGCTGCCAAAACATTGTTGAGTGAGTTTGAAGATGTATTTGTTACACCTAACGGTCTTCCTCCTATTAGGGGAAATGAACATGCTATAGTGTTAAAAGAAGGAAGCAATCTAGTCAATGCTTGCCCTTATCGCTATCCACATATCCAGAAGGCAAAAATTGAGATCTTGGTAGCTAAAATGTTATCGGCTAGAATTATTCGGCCAAGTGTGAGTCCATTTGCAAGCCCGGTTTATTAGTGCGTAAGAAAGACGGGAGTTGGAGGTTTTGTGTCGATTATCATGCCCTCAACCGTGCAATGGTTCCAAATCGCTTCCCCATTCCTAATATCGATGAGCTTCACGACGCGCGGGTATTTTCTAAACTTGATCTCAAAACTAGTTATCACCAAATCCGCGTCAAAACAGAGGATGTGCACAAGACGGCTTTTCGTACCCACGAAGGCCATTATGAATTCCTCGTTATGTCGTTCGGGCTAACCAATGCCTCGACAACTTTTCAAGCCTTGATGAATAATATATTTAAGCAATTGTTGCAACATTATGTACTAGTGTTTTTTGACGATATCCTTGTTTATAGTGCCACATTTGCAAATCGTGAAGGACATTTGAAGGAGATGTTGGCTTTGCTACGTGACCATAAATTGTTCGCCAATGCCAAGAAATGATGCTGCTATCAAACTAAAGTGGAATACCTCGGCCACATTATTTTGGAAAAGGGGGTGGCAGTCGATTATAACAAAATCAAAGTGATGGATGAATGGCCTCTTCCAACTAATCCAAAGGAGTTGAGAGGTTTCTTGGGGTTGACTGGATATTATAGGCATTTTGTTCACCATTATGCGAGGATTGCTGCCCCACTTACTCATTTACTCAAGAAAGACCCCTTTGAGTGGACTAATGAAGCAACAGCGATGGTGGAAGAAAAAAAAGCTATAAAATCAGACCCTATTTTAGCTCTCCCTAATTTTTCAGAGGTATTTGTGGTGGAGATAGATGCTTCGAGCATTGGGTTGGGAGCGGTATTATCTCAAAAAGGTTGACTTTTGACCTTTTTCAATCACACTTTGCAAGGTAGGGCGCGTTACAAATCAATATACGAGCAGGAATTGATGGCAATAGTCATGGCTCTACAAAAATGGCGTCATTACTTACTTGGACGCCACTTTATTGTTCGCACCGACCAAAAAGCCTTGCACTACTTGTTGGAGCAACGTATGGTAGCAATGGAGTATCAAAGGTGGTTAACTAAAATCATAAGGTTTGATTTTAAAGTACAATATAAGCCCGGACCGGAAATCAAAGTCGCGGATGCTTTATCGCGCATTCCTCATCCAGTGGAGATGATGTCAATTTCAGTTCCCTCTGTGTTAGATTGATCCTGGTTGTCTCGAGAAATTGATAATGATCCCGAGTTACAAGCTATCAAGCAATCTTTAGGAAAGAATTCATCTTCTCATCCGGGTTAGTCTCTTAAGCATGATACATTATTTTTTAAAAGGAAGTTGGTGATACCAAAGGCTTCTTCTACAATTCCGACGTTGCTACAGGAATTCCATAGTAGTCTTATTGCTGGACATAGAAGCTTTCTACGCACCTTCAAGTCTATTTCAGGAGAATTATTGGGACGATATGCGTGCTAGGATCAAAAAGTTTGTAGAATAATATCCCATATGTCAGCAAAATAAGTACCAAACATTGACACCAGCTGGCCTCTTGCAGCCATTCCCCATTCTGCAAGCTATATGAGAAGACCTAAGCATGGATTTCATCGACGACCTTCCAAAATCACACAGATTCAATTCCATTATGGTGGTTGTGGATAGATTTAAGTAAGTATGCACACTTCACTCTTTTGAAACATCCTTATACTGCACAAGTAGTGGCAGAGGAGTTTATTAATACAGTTGTCAAGCTCCATGGATTCCCTAGAAGCATCGTTACAGATCGGGACAAAATTTTCTTAAGCCATTTTTGGCCTGACTTGTTTCGTCTCCAGCACACCAAGCTTAAGAGAAGCACCTCCTATCATCCACAAACCGACGGGCAAAGTGAAGTGGTGAATCGATGTCTTGAGGTGTACTTGCGTTGTTTTGCGAGCCAACAACCAAAACAGGGGGCTAAATGGATCATTTGGGCTGAGTATTCATACAATACTTCTTTCCATACTTCCACCAAGACAACGCCCTTCAAGCTTGTTTATGGAAGGGGCCCTACCACCTTGGTTCGATATGGTTTCAGCACAACTTCCAATTCAGCTCTGGAGGAGCAATTAGTGAACCATGGCCTGATGCTTAATGAGTTAAAGGAATAGTTGGTAACGGCCTAGAATCGGATGAAGCAAGCTGTGAATAAGCACCGTCACGATTTACAATTTGAGGCCGATGATTTGGTGTACTTAAAGGTTTGCCCTTATCGTCAAAGTTCATTGGCTTCAAGGCCAAATGAGAAGCTAGCGCCCAGATATTTCGGTCCTTTTCCAGTATTGAAACATATTGGAGCTGTTGCCTATGAACTTCAACTTCCTCCATCAGCGGGTATCTACCCAGTTTTCCACATATCACAGCTGAAAAAGGCAGTCGACAACACCAATCAAGTTCAGCCCCTTCCTCCAATATTATCTCCAGAATTGGATTGGGAGGTAGAACCTGAGGCGATTTTGGCCACTCATGGTAGCGGCACTAACCTTGAGCTCTTGGTGAAGTGGAAACATCTTCCCCCTTTTGAAGCAACTTGGGAGCCATTTTAGTTGATCAAAGATGTCTTTCCCACCTTCCACCTTGAGGACAAGGTGAATCTTGTTGGCAGGGGTATTGATGGGCATAGCAAACCAACAATCCAGTTCGTGTATCAAAGGAAGAAGGCAAGAGGCTTTCCTAGAGCTGGGTTTAGCAAAGAATAGAAGAATCTGAGTTTGTCATGAATAAAGGAAACGAGAGCTAGGGTGGAAGTTGGTTACACATAAACAAGAGGTTGTGCATGTTGGTTATTTGCTATATTCTGTTATGGGTCGCATTGGCCAGCATGGCATTTTGTTAAATGTTTATTATACAAATTAGCTTATATATAGACAGTGAGAGAAGGAGAGAGCATGAGGAATATTGTAATTGAATGATGACATCAACGAGTAGGGCAGACTTATGAAATCTGCCGATGTCAACTTTTATGAAGTTAGTATTTGTTCTTGTTGTATTATTAAGCATGCATATAAGATAGTTAAGTTGCTTTATTCATGTTTTCCTATGTGTACATACCTATGCATGTGATTTACATATTATTTATATACGAGCTGAATTGAATGCTACATGGTGCCTTTTCAACATCAATAGTGATCATGCACATTAAAAAGGTGTAATAGAGTATAAACCTAATGATGACAAGTCATCTACATTTAACGTAATTGTACTTAGTGAATGCTTGTTGAACATATCAAAAATAATTTTTCTATTGATTATGGTTAAATTTATATATTGTTGAACTTTCTCAAATTTTGTATTTCAGTGAGACTTTCGCTAGGTTATTGTTGTTGATGTTGAATGCTTGTTGAATATGACATTTGTTACTCTTATAATGACTTATTTTTTATGAATTTTATTTTTTAAGCATTTGTATATGATTATTCTTCTTATAATTGACTATTGAATTTTTATAGCTAAGTAATGATCTTAGATGCAAAAACTTTATTTTTGATATAAAGTTATTAATTTAATTTGAACATATGTCTTTATTTATTTTATAGAAAATTCGAAGAAAGTTCAAGTACTCCTACAGGGGGGAAAGTTATAAAGACCTTTCCATACTTTATATCTAGTGTACTTTACTTCATTTCCACTGTAGTATTAGGTTTTAGCGATGTTTATCATCTAATTTTAGGACTCGAAACTCTTAAAAAACTTTTCCCTTTTTTGGTTATATTTGGAAATATAGAAATAAAATGAAAAAATAGGTATTCATTTAATCTTGCTAGGTATATGTGCTTTTCTTCTAGTATTCACACTATTTATTTTGGGGGTGTATATAAATATTTCTAGCTTCGAATTTTCTTGATTCCCATCTAGATAAAAAGTTTCATAAATAGGTATATTTTGATAGCATGTTTCTTTAAAGTGAAAATGGAATTCATCCTTTATTTTTTACTTTCCATTCATTTGAATTAATGATTCATATAAATTACTTAATGGTAAATGTCCTAAATAAATCCAATGAGTAATTAAAAATTTGTTATCATTCCTTTTTTTAATGAATCATATAGTCTAACGAATTGACCGAATAATATAGTTATTAAATGAATTGTAATTGCAATTAAAATTACCGAAAAAGATATATGAGTTAATATATGTTCTAAAATAAAAAATATCATAAAAATTTTGAACTTAAAAAATAAATGAAAAGGAGAGAGCCTCCTTCTATGGAATTAAAATCAAGAATTGAATTTATTATAGGAAATTATAGGACTTATTGTGTCCTTTTAAAAAATTAAATTATGTTTATGCCACCACTTGCACTTAAACCGAGATGCTCTAGCATTGCTCTCAACCTATTCAAGAAGATTTGATGATCTAGCTTAGGCTTATATTAGATTAGTATAAAGAATTATACTATCTTTTGTATTACAACAAACATTTAAAAGCAGAGGGAATCACTAAATTAAACAAACATTTAACTGAGATTAAAGGTGATGTGGAGCCTGTAAGAAAGTTAGTCATGATGTGAAATGGTTGATAAAAACTTTGCTTGAAGAGTATGAGAATGAGAAATATATTGAACTACGAAATTAGTAGTGGAAGTTCCTTTTGCAATTTTAAGACTGATACTAGTAATGTTGAAGGTGGTATTTTTATGCAACAAGAAGGGATTGCTACAATTGATATGTGAAGAAGAGAAGATGATTTTTTTTATAACGTTTTGCTCCATTAATAACTATCAAAGCTAAACCTTCTATTCGTAGTGCCTTACAATCTGAAGAAGTAGCTTGTAATATGGATATGAAAATGGTTAGATGGGGGTATATTGTAGGTGTATAATTTAATGATGTTTAACCTTACATATTACTAACCTACGGAGGATGTTATTGCATCTTACAATCCAAGATATAAAACTCCCTCAATTACTGATTATAGAGATAATCTTCTAAGCAGCTCTGTTTAAAAAATAAAATTTTGTTTGAATGAAAGAAGAATGACTTGGGCAGCTTATGACGTTTTGATCATATGTGATGGTTGGAAAAATAGAAAACATAAGCCTATTATCAATTTTTTAGTTTATTTTGCTAAAAGAACGGTGTTTAAGAAAGTTCATTGATGCATCTAATGTTATAAGAAATGCTAATACTATGTTTGAGATACTTGATGAAGTTATAGACAAAGTTAGGCTTGAAAAAATTGTACATTGTTACCAACAATGATGTTTCTTATAAAGTAACTAGAAAAAAGGTAACATAAATATAATTCTTTTTATTGGACTCTTTGTGTTACATATTGTATGATATGATGTTTGAACATATAGAGGATGTTAGATACTTTCTTATCATTGAAGAAACTGTGTAGAAAGTGAGAAAAGTGACTAAGTTCATCTATAATGTGGGTTCTGAATTTGATGAGAAAGGATTTCATCAATCGTAGGAATTTATGTTATCCTACCATTATAAGATTTACAACAAATTTCTTATCATTTTAGTATTTTATACACAAGTGATAAGTAGGTTGTATCTCAATATGTCAAGTCTAATACTAGAATGGAGGTTTTCATAATTATGCTTGAAGATCATAAATTTTGGTCTCAATGTCAATTTGTCATCCAAGTTTATAAGTCTTTAATGAGAGTAATTTGTTTGGCTTACAATGATGAGAAGGAAATAATGACTTACATTTATGATGCTATGGAAAGAATGAAAGAAGCAATTAAGTCAATCAAAAATTAGAAGGCAATAATGGCTTACTTTTATGATGCTCTGGAAAGGATGAAATAAGCAATCAAGCAAATCTAAAAGATGTCTTTCTTATATACAACTTATCTCGTAGCCATCAATGAAAGATAAGAAAGACAATTTTGCTCTTCATTGTTTATTTCTATGGTATTGTTGAATCCCAATGTCTATTTTAGATTAAGATTTTTATAAAAAAAGTAGAAGTTAATAGGGGAATGTTATTAATTATCACAATAATTATTTTATATAAGATAATGCAAAATCTTTTTAGCTCATAAATAGAGGTAAATAATGATGTGTGCAATGATTTTGGGATGCCCATTGCAATTTGTCAAAAAGACATGAAGTAAATCACTTGTTAATATAGAAATCACGTATAATATGTAAAATACACAAGAAGGGGGGTTGAATTATGTCAAATTGTTTAAGATATCAATCTTTAAAATCTTCTTAATTTTCTTTACAAATTCAGATGATTACAAAAACAATTCACTTAATTTGGTGAGTAATGCAACAACAAATATTAGTATCTATTCCTCTAACAATAAGAAAATTAAAGGGATAAGAGTTAGAGAATATGAAGTCGCGTTTTATCCTAGTTCACCCTTAACCTTGGGCTATATTCAGTCCTCAGAGTTCGTCTGAGATTTCACTATATCCTTCAACGTTACAAGTATTATTTCTACACTTCCAGAGCCTCTTCAGATCTCTTTTACAAAGTGTTCTTTATCTGCTTCCTTAGCCTCTTCAGGCTCTAACCTTTCTTTTTACTCGAAAAGATATTGTTTGACCTTCACGTTACAGATGTATTTACTCTCTTTTGAGTGAGCACTTGAGCACAAAATTTCTCTAAGTATGCTTTTACAATTAGAATTCTTTTCTCTTTTTGTATTGTGTCTGTATTTTTGTTTACACCTATAACTAATATTTATAGCCTAAATCTTCAACGGTCTTCTTAAAAACTCTACTTTTCGAATCTTCTAAAACGGTTATTAGTCGAGTCCTGTAACTAACTCCAACTAATTGACGTTCTAATACATTCTTCAATTTCATCGTCTTGTATAGATTCATATGCTTAGTCTAGTGTCTTAGACTAAGAACTTCGTCTAATCCGTCCTATTCAACTTTTACTAAAGTATCGTCTTGATATGATGATTTATACTACTTACATTTATCTACTCACTTAATAAATTCATCAAAACAGTTCACACACTTCTATGATTATTATTATTTGACTTTCATCAAAATTAATAGAAGAAGTGAAGTCTTCTTGATTTAACAATCTCCTCCTTTTTTATGATAACAAATAATCATAATTTTAGAAGATAAAACAAATAAAGATAATAGTTAGACGAATAATATTCAGACAAGAATAACACAAGATATACAATGAACAAAAAAATAAAAAAAATCTAATGTTTTCTACTGTTCTCTCCCTATTTGTTATTAATCAAAAAGACAGTTTATTTTAGACACTTTAAAATTTTAGAAAACATTTGTTGAATGTCAGTGCGGATTGTCTTGAGGTCTTCTTCTATAGAAACACATAGAAGTGCTATTTCCTCATGAAGATCACCCACTGCATCACTTAGTTCATCAACCTTAGTATTAATTTCTTCAACGTTTTTAGCTAAGGCTTCCTGAACTTATGTCTGCTTGTGACTAGCTTCATTCCATTTGATGAAATTCTTCAAGAACTCTGAATTAACAGTAACATCTTATAGTATTTCAATGAGTGGATGAGTGTGTTCACAAACATATTGTTTTCTAGGTGAATCGTCTAATTCTATGATTTTGATTTAGGGTAATTTGAAAGGTTGTTTTCCTTCAAGGATATCGAGATCATCTGGGTAATTTATAAATCGGTTGCCCAAGAAGGTGTAAAATAGTTTTAACTGAAGAAATGAAACCTAAGGGTTTGAAATGAATAAGTAAATGCACAAAGGATTCTAAGTTAAAATCGATACCTTCAATTGTGATACTTTTGTAACTTCCTTCTGATATTGTTCCAACTACCTTGAAACTTTCATCTTTGGTATTTGCTCCAAAATTACTTCCTAATTCCCTTAATATATGATGTTATACATAAACACCTACAGGTTGAGCTGCTTAACATATGTCGTGTATGTTCTTCACTACCACTCGAATCTCTTCTTTTGTGAGATCATTTTCGTGTCCTTCAGGAAATTTCTTCTTCTTTCCTTTTTCTTTGCTTATCATTGGTGCTGAGCGTCTAGGTTGTACATCTGGTACAATCTTGATTGTCGTTCTGCTTGTTATTGGATAGATTGTACAAGGAACTTTAGTAATCTTCAATGGATATGGTTATGTCTTTTCATCTTGCAGAATACTATATGGTCTTCATTTGTTAGGACTTAGAAGATGTATTGCCTGATCATTTATTGTTATAGATTTAGCCTTAACTGTTTGTTTAGAAGGTTCTCTAATGATAATTGAACTTTTGTTATGATCAGGTGTTGATTCTTCTATGACCTTTATCTTCAAATCTTCTTTCTTTATCGGTTGAGGAGGGTTGCAAGGTATTAGCTGTTGTTTAACAGTTTGTGTCTTTTGTGGAACATCAGATGATGAAACCTTCTTCTAAACAAGTTTTGTCTTCTTTTATTCTTCTACTGATTTGGAAGAGATTTGTTATTGAGTCTTCTTCTCAAATACTAACTTCCTTTTTATCTCTGTCTCTCCAGATGATTGTGATAATTGAGTATGAGGGATATAGACAATTAATTTGGTAGGCTGCTATTGTTACTCTTGCTCCTTTTTACTCTTAGATTCTCTACCAAGGATCAGAACTTTCTGCTTCTTCTGTTCTTGTTATCGTAAGGTTATTAATCTTGGTGACCTTCTTGACTTCTCGAGCCTTTCTAATTAGAGCGTCTCAGCCTTCCTTTTTAAGGAAACTTGATGAGTTGGTTGTTGAACCTAGCTTTCCTTCCTTTCTGGAAACGTCTTGGCTTGTATCTGCACATCAGATGATTCTTCAACCTTTTTCTTTACTGATATTCTTTTGGACAATCGAGGTTTTGCTTATATTTTTTACAGAAAATTTTCTTTCTTGCTTTGTCTTACTAAAAGCTCCCCCCTTAAACTGTGCTTTCGGTGTAAAATCTACATCTTCTTCGGCTTCAGTCTTAATCCCTATTTTATGAATATTAGAGGCATTGATAACACTCTTAGCATTCATCTTTATTATGTTTCCTCTATCAAGTAGGATTCTACATTCTTTGAAGAATCTTGTTAACAACATATCGTAAGGTAAAGAATTACTCTTCAAATGATAATCCTCCCTAGCCTTTATCATGTACTTCAGAATCAAGAACAGAAGATTAATCGGTTGGTGAGTGAGTAGATGAAATAGACAATGTTCATCATTCATTATCACCAAATCCTTTGATCTTGCTCTTGGTAAGATACAATAGAGAAGAAGTGAATGAAGATCCCCAGCCTTCGGAATAAGGGTTGAAGACTTCTTAACTCCTAGATTACTAGATCCATATAGTTGTCGATTGATGTTGTCTTTGTGTTGGAACGCGTATGGCCCGAGTATTCACAATACGCTGCGGAAAAGACCATAACACAACACGATGTATAACCGAAAACATATAG
>JAOQMP010000210.1:32023858-32036693 GCA_027563575.1 Erythroxylum pedicellare | reverse complement strand
TATCCAAGGAAAAAAAATTAATTGTCTAAAAACATAACATAAAGTAGTAAACTAATGTAATTTAAGCATAAAATATAGCAAAATACTAAGTAAATTTGTTATGTTGAATGTGTATTTTTAAGGTAAACAATATGATGATGGGCTGATTATTTCTTATGTTCAAATAAGAGGGAATCTTAATTATTATCATTTTAAAGATTACTTTTATTTAATTTTTATGTTTGAAATTTTTTTAGTATTATTAATTTAATTTAACAAAAGATAAAAATAAACATAAATTTTAATTTACATATGGTTAATTCAAAAGACCATACATATGGATCGTGACTTAGATATTGAGAGTTGAATAGGATACTAGATACTTACTTATATAAATCATTTAGTGTTAAATTTAAGCATTTCATGAAAAATTGCATATCTTAATGCATTCTTTTAAATCTTAATCTGATAGGGATGTCGGTTAATTGATACAAGAATAGGTAGTTGAAACATGACCAAAAGCAATTCAATACCTTAAGAAAATTTGTCAGTTGAAATTATATAACTTTTTGCAATAAATTGAATAATGAATACAAAAATGATACTAGAAGGTCTCTTATCTAAATGCTTATTAGATGTTCCTTTCACGTCTTAAATAAGTGCTCTAATTTATTTCTAATGGTTTAATTATGTTTTGTATAGCTTTATTTTATTTTGTTTTTAAATATTAATCAATAATCATGATATGCGTTTAAATGTTGATTGATTTGATATACTACACTTAGTGATTAATGCCATAGAAATGCTTAGGATCCTCACTTTAGCTCATATTTGATCTTAGGTACTTTTCATAAGTAAAGAAGGTAAAGTGACTCGAAAGTATGTCATTGAATCCATCTTCTCAATTTCCATATTTTATTGATTTATGCAGCATGAAAAAGAAGAGGATTGAAAGAAGAAGAGGCAAGAGAGAATGTCAAATGAAGAACAAAGAAAGGAGAAGTCTCACAGCGAAACATTGGATTGCATGGGTGTAAGAGATCTCTTATGCCAAAGAAAGGAGAAGTCTTATGGTGAAACATTGGATTGCATAGGCATGAGAAATCTCTCACACCTATGCAACATCTCTCACAGTTGTGAGAGGGCTATGCACAACTATACATGATTATGCACGGTTGTGAGAGGCTTGCACAACTATGTAATGACCTTACACGTCCATGAATTCTCACACTATGAGAATTAACTAGAGAAAGTCAGGTGTCCTGGCCAACTGTCACTCAATTTAAACCTAAATTTTACTACATAAGGAAAAAGGAGTGACCATAAAAAGGACATTTGGGGGATAGACCTAGCCAACAAGACTCTTCTCCTATTTTCTCTTCAGTTATTCCTCGTTCTTGAACACCAATAGTGGCGATGGAGAGGACGGCCGATGGTGAGAGCATGAAGGTGAAGATGGAAGGCTAACTTTCCTAACACCAGTTCAAAGGTGCAATCGAGGCTGAGGAGCACATTATTGTTGTGTATCATTTTCTTTACCTCTTTTTGAATTGTTTATGTTATCTTATATGGATTAATTGGGTATTGTATGAGAATGATTTTAATGCTCTATTGAATCGTTTTCATGAAAACCCATAGCTGGAAATTGAATGTGATACGTAATAGTCATGTTAAAGATCATTTGTGGCAACTAACGGTGTTAAATCGTTAGAGATAATGTAGCATAAGTTAAATAATCCTAGCTTGTGTGATTGTTGCTTAGATTGGTCTTTTTTCTCACTTGTAATGTGGCTATCTGGATAAACTTAGAGAGCCTATTCTAGGTTTCTCAATAGTTAGGGTTAATTAATGAGCTCTTCTTAATTAACTATGATCTAAGGAAAAAACGGAATTAATAAAGCTTATTGTTAGTTCACAATCAATAGTCTTAAGAGAGGTGTAAAGATGATAATTCAACGACATATGCAAAATTATGCTTAGGCCTAGATTAAACTAGAGAATTGGATTTCAACTCGTTCATCAACTTTATCACTTTGTTGCTATTTAATTTGATTTGTTTTTATAGATTCAATTCTACTTTGTCTTCTAATTTTCTTCAAACCAAAAATCCCCTGTTTTGCTTATATAGATAATTTAGGAAAGTAATTGGAATTAATCTTTGTGGAGTCAACCGAGGCTTACCGCTAGCTATAGTTTTAGTCTAGTAATTTTGGTAATTTTATGACACGCAACCAAATCACTCTATATATTTAATTAGGTAATTGTGCGATAGTTTATTAATTTATTAGTACTTTTCATGGGATATATACTTTACTCAATATTATATCACTACCAAACAATAGGTGAATTTGCTTTAATTTGTGGTAGAAAACTTAAGTAGTTAGAAAATGCTAACTAGAGGGCTAACATAACCAATAGACTAAAAACTAGAAAATGCTAACTAGAGGGCTAATATAACCAATAGACTAAAAACTTATAGATAAACCTATATAGTGTGAGGGAGATTATCAAACTTAGTACGAATGAGTTAAAACGATTATATGGATTAGTGATCCTAGGGACCTAAAATAAGCACCAATGCAGGCTTTACTTTTGTTAAATATATTTTAGTTTAGTATTATTATCTTATTAATAAAGACTACATATTTCTTAAATTTAAGTCTGAATGCGTTTGAAATTCACAAATTATCAAGCTAAATGCCTAATAAAATGAAATGCTAAATGCCTTGCAAAATTTCATACTAAACACCACATAAAATATTAAGCTAAGCATTTTACAAAACTTTAGGCAAAATGTCAAACTAAATATCTAAAATGATAGATATAAAGTCTTACAAAATAATAGACTTAAAGTCTGGCAAAATAAGATACTAAAAAAAACATATATTAAAGTCTAGCATTACCTCTATCATTAAGGATAATATACCTTATAACGATAAGTGCTTTACCCATATCATATCTAAGGGTTAAAATCACACATTATAGAGGCTCCATGATGTTAGGCTCTAAATGAATCATATTTATCGTTGTTGTAAGTTGTGGCTCTAATAAATTTGTTATCTTTTCCTTCTTTAAGCTTCTCTGAGTTGATTTAAATTTATTGGTACTATCATCATAATTCTTATCGTAATTCAACTTCTCATTTCACTTAATCCTACCTTTGAAAGAATGTTTTTCCTCCCTTAAAGCTACTATTATACTCATCAAACTCTCCAATCTCTAATAATAACTTTATAATGTTGAATCCTTAAAAATGAGACCTACTTTGATCAACTAAAGCTTTTTCTTAAAAAGATAACAATCCACTAGACTTATACATATCATTTAATCAAATGTTAGGATCGTCTTATACTTATCATTGAATACATACTTCCCTATAAGTCTTAATTGATACTTTATGTTAAAGAAGTGCTCTAAAGGTAATCACCTTTAGCACTTATTGTACCAATCTTTTTTATTAATAAAAAGGTTTTTTTGTTAATTTGATGTTCATATTCTTTATGAATTGATAGTGATCTTAAATCGAATTAATGAAGTCCTTAATACATTACATAGCATGAATAAAATCATGATGAGATCACGATAATGACATTCCTATCATTTTTAATTATTTTAGTATCTAAATTATCCCTAGTTATAGGATTAATGAGATAAGACATTATTAATCCAGATAGACTAGCAGATATTATACTCCTTAATTAGATCAAGCATTGGATCTCATAAGCTGTAAGCATGCGTTGTCTAGACTTAATATTTGGATGCTTGCTAAGAGTAATAAGTACATTGGATGAACTGCCATGAGACAATCATATAGATAATCTATTCTAGTGTCAATGATAGTCTCATCATAGCAATGGTATAAATATCCTTAGACTTGAGGTGCTTAAGGATATCTTGGATACTAATCCTGTACTTTGACTTCATGCCTCGTTGCCTCTTAGAGGTTACTCACAGGGTGGTGATTGGGTATAGCTTAAGATATTCGAAGGTAATTAAGTAGCCAATAAAGGATTCATCACTCTTGATGAAAGGAGATGATACCCACAGGCTCTTGTTGGGGTCATTATTTAGGAATCTCTTACCAGAGTGGAAATGTCATAAAGATAGTCTTCAATTACATATCTAATTGAGTAATGAGCTTCGGGGACAAGAACTAACATCACTTGGGCAAGATGTGACATAGTCAGTCTAGTGGTAGTTGACATTTTAACCATGCTTAACCAGGTGGGGTATAGATGGTGAAAGGACGAATTGCATGGGAACATTGTCTATGGAAGGGTTCGTAGTCAAACCACTAAATTTTTAGTAAATTGGAGGTCATGATATATTGCTAGATACCGCTTATGACTTGCTTGAATTAAGTGTTAATTCAAGTGATCAACATAACCGGGAACCTAATGGGTCACACGCATTGAAAATGTGAAGAATGAGTAAAATGGTTTTGGATGGGGAATCAAAATATGAGAGATGCATGACTAAGCTACAAAAGTGTGGTCGTTTAAGGTCATTTGATTGCGAATCATATGACATGTGTGAATCTTGCTTATTATATAAGATGACAAAATTACCCTTTAATAAGCAAGAAAGAAGGGATGGAAATTTCATGCTAAATTAAGAGGGATTAAAAATCACTTAATTCCCACTAACTCTCCATTGATGTTAAGGGTTAGAGGAAGGCCAAAGGGTGTAAGAAACATCAATTTTCGTGTAAGGTTGTGTGAAAACAAGAGACTTTTTGGTGGAGTGTTAATCATCTTCTTCCACTCTCTACAAGCACTCTCTCAAAGAATAAATCACAAAGTTAACACTTTGTGTGTGCTCTAGCCATTCTTCCTAAGAGGTTTTAGGCTTCACTCTTCGCGTGGATATCGTTAGAGACATCCTCCTTTGGTCGTTGTGGTTTACGACAACCCGAAGAGGTGAAGACAACGAAGAACGAAGGAGATTGTAAGGTACATGTTTTGTTAAAGTTACATCTAATGGAACTTGAAAGTTCTTGGCTTTTTAGGTTTTGTTTTATATTTCCACTGTTGTTTTCTATTTTTGATGCATGTGATGCAAGATCAAAACCCAACACTTTGAATGTGAGCAAGTCCATAATTATTCTAAGTAACAAACTATAAAGATGCTTGATATAAAACACCTAGAATGAGGATGCAATTAAGTTAAACTCAGGCCTATGTTTTTTAAAAACTTGACATAAAAATCATCCAGTGTAAACGTCATACCATACCTAGAGTTGTTATCATAAATGCTTATTTCCCAAGCCTAAAAGACATGCTTTCTTATGAGTCTATAGTTTTCTAATCATTATGGATATATAATGTTAAAATCTAATCTTATATCGCTTAGGTAATTTCTTATTATAAGAATAGATGCATACGTAGTAACAACAACTATAAGAAATGCCACCTTGAATTTGAACTTGCATTTTTAGGCTCAAAGTCTTTCGTAAGGCAAGGGACAAACAAGATTTGCCAGCCAATCATTATTAGTGCCAGGATCCATATTATTGACAATGATAGGTTTTTTGTCTTGCTAACCTTGATTCGATGTTAGATTCAATTATATACTTGACAATAAAAATCTCCACTTGATTAACCATTATGTCCAAACATTATCTTAAAAGAAACAAACCAAGGGTACATTACTACATGAAGATGACAGACATTCACATAACAACATTTGATTAAACGAAATTGCTTGAAATTTGGGAGGACCAGATCCTATGGACATAAAATCCTTGAAAATTTTGAATCATCATAGCTTCAACTCAAACACCTAAGTTCAAAATTCAATTATAGATCTATTATTAAAGCCTAATCACCCTGATTTTAGTTCAGTAGCCTATAGTCTAAAACTTAATTTGAAAAATATAAGGTTTAAACCTTATTCTCAAAGTAGGCTCACCGTTATAATTAAATTGACATATATAATGTGAGCTACCAAGCTCTTAGACACATGCCTAAAATTTAGTTAAAGATTTTTAGCTTTAACCTTAAAACAATCTTACAATTGAAATAGACTTCAGCTAAAAATCCTATAGACCAATATCTATTGAATGACCCAATAAATTAAGAAAATTTCAATATTATATTTGATGGAGAAGTAATAGCATCATATGGACCTACTATTTACTATAAAAGTAATGACAATTATGGAGAATAAAGCCACTCTTTTCTAACTCATTCTCTTTTATTAAATATTATATTTTCCTTTTTTAATATTACTAACTTGATAGTTGTAGATGAAACATGAAAAAAAATTAATTCAAGACTTGGTTATATAAATTTGTTAAAAAAGAATTAGCAAGTTAGAGCTCAATTATAGTCCAACCCATTATATTAGATTTAATTTCAAATGCTTGAACTTAGATCCAAAATTGAAGAATTTGGAGCCACTAAAATTTTTTACATACTTAGATCCAAAATTGAAGAATTTGGAGCCACTAAAATTTTATACATAACCACGCTACTTTATCTTTTGATATCAGCGACGTTAATAAAAATAATTACGCATGTAATCGTTTTACTCTTAGAATGTCAAGCTGTGGAAACAAGATCTTGTTCAGAAACAACTATCGAAGTTAAGCACTAGTGCTTCTCCAGGATTATGTATTCAAATAAGAACAACACCATACATTGCTCAAATTCAGAAGTGTTGCACCCATTATTGATTCCCATGTATCTACACTGATATGAGAAACGGATTACATAAACCGGAATTAAGGAGAACCCTAGCAGATAGCTAGTAACTGCTAAAAACTAAAAACTAAAAACTAAAAAACAGCTACCAACCGCGTAACTTTTTTCGTGGTTTGTCCACTTTTATTCCAAAAAAGGCCTATGTTTTTTTTTTTTCGCCTTAAAACTTATGTTGTACGGCCCTAAGACATTCTAACGGACAAAAGCCTTTGACCATGTTAAAGAAAATTCTTCACCAACTTTCAATAACCATAACTATGGTACTGTAATTGCGTTTGGTCATAACCATTCGCAAAATCACCTCCTCCTCGAAATGGCCCATCTTCTTCCTCATGCAATCCATCAAAGTGCTACAAGGACAAGATACCAGTCCATGAGACTTGACTCATTTAAAGTACCTAATTTTTGCAGAACGTAAAGACAAACTGAAAACAAATGATACCCAGAGCTCATCTTCGTCTTCATCCCTAACAAAACATGCAGCCTTGGGAATCTCACCAGCCTCGTCATTGCGTGCGAATCTTCCACGTATTCGTGGTCGGTTGTCGGCTAGTGTTTTACGACATGCATACTTGAATCAACAAAAACATAAAGCATAAGCCCATTAGCATCAGTGATGTTATTATACTCGTGAAAACATTGGCTTCTTGACAGAGTCCATATATATGTTAAATACTGAACATCCTCAATTGAAATATTCTTGATCTGGAAAAGGCAAGTTTTGTTGTTTAACATTAGGTTTATTACCTTGATTGTCTTTGTGAAGTTTCTTTGGTTGCGCTTGGCTCTGTACTTTGAAATCCTCTCCTTCCTCTCATCAGCACTATAGCGCCCTACTTTGAAGTTTGCTTCTTCGATTAAGGACGTCTCTGTAGCTGAGGGGCTTGAAAAGGACCTCTGTGTTGGGTGTGCTGTTTTAATATTCTAAAACATAACAGAAAAAATGCCCTTTTGTAAGTTATGTGGGTGATGTGTAACAGGACAAAAACAAGGGAGTGAAGAGAGAGTAATCAGAGATTGACGCAACCTTCAAATCTCCAGTACTGGAAACCCTCCTGAGGTCGCTTATAAGAAAGCTGTTTTCAGGTGAGCTTAGGCCTTGATTTTCATAACTTGAAGACTCCAAGAGAGTATCAAAGTGAGGTTGATAGACAAAGCTGGGTTTGCTATCAAAAGAATTGCTGCTGTAGCTTCTTTGCATCACTTTTGCCACATTTTCTGAACCACTATAACTGGTAGGCACAAAGGACCGGTAGTTACAAGAAAGATCAGAGCCCAATTCAGTTTTCACCTCCAAAGCATCCAATCGAGGGAAATCATAGTACCCATTTGTTAAATTAGAAGTGTCTGCAAAATCTGAACTATTTGCCAGAGGGTGCATATTGGTTGTCTGGTAAAGAGTCAAATTCTTCAGTTGGTGACTTGGAGGTGAAGATGAGAGGATATTTGCGCTAAAACTGTCTACAGAGTTGGAATTGAGAACTGGGTTTTGAGTGTCTTGGTTGTTTGAAAGGTGTTGGAAGATGTCAATGGCAGAGTCATGAAAGGGAGAGAAAGGCTCAGGGAAGAAGATGTCTGCATCATTGGAGACCATTTCTGGGGTAGAATGTTGGTAGAAAGAGCCATCAAAAACAAAGAGATGAGAAGACATTTGACTAAGCTGAAATCTTAAAACTGACGAAAACTGAGAAGAGTTTTTGTTGTTGGTGTTGAGTGTGCTGATACCCTCTCTATTGATGATATTTGTTTGTCTCTATATTGAGAATGGAATGAGCAGAAACCAGTACAACTCAGACTTGGGCTCTCATTTATTTAATGAAGTTTGACAGTTCCATGGCAACAAGGCAAACAAATGCCAAACAACTCTCTCTTTCTCAAAGGAGTCAAGATGTAGTCTTCGAGAGTTGAGAGAAAACACACTTGGAGCTAGTCCACTTCAGCTGTGAAGGCTATAAAAAGGACTTAAATTTTCACATTTTCCCCTTTTTCTTTTCCTAATTGAGCAGACCACCCCAACATCTTTTGGAATTTTTCAAGTTGACCCATCCCATCTCCAAGACTAGTCAATTGTAAAAAACGTGTAAAGGTTTTTATATATTTAATTCATTTTTCCAACTGCGAAAATGAGTTGTCCACGTTGAAGTCGTCCGGTACTTCGCCATTGAAGTCAGCCTCTTCCCTACACCTACAAAGGAAAATCAGCGGAATTAGGATTTTGGGTCTTGTTGACAAGAGCTTTTACCCTGTGAAACGAGGATTGAATTCCTTGAAAAGCTTTGTTTGGGTTTAAAAGTTTCTTACCTTTTCCGCTTGACAGAGATCTTTGGGACACAAATGGCTTCCCAAGCACACTTGGAGAAGATGGAGCTTCGGCAGAACTATCGCAATCTCTGGCACACCGATCTCATGAGCACAATTCAAGCTGACACTCCATGTCTGCGTATTATCTATATACATCATAATTAATTGAGATTTATGTGTGTTGTTATTGATGTTGATTATATTTCTATTATTGTTGTCTTTGTCTTTCGGGCTTTGGGTTTCTGGTTGGGCGCTCATATGCAGATTGCTGCTTTGCTTTGTGGTGGTGAGTGCTCTTGATCTTTTGTTTGTTTTCTTTTAAATTTGGATCTGCCGATTTTCCTAGTATTTACCTCTTAGATCGTGTTTTCTTCTGTTCGACGTTGTGTTCTTGATGGGTTTATGCTGAAATAGTTGGCGTGCTTACGAGAGCCTTGGTTGACTTTGGTAGGTCATGATTTTGTTTGAAATATGGGGATTTGAAATCTATACACACACACTTCCTTACCTTTGATGGTCCTTTTTTCTTTTCATATTTTTATACACAGTAGATTTCTGATTGTTTTTCTCTTTGGGGACAAAGTAACGTTATTCAATAATTTCTATCATCCTCCATCATATCCTTTTCATGATGATCAGAAGAAGCGAAAATTGTTGTTGAAAATGAACTCCTCTATACTAGTTTTTGTACCTCATTTCATTGAGCCTTGTACTTTGGGCGTTTGTGCCATTGAGTTGTCACTGTTCCCAGAATTCTGCGGGCTTGAGATTTTAGTCAGTTAGCTTGAACTAGATTATATTGTGCAAATGGTGATGGAAATGAAAAGAGCTTCCTTAGATTTTCCTTTTCAATTACTTCATTCTATGATATCCTCCACTGTAGCTCTTTTAAACTTATTCCTGTTGTTACACATAGTACGTTCGATTGCTAAATATACACATTCTTCTTCCCAGGTTTCCTTCTGATTCTCTTAATGGTTTCAACATAAAATAGACCCTATTTCTACCCCCTTTTTCTGTTCTTTCAGCAACTAAACATCATTTTTCTTGCTTCATGCTTGTTGGAGGGTAAAGGGTTCTAGGAATTGTTGATTCATTATTGGCACTACCTACTTAGAAGAAAGAAAATCATAGGTACATTGTTGTGGAGCTTTTTGTATTGTGCATGTAAAGGTTAGAAAACTATGTGACATCTAGTGCACATCATTTTTTCACTTCAAAGACTTTGTCAAACTAGCATTGCCGTGTTTTTTCCCTTATTGTATTTGAATTCTTCTTTAACTATGTGTTGTATGTGACTTGCATACAAAAAGAGCATATCTATTGTTAGTTATTGTTGAGATATAGCTGTTGTACATTCTTCACAATGTAACTGTTGTGATCTGATTACTGTTGTGGCATGATTTTAGGAGCAATTTTAATTTTCATAACATATAGGAGTGATTATAGGAGTAATTATAGGACTAATTTCCATAACTGTATCTTCTGGTAATTGTATTTAAGCAGCAGAAATTCATAAATAAAAAGTAAGTTGGAAGTTTTTCCCAACCTGAAATTCTTCTTATGGTATCAGAGCACGACTGTTACATTGTACAGCTGCTATATCTCAACAGTTATATATCAAGAGAAGCATACATGGAATTCAAAATGTATATGCATACTTTTGTTCACATTGACTTTTAGCTAATGATAGGGAAACCTTCTAAATCACTTTTGCACATCTTGAGGTTATAATTATGATGGATGTCTTTGACAAGATACCTAATCATCTTTCATTCAACTGTAGTGCGCCATGTGTCTCATACTTGCTTCGTAAGAGGGCTCTTTATAATGACATGTCAAGGTAATTGCTGCACAAATTCATTTATAGCTCTGAAGTAGATAAAAGAAATGTCCAACATAGACTATCTTTGGTGTAGATATGTTTGTTGTGCTGGCTATATGCCTTGCAGTGGAAGGTGCGGCGAAAATAGGTGCCCTGAGCTTTGCTTGGCAACTGAGGTATGAAGTTCATTTGTCTTGGTTCATATGTAGCTGTTGTTTTGATGTGTTTGATGCAAAAGAGCTTAGAATTTATAAACGAAATAAAAGAGGACAAATTAATCAACCACAAACTGATAATTTGGTGGGATGAAAAATGGAAATTGAAGTGACAGCAAGGGCAACTTACTTTATGCTAAGTTTTCTTTATTAAATAGGAAATAATAGTAAGGTATATTGTACTAGTTTATTTAGGGCTTAAGCTTATTTAAGAATAAAAAATCTTTATTAGGATAGAATATTTCAGTATTCCTAGTTGAAATTCAGCCATGAAATTTGAACAATGTAATGTCAATCATTTTTCCTATATTAATATGGTATTAGAGCTTTGGTTCACAATGGCAACACATAGGAGTTGAGAATTTTTAGTGCAACATACCTTTGTTATTAAATATTGAGCAAGACTTGAGAACAAGGCAGCTGATGCATTAAGTAGAAATAGTCATTTACTTAACACTGGACAAAGGAACAACCTCTTCCCCTTTGTGATCCATGATGATTACCTTTTTAAAGGAAATTGACTTTGCTTACCCAATACTTCTATAAGGGAGTACCTAATTTGGTAATTACATGGAAGAGGGGCTGCAAGACACTTTGGAGGAGATAAAACTATAGCAATAATTGAAAAGGTTATATTAGAATGTTGAATATGTCAATTAGTTAAAGGAAAGAAACAAAACCCTGGATTATACATATCACTGCTTATGCCCCATGAACCATATTAGGACATAAGTATGGATTTTTTCTTGGGAATTCCTAAAGCTATAAGAGGTTATGATTCTATTTTCTTGGTGGTTGATAGCTTTTTTAAGATTTGACGTTTCATTCCATTTTCCAAGATGTAAGATGTTGTCTATATTGCAAAAATCATTCCCAAAGAGGTTGTACGTCTCCATGGATTACCTTTAACCATCATATCTGATTGTGATGTGAAGCTTATGAGTTATTTTTAAAAATTTTTATGGAAAACACTGAACACCAAGCTTCAATTTTCAAGTTCTTTTTATTTCTAAACTAGTGGACAAATGGAGGTGGTGCATAAAAGCTTGATAGATTTATTAAGATGTTTGGTTGGAGAAAATGTGAATAATTGAGACGTAATTCCTCTTATGACAGAATTTGGATACAACAATTCTATAAATAGGTTAATGGGTAAGAATCCTTTTGGGATAGTTTTAGGAGTTTAAGGAAGAAAGCCTATTGATTTGATTCCTTTACCCCAAACAACATGAGTTAGTGTTAAAGCTGAAGGTTTTGCATAACACATGAGAGATATTTTTGATGATGTATGAAGAAAGATAACAAGCAACTTGACTTATAAAGAACATGCTGATCAACATCATCAATTGGTGAATTCAATGAAGGGGATATGGTGATGGTAAGGAATTCAATGTTTTAATATTGCAGACTTAACTATTTATTATGGACATGATGATATCCAATCCCCTACTGCAGTTGTGAGAATTCTAATCAGTCCTCATCTTAAAGAAGAGATAGAAGATGTTCTTGATGAACAAATAGTAGTCACAAGAGTTAGTGGCTATTGACAGTTTTTTGTCGAGTGGAAAGGATGATTAATTTCTGATAGCACTTGGATTTTAGAAACTGAATTTCAAAAGTTGAATCTAGACTTCTATGAGTAGTATTTGTCTCATTCTACGCCGGTGATAACTTTAGAAAAGCCGGGGATAATTGATGCAAACAAGCTTAGACTTTATAAACGAAATAAATAAGGACAATTCAATCAATCACAAGTTTTAAATTGGCGGGATGAAGAATGAGAATTGAAGTGACAGCAAGGGTAACTTACT
>JAOQMP010000210.1:32009903-32023758 GCA_027563575.1 Erythroxylum pedicellare | reverse complement strand
TAAGGACAATTCAATCAATCACAAGTTTTAAAGTGGCGGGATGAAGAATGAGAATTGAAGTGACAGCAAGGGTAACTTACTTTATGCTAAGTTTTCTTTATTAGCTTAAATCCTAGTTTGTTTAGGATTTAAGCTTATTTAAAAATAAAGAATTTTTTATTAGGATATGATTCAATTTTGGATATTTTAGAATCCTTTCTTGTTAGAATAAGGATTCTAAGAACTATAATATGTATATATTCAATCCTTCAATAACAAGTTATTCTGAAATTTTTCTACAAACATAAGTTTTCAACTAGAAGTTGTAATGCTTTCTTCTAAGAGTGATTCTTAGACCTTAAGAGTGATTCCTAGTTTCTTATCCTCCCTTATTTGTGTTCTTCACTAATTTCAAGGAATTCTAACCTTAAAATTCCAGCAACCAAAGCCCTAAATTCTAACTAGACCAACCCTACATTCCAGTCATATATTCCAAAATTTGTGAGTTTAAATATTAGTTAATATTTCTTCCATTTGCCCTATTTCAGTGTCCTTGCTGAATTTAGAAATTACTTTCTCGAAAATTCAACTCCAAATGCATAAAGGTTAAGGACCTAAACCAACTTATCAGGTGAATTTTCTATTGAATTCTGAAAATTGTTAGATAACTTGCCTCGTTTAAGAGAGTATGACCAAGGTGAAAAAGAGAACAGTTAAAAAACTTTCCATGGATATAAACCAGTTTTTGTGGTCATCTGGTTTCTTCATCATGGGAATGTCAGGACTCATGAACCAAATATTACATTCAGCACAGCTGGAATTTGAATGTCTAGAATTATTTTTTATTCTTATTTTTGTGAAATCCCTAAAGGTTGATCAACTTGGTTTGTAGAGAGTGTATTATTACAGTATTTTCGGCATTGAGCTACAGTTGAATTAAGAATTGCAGCAGTCATCTGAGTCCCTGAAGCCGTAGATATTGGCTAATTTGCCACACCGGTCTGATAATCTGTCCCAAGAGGAGAAAGTGATAAAGAAAAGAAAGGATTGACAACTTTGCTGAAATTTAGCTTATGCTCAGAAAGAAATATTTCCTCAGTAATGATTCAAAAGATGGAAATATCTTATCGTGCCATGGCACTGTTGATTGATTTTCTTGTTTGTTTTATGTTATAACACAGTTACCTGTTAACATTTTTGAAATTCAATGCCCAGGTATTCCTCTGCTTTGGAAATTCAGTAGCCTCTACCCGCTTCTTGTTGCAAGATGAATTCAATATTCAGACAACACAATGTGACAATTGCATTATTGTACTCTCTCTCTCTCTCTCTGTGTGTGTGTGTGTGTACTCGTAGGCATTGTTGTATTTAAAACTTCATTAAACATGCCTTCATTTCATATGCAGGGTTTCATGTTCTGCCTGCAACAAATTGCATGCATATTTTCCATAGTTGCAATGATTGTTGGAAGTGAGGAAATTCAAGAGGCTTCTCAGTTACTTTCATGTTTGGCAGATATGGTGTATTGCACGTATGCATTTATTTAAATTTCTAACATACTATCAGCCATTAAGCAACTTGATCGCTCAGCCTCAATTTAACGTCAACTTAATTATTAATTTTCTTTTTTTCTTTTTGGTGGTCAGGGTTTGCGCTTGCATGCAGGTAGGCATGAAATCCACATAAATACGTTTAGAAAGCTTGACCGTTTTCTCTATCAAATATGAACATTTCTTATGTCTTGATTGTTTACAGACACAGCACAAAATTGAAATGGACAAACGCGATGGCAAGTTTGGACCCCAACCAATGGCAGTGCCCCCAGTTCAACAGATGTCACGCATTGATCAACCACTTCCTCCCTCGGTTGGATATCCATCTCATGCATCATATGGGCAACCCTACAGTTATCCACCTCCTCAGCCTCAAGGCTACCCAGCGGCTGGTTATCCCCCAACCAATTATCCACCTTCTAATGCTTATCCACCACCTGGCTACAAGTGATTTTTCACCTGCGCTAATCTCCTGAAAATTCAACGTATGTTTAGTTTCATCAACTCAGGTGTGGAGGGGATTAACTTCAAATGTATGAACATTAACAATTGCAGAACAAAAGACGTTTTGTGAGGATGTATAGGTACTGAACAATCTTCGTATTAGATATTGTTTGCTGTGCGCTAAAATTACTACTATGTTTCGGATGACATCATTGTTATCTTCATGTGAGTCTCCATTAGACATTGTTTATGCACTAGAAATAACTAATTTTTGGGTAAAGACATCATGACCATCTTCATAATCTTCTCTTATTTTGACCCTATCAGTGCTGGTGCGTGCGCACAAAACTTTCTTGCCATACCGATTTCCAAACTTCAGGCTTATCATAGAATTTGAGTCAAATTGGGTTTATTACTAATGTTGAATCTATTATCTGCACATCAATGTAGAACTGGAGTAAAATGAAAACTCTTGCTTCTCGACTTGCTGGTATACTGTGGACTTGTACAAGAAAGTTAATGGGTATCAAAGGCTATCAGACATGTCTTTGGACTCCTGATTTCAGATTATATCTATTTGCTATCAACTCAAATCTTCTGCAGCCTTGGTGTTGGTAGTAATCGTTTGAACTCATTACTGTTGAGATATAGCAGCTGGACATTGGTGTCAGTGTTGCTGAAAATATTAGGCACAGGTACATCACTATCTTGTTCCTGTTGGGTCTGTTGTGAGCATAAATGGTCCATATGAGGTGCTGTAGCGTCTGTGGGTGTGGAATTTACGGGATACGAAATTGGGTCAATTTGTAGACTGTCGATTTGTACTCCTTGTTCTCCTGATGTTGAGAGGTTAGGCTGGCTAATCAACTTGAAAGGATATTCAGTCTCATAAAATATCACATCCCTTGGCACAAACATCCTACTTCTTTCCAAATCCTAAACTTTGTGGCCCTTTTGACCATGAGCATAACCAAGAAAACTGCATCGATGGGCTTTAGGAGAATTTATCACGTGGTTTATCGTGATTATTAACGTAACAAAGTGATCCAAACACCTTTGAATGATTATAATCAAGCTTTCTTTTGAAAAATACCTCATATGGACTCTTGTTTTTAAGAATGGGAGCCGGGTATCAAATTGATAAGGTAAATTGTAGTCAAAACACACTTTCCCCAAAAACTTAAGGATAAATGAGCTTGAAAATGTAGTGCACGCGCCACCTCAAAAATGCGGCGATTTTTATATTCCACTCCTATTTTGATGTGGAGTATCAACATAAGAAATTTGACAAATAATCCCTTATCTAGCAAAAAAATTTCTCATTGGCCTCTTAGAGACAAATTCACTTCTATTGTCACTTCTTACAGCCTGTACTGGGCATCCAAATTGATTTGTGTAAGATGACAAAAGATGATTAAAAAATCATAGGCTTGAGACTTATTCTTCAAATGGAAAACCTAAGTACATCAAGAATAATCGTCAACGATGGTTAAAAAATAATGGGCACCACTAAGTGAAGGGATTGAGTATGCACCCCAAGGATCAACGTGAATAAGTGCAAAAGGTTTAGCACTGTTCTTATTACTAGTTGAAAAGGGTAGTTTGGTTTGTTTGGCCTTATGAGACACATCACAAATATGATTAAAATTGCTGGAAACAGAAATGTTAGGTGTTAATTTTAGTCTACTAAAAGAAGGATGGCCTAAGCGCATGTGCCACAAGGTGATATCTAATTCAACAACACTTTGATTTGCTAATCTATGGCCACCTTCTAATTTGTAAACCCATATTAAAGTCTACCCACTTCAATCAGCATACCCGTATGTAGGTCTTGAAAGACACAAAAATCTGGAAAAAAAAAAGTTACCAAACAATATAAGTCCCTTGTGGCTTTGGCAATGAAGAGAAGGTTGAAATTGAAGCCCGACATAAAAATAACATTTGTCAGACTGATATTTGGTGAAAGTTGGGCATCGCCAATAAGAGATACGGAGAGGGCAGAGCCATTTGGTATTTTTACTTTCAGATAGGTAAAGAGACATTTAACATCATCAAGGATACTTCAGTCTCCAACCATGTGGTCAGAGGCACCACTATCCACTTGTTGGATCTGGAGAGTCCACTTTCATAGGAGAACTTCAATATGAGCTTAGTGAGGGAACATATTTATGGGCTTTGACAACACATTTCTACTTCAAACCTTAAAACATTAGGTTTATGGGCCCTTTCCACTTATGTATCCTTTACTAACTCCATCTCTTTACAATGTGGGATTCCTACTCACACCTGACATCCCAACAATCTCCCCCTTAAATATGAACTTCCACATTAGGCTTGGACTCCCCCTTGAGCGAAAGCCTTTTGCTTAGTTAGCATCACCAAGAGCCCTTCTACTCTATTGGTCTGGGCCTACTAGGAGTCTCTTTGCTTTTATTTATAGGGAAGCAACCACGGGATCCAACTATCATCTCTATACTCGTCCCTGGCTAAACCATCGGCTCTGATACCACTTATTAGATTTGGGGAGCCCAGTTTCGTGGGAGATCTTCATCATGGATCTATTGAGGGAACATACTCATGGGCTTTAGCACTAGACTTAAACCCAAAACCTTAAGACGTTAGGTTTATGGATCCTTTCCACTTATATGTCCTTCACTAGCTCTATTTCTTTTAAATGCGTGATTCTTAATTACACTTGATTCCACATTGGGCTTGGACTCCCCTTTGAGACACATCAACCTTCCATGAAGTAAAATAGTTTCAAGAAACTCAAACTCCTCAAAAAGGGATCCCAACAACATCAAAGCCAGATCTTCATCTTCAAATGTCATATCCAATTTCATTAAATCAGTAACTAACCGAATAAAATTGGTGATGTGATCATTTCCTATTGAAGATCTTGAAGTTTAGCAAGTAGTATGTTATTCTTTTTTATATATGTTCATGTTCTGTTTTGAGGTGTGATCACGTGGATTATTGGTAGCTGTTATAAAGATGAACTAGAATGAATTTAAAGCCAAAGAAAAGGTTAGTGTATTGTCTTGAAATGAGAAGAAGGATGATGATAGTTTTGAGACAAAGTAAAGTTGAAAATGAAGATCAATGTGTGCTGGAATGTGTTAGCTGTAATGTTTCCATCGAACATGCATCTGTATTTTTGCCATATCTTGATCTGTAGACATCCAAATAGGATGATTTTAAGTTTAGATTAAACTAGATACATATGGCTATAGTTTTTATATAGGAATCAAATTTGAATTATATCTCTAAGAGTTTCAAAATTTGTATTGAAGTTAAGTATTGTGTAATGTCGCAGTTTGGGAATAGTTTGTAATATTTTGAGTATACTTTGTAGCTAAACCAAATTGCATGAAATTGGTGTCATTAGAAACTTAAGACATAAACAAATCATTGTTTAGAAGAATGTATCGCCTAACTATCTCATTTTTTTTGTCAAAATGGCCAAGCAAAATTTGACCCAAAAATATGTTTTAGAGAGAAGCTGGAATGAAGCTTGAATAATTGATCATTAGGTAGTGCATGATCGTGACAGAAAGGAATCATCAGGGTAGTGTACAATTGTGCACAAGCATGATCGTGATAGAGAGGAAACATCAGGAAGATTACACGATCGTGCTTGAACATCAGGGAGTTGGACAATTGTGCATAAGCATGATCATGATAAAGAGGAAACATCTATGCACGATCGTGACAGAGAGGAACATTAGGGAGTTGCACGATCGTGCTTGTAAGGGATTATTAAGTGATTGCATGATCGTGCAGAAGCACAATCGTGATAGAAGAGGTGCACTGCTGTTTGATAACTTTTAACACCCTTCACTCTTTTGACCATAACTCCTTCTCCGGATTTCCGATTAAGATGAAATTTGAACCACAAGCTCCTCACACATTGTCCTTCCTCTCCACCAAATTTCATTGCCATCTGAATTCACTAGGGAAAGGAAAAATGGTTGATTGATGAACTTATGAAGATCAAGTTTCGCAAGATATGATATATGAATGCATCTCAATTCAGAAGTTATGGGTTGTTAATGATATAAAAGTATTCCTAGAAATGCGAATATGATTGTAAGGAGATGAGTAATGTGTATCAAGTAAAGGTGAATGAGAATTGGATATTATGAGAGCATATATCTTGAGGTGTAAATGTAACATCCCGTTATTTGAGGGGAGGTTAAAATAGTAAATATGAAAGATTACTCAGAGATTAGAAAACACATTTCATACTCATGCATAGTATGATATACACATACACGTAAATAGTGAACTTTTGGCACATGAAAATAATTGTATATGCATTCATAGATAATTCCGGGTATAATTGAATTATGATGTGATGTTATGAGAATTGTGAATTTGATGTATTAAAAATTTAATTGGTGAGTGTATTTGTTAATTTTGAATTTGGGTGAATATTAGGAATAATTTCTGAAAATGTTGGATATTATTGTACTAGGAAAAATGCCACATGGCCAGTAAATCAATGGATGAAAATAGAAATAAGAAAACAAATGATATTGGAGAATTTTTGAAAATGACTTTGAAAATTTAGAGATGACTTTAGAAATTGTGAGAAGATGTTATTGGAAAATTTAGAGATAATTGATATAAAAAGATGAGAGTATGAGACTAGTTCAATAAGAACTTAGTTATGCCTTAGAAGATAGATAAGTGACAAGTGTCACTTGTCTAGTTATGAATTACTATTCAATTTCCTTGGAAAGACCAAGTTTAAGTTTCTTTTGAACTTGAAAGACTAAGTACACAATATTTTCATCTTCATCTCCTTCTTTGTAGTCTTTTCCTTCAAGATTTCTCTTTTGCACAAAGTTTTTCATCGAACCTTCACTAAAGCCATACCTTGTTTTATTTGTTCACTCCCACTTTAGCTTTGCTATTTTCCTTCATTAACCTTAAGAAAAACCGAAGCTTGCCAACTTTAACAAAGTGTACATGAGTTGCATGAAGTTTAGGGCTCCTTGAGTTTTTTAAGAATTTGAAGTTTTAAGAAGTAAGTATCGTGTAAATCCTTATGAGTGGTAGAAATAAGAATTAAATTTGGTGATATAATTGTCATTTCATGATCATGAGGAAATGGTTTTTTTATGAACACCGTGGGTCTAAGATGAAAACATGGAATTGTGGTTTTTACGTAGTCGATGATTAATATGTCATAAGAGTGTTTTAAAATGATTTTTCAGTTGGAAGATCAATGAAAACGTGTATGAAATTAGTGCATAAATTTATGAAAATTTGATAGTCTTATATATGCCCTGTTTTAGTGTTAAACGAATAAGTGTTACTGTTTTGTATATGTGAATTCTATGATGTTTAGGAGATGATTAAAAAATGAATTTAGAGTTAAGAGAGAGGTGTGTGGTGATGTTTAGAGATGAGAATGAATGATTAAATGATATTTAGAGAAGAAATGGGAGAATGTAGAAAAATGGAAAATGCAGTAGACAAAAAAAAAAGAAAATGAAGGAAATGTATGAATGGTCATTTTCTGTTTTTGATGATTTCGTTTAAGAATGGATTTTGGACTTTTGTTTATGAATGTTAGAGTAAAATGAGAGTAGAAAATGAAGATAAAATGAGAGTATAATCAAAATTAGAAAGGTTAGAAAGAGAAAAAGGAAAGAAGAAGTTGAACAGAATGTAGAGAAATGAGACAGGGAATGAATTTTCTAATTTTGGTGTTGATGAGAAGAAATGAATTGGGCTTTGTTTGTGAATGGTTCGAGATTAGTGGAAGTCGAAATTGAAGAGTAGATAAGTTAGAGAAGATGGTTTAGAATAAAAGAAGGAAGAAGATAGGTTGTAGAGTGTTAGAAGAGGAAGAAGAGAAAAGCAACATTTTGGAAGAAACGCTATGGTTTTTAGGAAAATGGGTAGGAAATTGCGATCGTGCTTCAGTACGATCGCGACTTTCCTTTAAAAACTGAAAACTCACAATCATGCTGAAGTGCGATTGTGAGTCTGAAAAATGATGGCCAACTCGCAAGCGTGCCTATGTATGATTGTGACTTCTGAGGTTGGAGGCTGATGCAACATCCTTCAGTTTTTTTGACTATATCTCCTTAGTCCGACCTCCAAATGACATGAGAGTTGAACCATTGGACTCGCAGCACACTAATCTACATCTCCACCAAACTTCTTACCCATTTGAAATCATTTGGGAGAGATTGATCGAAAATATGGGATGGGTTTGATTGAGTGTGCACAGGCATGAGTTTTTCTCACACCAGTGACCTTTCTCCCTCATGCCCATGAGTGTTGATGGCTAGACAATGTTAAATTGTCACATCATGACACAGTGTTCTCTAATAGTCAAGTGCACCCGAGAGCATTTTGCAAACTAAATAGTCTTGTTTCTTATAACCATAACTGCTTCTCTAGGCCTCCAAATGAATTGATTCTTAAACCAATAAGTTCTTAACACCTCATTCTACCTCTTCATGAAAATTGGTAGCACTCTGAATTGATTTGCAAAAAATTATTGATTTATGGAAAGTGAGGGAATCTATTGGAATAGTATGAACTAGTATGATTTCACTGAACATGCTTGGGTATTTCGGTTATATCTTATTTTGTACTCATCTAATGGAAAGATTTTTTATTTGGAGTAAACTAGAGACATATAGCTACAAATTGTCTGAAGAGATCGAAATTTAATTCTATCCCTAGGAATCCATATTTTGAATTAAAGTTGGTTTCAGGATGTTGTTTTAGCTTATGAACAGTCCGAAATGGTTGGATTATAACTTTCAAATTTCTGAACCAAATTAAATGATTTTAGTGTCATTAGAAACTTAAGAGATAGGAGAACAACTTTCAAAAAGAGAGTATTGCCAAATTTCTTTGTTTGCATGGTTAGATTAATTAGGCACTGTAGACCCGAAGGTGTGTTTCAAGAAAAACCCGAATTTAATTCAATGGGTTATGAAATTAGTTACTAAGGGTTTTATTGAGGTATAAAGCATAAGTATAGATGATACTTATGTGAGATTGGAAATATGAATGTTGACATGACGAGGACAATAGAGTGATACTCGGGATCGTCATGAACATGCATTGTACATACTTCATAGACATACATGCACATTATTAAACGCTTATAATTGTGCAAATTGTGATGTTGTGAATGTTATTTCAATAGAGGAGCAACTGGAATGTCAACCTCCAGTCTCCAGACGTTGCTGGAACTTCCAAGCATTAGCTTCGTGAGCGTCTTGTGAGTAACCTAGATGGTCTCACTCAATTAATTATTTGATTCATTTTATGTTTGACTTATTGAATGAATGAGATTTGCTTGTGTTGATTTCGGACAATGAAGGTCCAATGATTGTGATATATGAATGAGATATTGAATTGTTGCTTGTATGTGAATGTGATGAACTAAATGTTTCATAAAATGATTGAATATGAGAGATGCATTCTATATATGAATGCATGATTAGATAATGAGAGTTGTGACTTGAGTAGCCACCGAAAACGAGCTTAAAGCTCAAATTGTGATTAAGAGCTAAAGGCTCAATATGTAAAATGAGCCCTGTATCCTCAACGGATAAGGGACAGTATAAATGAGCCTGGTATCCACAATGGATACGTGACAATTTAGGCACTCGGTCACAACAATGAAAAATTAGAGAAGTTTCACATATGCATTTCATATGCATTTTAAATAAATGTGTCTGATTGATTGCAAAATTGTCTTCTCTTAAGTGAGAATGTGATATGTGTTCATTTATGTAAAATGCGAAGTTGTGAAATAAATGTTATATGTATGATGTGTTGCATGAATTGAGTGAACCATCGATGATGGTTATCTCATTGAGTTCGCAAAACTCACCAAAATTGCTACGTTGGCTTTTTAGGACCGAGAGACGATCTTAGCTACTGAGAGGCGCAACGAGCAATAGTCTTGTACTTTTGGGAACAAGAAGAAATGGCTCTAAGGTCGGTCAGCTGGATACGGATATATTAGATAGATTTTGTGTATTTTCCTCTTTCATGTAGTGCATTTTTGTATTAGGCTATGATGTTATATAAGTATGAACGCTGAAAGATACACTGTATAATGTTCGATTTATAGAATGAAATGAGGGAAAGTTAGTTTTAAAATATTGTGACTTTTCTTATGATGTTTATAAGAGAATAAAGATAGATGATGCCATGTTAAATGAATGTAGTGATTGATCGTAGCATGTCATTATCATAGGTTATATATTGGAATGTCCTTCGGGCGTCCCGGTATGTACCCTAAGGTAAGAGGGTGCTATAGTAAACCTAAGAATAATCTAGACACATAAAAATGATAAGGTTTGAATGATCAAGACACGTGATTAAGGAAACATACTCGGAATAGTCAATTTGAGCATGCATTATACATTACACATATGCATATGTGTATAATTGAATATTTATGTGATTGTGCAATATGTGTATTGCATAATGTTGATATACAGGATATAACGTCCGCATCTAGATGCTTCCGGATCATGGAAGCAAATGCTAATTTGGAGCGTATTGTGAGTCAACCTAGATGGTCTCACTTTCATTGTTTATTCTGTTTTAAATTTCTGTATTGAATTGCTACTGAATGTGAATGTGATTGAGAGAATTCCGAACATTAATAGTCCGAGGAGTTTGATAGATGTGAGAACATAGGAAGCGCTTCATTGACTGTGAATGTGAATGAAATAAGTGATTCTCAACATTTTTGTTGAATGTCGGACATCGATCCGATGAAAAATGTGAATGTGAATGAAATATGTGATTCTCAACATTTTTATTGAATGTTCAACATCGATCCGATGAAAAATGTAAATGTGAAAGTGAAATTGAACGCAAGCGATTGATTGAATATATGTGAATGTGATGCATTTCATTACATGATTGCATGACAACATAAAGGCTGTTGCGACTAGACTAGCCACTGAAAAAGAGCTTAAAGCTCAGAATTTGGTAAGAGCCTCTAGCTCACTATGTAAAATAAGCCCTACATACGCAGTAGATAAGGGACAATTATTAATGAGCCTGGTATCTACAATAGATACAGGAGAGTTATAGGCACTCAGTTATAATAATAACAATTGAAAGTGAGTCTCATGAGTATTGCATGTGCATCTAATATGTATGATTTAAATGGTTGAAACAAACAGTTTGAATGATTTCTGAATGTGAAATATGATTTAAGTGAATGTGAAATGTATATGACTTAAAATGTTCAATTGATGAATTAATGTGTTATGTGATTGAGTGAGTCATCGAGAATGGTCCACTCACTGAGTTCGCAAAAATTAACCCAAAATTTGTAACATTTTTTAGGCTTAGAGAAGATTTCCAATTTGATAAATTGGAGTCTAGCTAGTACATTCGAGAAGAGATAAAAGTTGAGATCAGTTCGGATCTGCATAGATTTTTCATTATTTTGTATTAAAGAATGTATTTGACAATTATTGTATCACATGTATTTGAATAATTATGTTTTGTAATAACTTTCCAAATTGGAAATATTTGTAAATGAGATTGATTAATGAGTGTAATATTAATTGTGATTATGATGTTTATAAAAAAGGACCCAATTTGATTATTGGTTTTCCGAAATATGCATGTGATTCATGAAAGTTTTTAATGGTTATAATTGAGTGAATGTTCTAGCATGTTACCTTCGTAGAGTATATTCTTAAATACTGTTAGTATGTTCGGGGATATGCACTATGAAAGTGGGGTGTTGCATATATATCCTTCAATAGCTCCGTAAGATTGTTCCTCACGCTTGACATCCCAATACCACTATCCATCAATCGTCTAATAAAGTGCGATTACCTGCAAAATTAGCCAATGCCTCGTAACCATGATTTGACATGCTGCTGTTGGTTTGTTCAAGAATTTCCATCAATTTGGTGAATTGGTCTGTTGTCAATCGAAGAGCTGGCTGGATCTGTGGTTTCAGTATTCTATTGGATTCACCATTGTTGGGTCTTGGCTCACGCCATTGTCTTTCATTTGAGTTGGATAGTTGGCGGCCAGCTGCTGCCATATAGCTTTGTCTTTGCCCTGAATTGTTCTTGCCTCCACCACCATGGCTACCTCGATTTTGTTGATTACTTGTCCAATTTGCTGGATATCCTATTATCTTAAAGCATTTTGCCTTGAGGTGCCCTGTTTTGTCGCAATGTTCTCAGCTTTTGCTTGATCGAAATCTTGAAGCTTGGCTTCTATTTGTGCGAGTATCTTCGGTTCCTCTGTGATCAGTTCTTGCTGCAAAAGCTGCTCCTTCTGAACCAGCCGATGATTGTTCATTTCTCTGCACGAAGGATTGTTCTTCTTGAAGGGCCAAGGAAAATATTTTACCGAGAGAAGGCGTTGGCTCCATGGATAGCACGTTCGATCAAACGATCGAAATTGCTTTTTAACCCTAGTAGGAATTGATAAGCATTTTCCCTCTCCCGGCGTACTAAATGGTCCTTGGTTGCGTGGCATTTGCAATGAGGTAATGGATCGCAGATTTGCAATTCTTGCCATAAATTTTTGAACTTGGTATAATATTGAGTTAGAGGCTGCCCATCCTATTGGAGCGTGTTCGAGAATTCCTTCTTTATTTTATAAAGTCGAGGTGAATTACTTTACCCGTACCTTTCGCAGATCTCTGTCCAAATTTCTTGAGCTGTTTCTGCATATACATCACTCTCCTGTATGTCTTTGGCTAAAGAATTCCTTAATCATGCCACAACAGTAATCAACGATAATAAGTACTTCAACCTGCGTAAAACCTTTAGCTCCAACTTAAGGAGAGTGTTGAGATATAGTAGCTGTACATTCTTCACAATGTAACTATCGTGATCTGATTACTGTTGTGGCATGATTTGAGGAGCAGTTTTAATTTTTGTAACGTATAGGAGTAATTTCTATAACTGTATCTTCTTGTAATTAATGTACTTATGCAGTGGAAATTCATAAATAAACAGTTGGAAGTTTTTCCCAGCCTGAAATACATCTTAATACCTGTTAATCAGGAAAATCCGTGAAGCCCCTTTTAAACCTTATGTTTCTTTTCCAAGAATTAGGCATTCTATGCCTTTCTAGTCTCTTGTTATCTTAAATCACAGTGAAACCAAACCTGATAAAGTTTGACGTTTAAGTTCATTTATTATCCAGACAGCGCAAACTCGTTCTTTTCCGTCAGCTTCACTGAATTCAACTTGCACAGAAATAGAGTTCTCAAATAATGAGCTCAAGGCCGGCCTCATCTTTGATGATCCCTGTTTCAAGCAATTTGGTCAAACAGGCAACTTAGCGAAGGCACGGATAAAACTAGGGGATGCTTTGGCGAGCTTATTTCGCGTAGGCACGGATAAAACTAGGGGATGCTTTGGTGGTGAACTTATTTCTCAAGTAGCATCGCTTTTCTCATTTTCCTGGACTACTCTGACTCGTTCTTTTAATTTATTTAAAGTTTTGGTTTCTTTAAACTATTAAACTTTTTGATTCTTTCTCGCGGCCTTAGCTCTACGTATTAAGATGATAATCTTATTGAAATTCTTCGTAAGTGCTTTCATTAACACTCTTAGGATCAGTTCGGCAATCAGCTGATTGCATTAGCAGGTAGCTGATAACTGATTATATCAGATGATTTGATCAACAGATTGCATTAGTTATTTCTCATTTATTGTTTAATAAAACTATATGTTTAGTATTAACTGTTTATATGTAAAATGACTTACGAGAATATGACTTTAGAAAAAATTATAAGAGTATGAATATTATATATTTTAGTATTTCGTTGAATATTCTTATAGTAATTTAGATTTTAGATATTTAATTCTAGAAAAATTAATTTTATAACTTTAATA
>JAOQMP010000210.1:31960570-31970825 GCA_027563575.1 Erythroxylum pedicellare | reverse complement strand
TATATTTTTATATAAATAAATTATTTTTAATATAAATCACATAAATTAAATTAAATTAAATTAAATAATTAATACTAATATTTTTATATAATTAATAATAAAATAATAATCCTCCTGCAACAACCATTTTAATATAAAGAGTATAAAAATCATTTATTATACAGTACATTTTATTCTATCTATCTTCCAAACAATATTTCACTACATTACATTATCAACCATTCCGTCCTTCCCAAACAACTTTTTACTATATTTCATTAGATTCCATTATAAACCATTCTGTTCCCTTCCATTCTATTACATTCCATTCTATTAATGAACATCCAACCAAACAGGACCTAAATGAACACTAGAAGCACCAAAATAAGTATGGATATAAATTAAAAAAAACGGAAATTTATATTTTAAAATTTTAATATTATTTTGTTGGAATTATATAAAGCAGGCAGTACTTCTGTACCAATTTACAATTCAAGAAATCCCAGTTACCTGTTTTAAAGAATTATTTCTTTAATCAAATGAACAATGTTACTTACCTTTAAAAAAGTAACCTAAGCTTGAAAAGACACATAATTAGGATGCTAAGACAAGACATTCTTGAATCGTAGCGTGGAAAGGGAATCAGCAGCTTAAAACTACATATGCTTAATTGCTTATTCACCACTTGGCCAAAACCAGTACTTGAGCAGAGGGTCGGGTCCACTGAGTTAAACGGTGCATGGGGAAACGTGTAGTGACAGCACGAACCTATCATATCATCATGTGTGAGTGCGTATTTGGGCATGTCCCCATCATCACCACTTAACCCTTCTGCTTCCGTAACCAGCAATTCATCCTTTTGTGCCGTCTATTTCACGCCGCAGCTGCCCCATCTGTCTTATAATTGGCACGACCATGCGTATAAACCAGCATCCATTCCACTCGTACGTACATTTCATATTGGATCATACCTACAAGGGAATTTCGACAAAAGTATACTTCATGATACGTTGTTTAAGCAAGTTTTCAGTGCTTAAACATGTCAAATCTCCCTATATTTATACTTGATGAGCACAATACTACTATGCACAAAGTCTGCTCATCACATATTAGCCTATTCCTATTCATTTTCTGCCTCCTGATCAAGCTGAAAGTGCCCAAGTTCTCAGGCAACTTGGTCTCCGAGTTACGTTTTTAATGAGTTGGCAATTCCAACTTTCCCCTTGCCGCGGGATATATGATGATTCCTTCACGTGCATCAGATGTTTATTGGCTTGACGGCATAAACTATGACTTATTGGGCTTGGTAATTTGCACTCCCAAGTTCTACAGAGCAGTATAGTATTGTGCCACCCTATGCATGCATGGGCATGGATATTGAATTACCATCTTATACTATTGAAAAGGGTTTGATTCTTCTTAGTATTGAATGTGGAAAATAGAAACAAAAGAGAGAATCGTGTAATGTTGATAATTCCTTCGTGATATTTGGGTGGGCAAATATTAGGACCTATACTGGATTAAAGCGGACGAACATTCCCACTTAGAGTTGTAGCAGAAGATATTCCATTTATAGCAGTTGATGGTCATCTTGTTCCCAATCACATTATCTCATATTCCACTTCTTCATTGCCAAGAAATGATTTCAGGAGAAGAAAGATGAGCTAGCTTTTCAATTGTACCATTATTTTTTAGCTTCCAATATAACGACAATGTTCTTCCATTTGTTCCTGCTACCAGGAACCTGCTAGGACCATGGGCTAAATGTTAAGCAGGAGGTTTACCCTTTGTTTTTAGCAAGTTTCTATGGCTCGCTGGCCTGCAATTCCTTTGAGACGTCAATAGGGACCAGAGGTCCACATTTACCAGATATCACTGTCTTCGGGCTCGAGCACACTTTTAGTACACATTTATTGTTAGCCTATACAACTTCCAAACCCATGCATGCATAACTTACTCATCACATCACATGCAAAAAGGTGAATTTCTGATCTGCCATATGCTCTGCTGTCATGGAGGTGTCCTCGAAGGATGACGTTTTGAGAACGATGTAAACATTGAAAAACGCTAGCAATTTTCACGGTTTCAGTTCAGGTAACACATGTGACACTTTTTATTCGCATTAACATCTGTGGTCATATACCACGTTTTATAAAGTTAAAGCAGCTTGGATAAGATCTACATCTACAGCAACTAAGAAAAACGAGTATTGTCTTCATTGCCAAACTTGTCACTCATTTTGACAAGTTCTCATTTTGATAAGATCTACACCAACAGTTCTCATAGAGGAATTGACCCACCAGCTGCAGTAGCAAAACAGGAAAGGGACAAGAGAAGAAAGGTTACATTCCGCATAAAAGTACTATTTTGTACTCTTTTTTTTCATGGTTCAGATTAAGACAATTTTTAATGATTTTTGTCGGTAGTTTATGGGTTGAGAAGTTGGAACAAATGCAAAAATGCATAAGAAAGATGCTGTGACAGACAAAATGAAGTTTCCTAGAGGTGATGGACTGTTCTGCTTGTTATACTACAAGAAGCCTCTTCACCAGTGTGGCGTACAAGGGTACCAATACGCCGGATCTTTCATATTATACAATCTAGGGAAGAACTATCCCATTTCTAGTTATAACTTCTTTCACTTACCCTGAATAACGTATGTAGTTTGTTCTTCAACACAGCACCCTCATGATTCACTTGTTGCAGTCATAACATACACCTGCACCATCATTTTTGCGTCACTCGTTTCCAGCACACTAATAAGTACATTTGTGACAAAGAACAATTATACTGTTCATACCAAGTGTACCCATGTGACCATCTCTCTGCATTACAAGGGGAGCATACAACTGATTAGATGTAAATAAAAGAAAGGAACTGATTCCTATGCCCTTTTTTTTTCCTACAAGGGAAAGAAAATCAAAAAACAAACAAAAGACACCCTAGTTAAAGCCGGGTTCGGCGGTACTGAACACCTTGCTGATCTCGGCTCTTGAAGCATATGAAGACCTGGACTGGATATCACTGCAATAGAGGCTAGTCGATCAGCACATTGGTTCCCTTCGCGACTCACATGCTGTATCTGCACCTCCCAGGCTCGGTGTAGAAGACCACGGGTACCTGTCACCAAAAAGTTATCTTAAGTTTAAACTATAATGGAAGAGAAGAGAATGTTAATTACCTCCAGGGAGCCCACTTCAACGATCACGTGTCGATACTCAAGCGTCCATGCCAGGTTAAGACCCGAGTGGACTCCTCATAATTCTGTAGTTACAGGAAAACCCCTGTTGATGTAGTGTAGAAACCGACCGCACCACCTCCATTGACAGTCCCTAATTAAGTCACCCACAGTGGTAAGATTCGAGTCATTATTGACTGTACTATCCGAATTAATTTTGACTCAGGATTCAGGCGGTTTCGTCTAGCCTACTAAGGTACCTATAGGTAGACCCTAAGTCAGCAGTATGCAGCTTTCCACTGACTTTGCTCTACCTATCCAGGCCACATACTCTATAACTGCTCGAGGCCCTTTTTCTGGCCAGACAAAATCTACTTCAAACAGGCTGCGATTTCTCCACTGCCATAGCAACCAGCAGGCTACATCATAAATAGTAAATCAATCAACATGATGCACCTGTATTGGTGTTCTGAGGTTGTGAGTCACCCACCATTCCAAATCCCGGTGGAAGAAATCCGGATGCATTACGTCTGGGGCGAATTTACACCAAAAGGCTTTTACTCTCGGGCAATCTCGGATAACGTGCAAATTTGATTCTTCTTGTCCACAGAACTGACAGCTGTTGTCCGTTGTGAGTCGGCGAGCCACTCGATGTTGATTTGTCAGCAGTTTTCCTTTAGTTAAAAGCCACAAGAAGGCTCGAAATCTGTTAGGGCCCCACCCACAAATTAAATCCCACAAACTATTATGGTCCTCCATGTTGCCACCTTCAATGAGATCATAAGCAGACACCACTGAGAACTGCCCATGATTTGTATGGCCCCATACCATGTGATCCTCCGCTATGTCATTTACATTAGGCTGGATCTCCGCAATCTCCATACAAACCGAAGAAGGAAGATATTGCTGGAACAGATACCAACGCCATTGACCGACTTCATTGATAAAATCCGCCACTATGGCGTACAATATACTTTCGGACAGAATGGTGGTGGGCACTAAACATAGAGGCCCCCAATCATGCACCCAATTATCCAACCAAAAGTGAATTCGCCTCCCATTCCCTAGCTTCCATTTTATGTCTAAGCAAACATATTGCCAGGTGGCAGAGATGCCCCTCCAAATGACTGACACCCCTTACCTTTCTATGTTAGAGGGAAGAGAATTGGGTCCGACTCGATATTTAGCCTTGAGGTTACAAACCCATAAAGTAGAGGGCTGAGTGATCAAAACTCAGCCTAGCTTGGATAGTAGAGCATCATTAGATGAACAGATACGTTTAAGACCCAGACCCCGGTATTTATGGACTTACACACGATTTCCCAATTAACCAGATGTGTTTTCCTCTGGGCCTCCGTTGATCCCCATAAAAAGTCTCTTATGAGTCGCTCCAAATCGTTGCAGAGTTTCCTCGGGAGTCGCACTATTTGCATCGTGTAAATGGAGAGGGCCAAAATCACTGAATGGGTGAGCGTAACACGCCCCGTAAGGGACAACGCTTTGGCCCTCCATCCTGCAAGTTTCTTTTGAGCGTTCTCAATGATGTACTGATAGGTATGTCTTGTTGTACGCTCGTGAATCAATGGAACCCCTAGATATTTGCCTAGATTGTGAGTGCGTTGGATGCTTAAAGAATGACTGATGCGTCAGGCAATTGCTGGAGGGACATTCTTGGAGAAATAGATATGGATTTTTTCAATGTTCACTTTTTAGCCGGAAGCCTGACAAAACATCTCCAAAGTCCTTGCAATGACCTGGGTTTGTGAGTCCTCCGCTTCAATAAACAAAACTAGGTCATCTATAAAGAAAAGATGAGATATGAGAGGTATAGGACTCAGCTTGACTAGTTTCCAAGTCCCTTGCCCCATTTCCTGAAGAATAAGCTGACCTAGCCTCTCCATGCACAAAACAAACAGGTACGGCGATAGTGGATCACCTTGTCGAATCTCACGAGAAGGGCTGAAAGGATCTATTAAAGTGCTTTGTCGATCGACTTACATAGTCACTATCGTCACACATTGCATGATGACTGTGATTAAATTATCCGATACCCCAATGTCCTGCAAGGTATTCTGGATGAAATCCTATCGAATCCGGTCATAAGCTTTTTCTAAATCCACCTTTATAACAAGATATCCAATCTTGCCTGTCTTTTTGCACATCAAATGAATGACCTCTTGGGCTATGATAATATTATCAATGATTTGCTGGTCCGAAATAAAACTACATTGGTTCGCCTCTACGAGGTAGTCCAAATGATGTTTCAATCTATGCATGATAACTTTCAATATGATCTTATAAAGGACAGAGCAGAGGCTGATCGATCTAAATTGAGTAATAGTCTGCGGGGAAGGGACTTTAGGGATTAAAACCAAAATGGTGTGATTGAGATCTTTGTCCCACCATTCTAGACGGAAAATTTCCTGAATGTACTCCACCACTTTTAGACTTATCTTGCCCCACTGTTTCTGAAAAAAATAAAGCATTGAACCCATCTATCCCATGAGCTTTATTTGGATTCATGGCGAAAACCACATTTTTTATTTCTATTTCATGAACAAGTATGGAAAGTGCTTGAAATCTATCCCCCGAGAGCAAAGGGAAGACTCCCGAGAGTGAAAAATTGTAGGCATTTCAGTCCTCATTTGTATAAAGTTGGACAAAGAAAGTCCTACCTACAAGGCCCAATTTCACGGGGTCAAAAATTGGAGTTCCATTGGGGTCAAAAAGTCGCTCAATCTTCAACTTCTTTCTTCAAGACAGTGTGAGGATGTGGTAATATTTCGTATTCCTATCGCCCTGAGAAATCCAGTCGCACCGGGCTTTTTGGTGCCAATAAATTTCCTCCTCACACAGGACTTGCAGAAGTTCCCCACTCAGCTCATCCTCCAAGTCTAGCGATGAGTCCAAATGGCCAACCTCTATGGCCCGCTAAATGCCCTCCAAACGTATTAGCAATCATTTTTTACGAGAGAAAATATTTCCAAAATTCGATTTATTCTGCCTAGTGAGATACTCGAAAATTTTGACTAATGACTGACTCATTGTTTCCGTCTCGGGAAGCCAATTCTTCTCTACTACATCCTCAAAATCCAGATGTGTTAGCCACGCATTTTGGAAACGAAACTTAGGGGGGCCTAGCATTCTTGGAGGGGGGACCGTGTAAGTGAATTAACATGGGTCGATGATCTGATCCTAGGAAAGGAAGGTGATGATTCACCATTTGAGGATAAGCTTGTAGCCAAGCCATCGAGACAAAAACTTTGTCCAGTCTGGCTTGTACCACTCCTCAGCGCCACGTAAACTTGGATCGTACATAACCTAGGTCATGGAGTCCGCTCCCGTGCGCCTAATCTTGGAAATGTTTATTCATCACTCTTGTAGACTGGGCTCCACCTCTTTTGTCCGAAAGTTCCAATTTAGCATTAAAATCTCCTCCTATAAGCCAGGGCCTCTGGTTAGATTGACCAATCCAATGAAGAAGTGGCCAAAGAAGATTTTGAAACGGGTGCTGTGGGTTGGCATAGACTGCTGTAAAATTGAAGGAGCCTGAAGCATGCTTGATTGTGGTGTGAATAAATTGGCGATGAGCTATTACCACTAAGACATCAAAGTCATCCCTCCATAATAGTCAAATCCCGCCAGAAAAACCTTCAGCTTCAACTCAAACCGAGTAATCGAACCCTAACTTGGTGACTACTGCGGTTGCCCTATTCTCACGAATACGGGTGTCTAGCAAAATTAGAATACCAGGTTTGTAATTACTAATGTAATTACGCCCCCTACCCCTTGACAATTCCAAAGAAATATTGACATCAGGAAAATAATCTATAGCGAAAAATTCTACAACTGGGTAGAAAATGTACCTCCTACAGGCTCTCCTATGTTGCCATTGCTCGGTTGTTGCGGGGCAGCTTCTTCCACAGGTTGTTCGGCAGGCTGATTGTCTAGTCCTCCTGACCAGTCACCGAGATTTGGGGGGTCATTGAGGTGTTAGACATAGCCTTCCTTAGGCTGAGGCATGGTCTCCGGAATCTCAACACCTTCCATCTGTTGGAGACTCTCCTCAACCGCCTTCTCACTGGTCTCAATAGCCTGACTATCCCAGATCATTTTTGTATGTGTAGCTAGTTCGATCGCTAAATGTTTTTCCACATATTGGGGCGTAAGGGAACTAAAAGGACTAGCACCGATCTCGGATCCGGTTAGACGCCCGCCCGGGAACTTTCTCCCTGGGTATTTGGTGGGTGCGACTTTCGGGCCTTTCTTGGAGGGACGTCTGGATCCTGTAGAAGTGAAAACGAGCCCTTGAGAAATTTGCTTGCCTTTTTCAAGGAGCCCAATTAAGTTGAAACGTTGGCCCAGTCCATTTGGAGTACTGTGAAGCTAGGCCTCTGTTTGAACCCTAGTCGCGTCACCCATTTCTTCCTGCACTGACAGAAGATTGAAACGAGATCCTCCCTTGTAGTTGTTATCTCTTAGATGTCCCATCTGCTCCTGACGTCACGTGGTTTGACGTGGATGCTTCCTCTGTACCTGCAACCACGACCTATAGCCGTTAGGTAATTTTCCCGTTGTTGTCTCGGTTGGTGCAGCATCGGCTTGCCTCTCCCCTGACGTGCCTTCGATGGCTCCTGCGCTTGGTGGTGGACGTTTGGTTGTGGGTTGAGGACAGTTGGGGCAGCTAAGAGTAGCATGTCCGATCATGCCACACGAGTAACAGAGTTGAGGCAACTCTTTGTAAACCACCATGAGTGGCTTGCCGTCTAGCTCGACGTAGGTGCACAGTGGAGAGCTCAGATCGATGTCCACCGCGATTCTGGCAAACCTTCCTCGATGCGCCAGGAGCGTAGCCTCGTCCACTTTCACAGCATATCCCACGATGTTGCCCAAGGCAGAGAGGATGCTGGGATGGTAGCATGTGATAAACAACTCCAGGAATCTGATCCACACTACGGCTCTGCTGAGGGTTCCCTGTGAAGGACAGAAGGTCGGAGTCCATCTCTGTACTGCTAGAGCTTGTCCGTAAATAATCCAAGGGCCTGTGTTTTAGCCTTCAAATAATCTTCTTCTTCCTAAAACCTGACGAGGAAAAACTCAATCTCCAAATCCACTAGCTTCATGAGACCACTCGGACTCCACAAGACCTTCAACCTTGCGCTAAGGGTGTGAAAGCCAATTCGACGACCAAGGAGTTTCACTCCTCTATGTTGACTGGAGCATCTTCGCTCCATGGAGTGTCCTCTGGAGTCTTGGTCTCTTGGGTCGGCCTGGTCAGTACCGAACTGTAGGAAAGCTTTGGGCGTGGGGGGGGTCGTCGTCTCGCTTTAGAGTCCTCACAAGCTTGGAAATTTGTTCGTCCTAATCATGGAGCTCCATGATCAGTCACTTTACATAACTGATATCCTTCGCCGCTTGCCGAAAATCACCTGAAGAAGACGATCGCGTTTCTTGAATAGCCGTATGTTGTTCTTGGCCTTAATTGTTTTTATGCCTTCACCTACGGGAGAAATGAAGCAGATGGAAAAGAGTGAGGAAAATCACACATTACGTCCCATGAATACCCATAAACTAATTCTTCACCAGCACAATATCCAAAGTTTACTTTCTCTGAGCCTACCAACAGTAATAGTTCAAAGGAGCAGCAGAAGGTTATTTGTGGCGATACAACAAGAATTGTTACTGAAAAGTTTAAAGATAAACCGGTAGCTATTATTTTTTAATTAATAGTGGAAGAGTTGCGTTACTTACATCACATAAGCATACTGTTGAAAATGATCAAACAAGTCGCGTTGTTCTTCATTCTGTGTTTTCTTGCGCGGAGTCCACTCGCCCATTATAACATGGTTTCTTATCATGTCGGGATCGCTTTAGTTTATATTGCACGAGTGAAAAAGACAGGGCATGATTATGGTATAAAAAAGAATTACCAACTAAACTTGTCTAATCATTGGAATATTTATATTAATAAATAATAATAGTTTTATTATTATTATTATTATTATTATTATTATTATTATTATTATTATTATTATTATTATTATTATTATCATGGTTATTTTAAACTTTAATTTTTCATTTCACTAAATTTGAAGATCTAATTTAAAATTTTATGCAAATATTAAATGATAAAACGTTGCTTTAAATTATGATTAATTTTGATGAAAACCAAGTAATAATGCAGAAAGCAAAATGAGACGGAAGCACATCAAAGTGAGATGGATGAAAAAAAAAGTGAGACGCAGGAAGAAAATGAGACGCAAGACAGAAATGAGACCCAAGTTTATTTTCAGTTTCTTATATTATTATTTCATTATCATCAAAATCGCTTGGTCTGATTTTCTGCTTTCGCTTCCTTCGTCTTACTTTGCTTAGCTTGACTATCGCTTCGTCTTAGTTTTCCGCTTCCGCTTCGTCCCATTTTCTTTCGTTTTATTTTCTCCCTCCATTCGTCTCATTTTTTGCTTCCGCTTCGTGTCATTTTCTTTGGTCTTACTTTCTGCCTTCACTTCGTCTTATTTTCTGCTTCAGCTTCGTCTCATTTTCTTTGGTCTTACTTTGTGCTTCCGCTTCATTTCATGTTGCTTTCGTCTTAGTCATCTCATCTTCCTTTCGTCTTACTTTGTTATATTATTATTTTATTATCATCAAAATTATTATTCAACAAGTTATTTTGAGTTAACAAGTTGTTTGTTATGATCAGAAGGAGGGAGACAGTGCTGCTTTCGATTTTTTCTATCAATTCTATCTCGAGCGTAATCAGTATGACAATACTGAATTAGCCTTTGTCTTCAACTTCTTCAGTATCGTCTTATTTCGTTCAGGCTTGTCTCACTTTGACTTAAGCTTCGTGTTACGCTGACTTCAACTTCGTCTTACTTTTACTTCCGTCTTAGATTAGTGCTTTCAGTTCGTCTTAGTTTCTTTATTATTATTATTATTTTGTTTTCTTGTATGACTTGGGAAGTTTTGAAGCAACGTTTAATAATTTAATATTTGCATAAAATTTTAAGTTAGATCGTCAAATTTAGTGATATGAAAATTAAAGTTTAAAATAACAATGAAAAAATTATATAATAATAATAATACTAATAATAA
>JAOQMP010000210.1:31928277-31940147 GCA_027563575.1 Erythroxylum pedicellare | reverse complement strand
TATATAAAATAAAATATTAAAATAAAATTTTTTACTTAATTAATTTATCTCTATGTTTTATTGATATTTAATTATTATTAATAATAGAATTATAACTTGAAATTAATAATTAAATATATTTTTGGTGATATATATTAATTTCATTAAAAATATAGAAGCAAATTGTAGTACCATATCTTTTTTCTTTCATTTTCCTAACAATTTTTTCAATAATACGTTAGGTAACTTATGGGAGTGGACATCTGTTAAATTCACTAGCCACTTGTCCTAGTTCTAGTTTGAGTAAGTCTTAGTTGAGTTGATTGGAGTGGACACTTGTTAAATCCACTAGTCACTTATCCTGGTTCTAGTGTGAATAAGTCTTAGTTGAGTTGATAGGAGTGAACACCTGTTAACTCCACTAGCCACTTATCTGATTCTAATTTGAATAAGTCTCAATGAGTTGTTATTTGAATTTTGAATTAGTCAACGTTACTGTTATTGTTCCTGATATGTAATTGCTAAAATATAAGAGAGTGGTTGAACTATTCCCTTATTTATTACTCACAAATAAGATGAATAAAGTGAGAGCATTCTTTCATTCACTAAACTAGCTTTTTGAGTTCTTTAGGAGGTTTTGGTTCCCTCGAAGTAACCAATTATTGCTTAGTTTGTTCTTTATTTACTCCATATTCTATTTCCAGTTAATCAAAATTGTGAAGCATAAGTAATATCAATTTAAGAGAGATCCTTCTTCTCTTAACCGATCAATCACAAGATCTCACGCATAAGACAACTTTAGATCTCATACACACGACAGCTTAATATCAGAGCCAGGCATGGAGGAGCAACGCTTGGGACGACTAAAGGATGAAGTTACCACTTTGTCAGCAGTGCAGGAAAAGATTCTAAAGGAGATGCAGGAGATGTTTGCTACAATCAATGCTTGTTTGGATGTTATCTCTACAAATAAAATTCAGGTAGTATAAAGCTCCCATGGCCAAACCCGAAATAATGAAGGGTGGTGAAATAATCATGCATCGACTAACAGTGAAGGTTCTTCCAACAATGCCTACATGCCTAAGTTGGTGAAATTGGATTTTCCTTGATATAGCTGACAAGAGGACCCAACTGAATGCATTTGCATAGTTGAGCAATTTTTTGAATTCCACAAGCCACCGGAAGAGGAAATAGTGTCATTGGCTTCATTCAACCTGGAAAAATGAGGCGTAATTACAGTTCCAGCTTATTAAGAACGAGATGCGGCAAATGGCATGGGAGGATTTCAAGCAAAGTTTTCATGATAGATATGGCCCTACACAATATCAAGACTTTTTTGGTGACTTAACTAAGTTGCAACAATTTGGTTCCATAAGAGATTGCCAGGCACAATTTGAGATGCTTCTTATTTAAGTATAACGACTTTCACCCACACAATAGGATAGTTGTTTTGTGAGTGGCTTAAAAGAGTATCAAAACTAACGTTCAGGATTGTAAGCCTACATCTCTTTTTGCAGGAATTGGCCTAGTGAGATTGTATTAGGCAAAAAATAATTCTGCTCATCACAGTACTCAAACTAAGTCATGAAAGGCAAACCCAATTTCTTCAACCATATGATAGGATGCCACTATGCCAATTAAAAAGTTAACTCCATTTGAGCTTAAGGAAAGAAGAGAAAAAGGACTATGCTTTAACTGCAATGAGAAATTCAACCTTAGGCATAGATGCAAATAGTTGTTCCTTATTGAAGGGAAATGGTCTGATGATGAAAATGAAGATGCAAATATTGATATGGAAATGAAGAAAATCAACAATTAGAGACATCGAAGATTTTAGACATTGGAGATTTTAGTCAATGTTATTTATGGTGCTACAACTCTGGAAACAATGAAGGTTCATGGTCGATGATCCCAATGACAAATTATTATCCTAATAGACTCTAGCGGTACCCATAATTTCTTAGATAGTAAGGTTGTAAGAAGATTAGGGGTTATACCTAATGCAAAAGAAAATTTTGAAGTTACAGTGGCCAACAGTGAGAAAATTGCTAGCATGGGACATTGTAATGGGGTAAGTTTAATGATTCAAGGCAATTTAATTATTTCAAATTTTTATTTAATATTTTTAATGGTTTGTGACGTTGTCTTGGGGGCTCAATGGTTGAGTTCATTAGGCCCAATTATATGGGATTTCTCTAAATTATCAATGCAATTCAAGACGAATAGAAAAAAGATCACTATCACAATGTTGACAACTTCAATTAATAAACTAGTGGATGGGTTGGAAATGAGCAAGGAAATCAAAAAGAGTAAAGAAGGGATCATCATACAGATAAATTCCATTTAACATGCTAGCATCAGGTGCACGTAGCTCTTATTTCAATTGAGTTTAACTAACCTAGAACTGAAGTGTTTTTTTACAATCTTATCAAGATATTTTTGAAAAGTCTCAAGGCTTACCTCCACCATGAAGCCATGATCACAAAATTATCCTAAAAAAAGGATGTGAACTAGTTTGTTTATAGCTATATCGATATCCTTATTACGAAAAAATGAAATCGAAAAGCTAGTGAAAGAAATGCTAACATCTGGTATCATACGTCCAAGCCAAAGCCCATACTCATCTCTTGTTTTGCTGGTTAGGAAGTATGATGGTTCTTGGAGGTTCTGTGTCGACTATCGAGCACTTAACCAGGTCACCATTAAAGACAAGTTTCCTATCCCTGTTATCGATGAGCTATAAGGTGCTAAGTTTTTCATAAAACTAGATTTGAGAATGGGTTACTACAAGATACGAATGCAGACTCAAGACATCCCAAAGATTGCTTTTCGGACTCACCATGGACATTATGAGTTCACAGTGATGCAATTCGGGTTGAAAAATGTCCCCTTTACTTTCTAGTCGCTAATAAATAAGGTATTTAAACCTTACCTCTGAAAATGTATTCTGGTATTTCTGATGATAGTTTGATTTATAACAAAACTTTGTTTTTGATAATAAAAAAATTCATTTATAAAAGGTAAATAGGTACAGAACATCAATAACAAACAAAACAAAGGGATAGATCCTAGTTAAATCAAATTTCACAACACCTCAACCTCAACTTCGTATAAGGTGAGCAAAATAAAGAATAGAGGTAAATGAGTTAAACACCATATCTCAGTATTAGAATCTCATGGATACTTTTTAGCGTTTCTTGTATCAGGAGGGAGAGAGTTTTCTGCTTAGTTTCAAATCTTCGAGCATTGCACTCCTTATATACGCTTTGTACACAGAGTCCGACAGCTATAGAATAAACCGATCCCATAAGGGAACGATGATCAGCTAACCATTGTATAACACTTGAGAAAGAACAAGTTGGCAATGATCAATGAAATTATCTTTTAACAACTTCCCAAATCCAATTGGTGATCTCACATGTGAAGGATAAGTCATATTATTTAGCCTCTATTAAACAAAACAAACAATCTCTATCAATAGCTAAATACCTTAGTCTATTAGCTGTACTAAGGCAGTTTTAGATAACTAGCCATAGAAGGAAAGAAACCTTTGGACGAATGTTCTTATTCTAGACCAATTCATTACAGGTTTATGCAAACGTAACAATTCTCTCATGCTTCTGTTTGACAGTTGATGGGTTGGGTGAGTGTGCTAGTAGAATGTGTCTCGATGGGACGGGCTTGGATTATAGTTTGGTTGTAATTGGTTGATACCTTTAGGAAAATGCCAAGTTGTTCCGCTAATGAAAGCTTCCATCTTTGTGCTAAGCGGGAAGTGAATAGAAAGCCTTACTTCCGCTGAGGAGTGTATAAGAGCTCCTCTTCTCAATTAATTATCAAACCATAGTGTAATGAGCTTCCCGTTGCTAATAGAACACAACATGTTTGCTTTAACATCTTGCCTCATCTTGAGAAGTTTGTTCAAAAAGAAAGAATGCCATGCTTTTATTACGAAGCTCCTAGATGCTTTTTACCTTTGAGAAAATAAGAGTGAAGCCATCTAATCCATAAGGAATTACGGTCTTTTATAATCTACCAAAACTGCTTCAATAAGAGCGTTTGATTGATGAGTTTTATCGAATATATGTTGAGACCTCCTTCTTCCTTTGGATAGCAGATATCATCCCATTTCACTTTTGCATGACCTTTAGCTCGATTTGAATAGTTCCATAAAAAGTCCTTGAACAACCTCTCAATCGTCTTAGCTACACTTTTTGAAAGAAAAATGTGAATATGTATGCAGTGAGTTTAGAACAGATTTTATGAGTTGTAACCTCCCTACATAGGACAAAAATTTATTCACCCATAAGCCTATGCTCTTCTTTATTTTTTCTAAAATGGGACTGCATTCCAATAAAGTTAATCTCTTGGTGGAGATTGAGGGGCCGAGATAGAGTAGAGGTGGCTCTTTCTCCATCATTCCCATTAGAAGAGCAAGTTGTGAGGCCATCGAAGAAGCTCTCTTTGACAGTACAAAGTGACTCTTTTGGAAATTAATGTGTAGACCTGAGATATCCTTGAATGTGTGAAGGGCATGCATAAAGCATTTGATAGATTCTAGTTTGGCGTTACAAAAAAGAAGTAATTCATCTACAAATACAAGATTAGTGAGAACAATTTTCTTACATTTTGAGTGATATTTAAAGACGTTTGATTCCACTTCTTTTTTATGATTGAGTTCAAAACCTCCATGCACATTATTAAAAGGTAGGGGGACAGAGGATCCCCCTGCCTTATTCCTTTTTCCTGTTTTGAAAAACTTAGTAGGGCTTCCATTGATGAGGATAGCATAACTCACCGTAGAGATGCATTCCTTGATCAATCCAATATACCTGTTTGGAAAACCATACACTGACAGTAATTTCCATAGAAAGCTCCATCTCAAGCTGTCATATGCTTTATAGAAATCAATTTTGATAGTGCAATTCGAAGCTGAATTCACTTTAGAATACCCCTTGAGAAACTCTTGCACTATTAAAAAGTTGTCTCCTATCTTTCTTTAGCTGATAAAGGCTCCTTGATTGTCACTTATTAGTAGATTTATCACCTTCTTCATTCTAGAAGTTAGGATCTGAAAGATAACCTTGTAGAGAAAATTTGTATAAGAAATGGGACAGAATTCAAAGAAGCTTAAAGGATTGGCAGTCTTTGGTATCAAGGAAATAAAGGTTTTGTTAATTTCCTTCAACATAACACCAGTGGACAAGAATTCTTTCACTGCGTTGTTAACTCCAGACCCTATAATGTTCCAAGATTTTTGGGGGAAAAAATACCCATTTAAACCATCTGGACTAGGTGCTTTAGAATCATCCATGTTGAAGAATACTTCCTCAATCTCTTTATCTTCCACTGGTTTGATTGATAATTCACTGTCCACCTACGTTAACTGTTTCAATTGGAAAGATTCAAACGCAACATTTGAACCAAAGTTAGGAGTTGTGGAGCCTAGTAGGTCACCAAAGAAACTAACTGCTTCCTTTTTAATGTCATCCATATTCTAAATCATCTGACCCCTTCTGTAGTGATTAAGCTAATTTCATTATGGTTTTTTGGAGCTAGAATAGAATTGGAAAAGAATTTTGAACTTTTATTTCCTTCTTTTAGCCAATGAACTCTAGCTCTTTGTTGTAGCAGAGATTCATGATTCTTAGTGGCAAGTAAAAAAGTTGATAAAGCTTGTTTCTCTTTTTCTGATAGAGAAAGATCTGTGGGTGAGAGGGGTAATAATCTATGAATTACTAATAGATCATCCTTGCTCTTCTTAACAGTGGTATCGATAGAGCCTCTTACAAAATGCAACTTTTTAAGTTCTTGTTTAATGGCCTTCAGTTGTTGAATACATTGGAACTTCATGGTTCCTCTGACTGCACACGCATATCCTCTGCAATAAGCTTCTTGAAACTCTAGATCAATAGCTAAATAATTATTAAATCGAAAATGGTAGAAATTGGAAGTTCTCTTAATTAAATTGTCAACTTTAATGGGCGTATGGTCTGAAAAAAGGGAACCTTGGAAGTTTGCAGTGCTATTAGGAAACTGAATCAACCATATGTTATTTATCAATGCCCGATCAAGTTTCTTTCGAATACACCATCTTGATGCTTGTTTGTTTGACCATGCAAATTTATGCCCTATAAATCGCAGATCAGTCACGCCTAAAGACTCTACATATAGCTTGAAATCTTTAGAGTAGTTATGAAGATTGTGATTTCCTTGAGCCTTCAGCCTATAAAGAATGGAATTGAAGTCCCCACATATTAGCCATGGTAGGTTGATTACCCGATGTATATTTTTGATATCATTTCTTAGCATAGCTCTCTGGAACCCGAAGTTGCTAGCATAAATGAAAGAAATATTATTGTCAACTTGTTCATGCAGGAATTTGACATGCATTTGTATAAGTTGATCAGTGAGATGCAGTACCTCCCCTCTGATTATATCAGCTTTATAGTAGATGATCACTCTCCCATAAGCATAGTGGGAATGGTTGGAGACTTATTTCCAATCTGATCCTAGTAAGTTTAATTTGTCAAAAGTAACATATTTTATTTTCCCTCTAAACAAAATCACGTAAAGTCGCTTGCTTTGCCTGACAATTCAATCCTCTAACATTCCACGCTACTACTAAAACAATATAGATTTTTAAGTGTGGAGCTTTTACTTCTGCTCCTTTGTGATCTCCTCCTATCTACTATCTGAAATGGTTTACTACCCTCCTCCTGATTTACTCCATCTGTCATTCTAGTTGGTCTACTTGAGGCTTGATTATACGTTGTTATGTCTTCAGTTCTGGTATACTGAATCAATGGCTCATTTGATGGGAAATTATTTTGCAACTTCTCCTAGCCAATATCTGACGGATTACCTGGACAAGTAGTGGAAGGTGATAGTCCTATCGTAGCTTAGACTTTAATGGCACCAACTTGCTTTGTCTTTGTTCCCTTTGGAAGAGAATTCTCTGTTATTGTGTTAGCAGTAACAAATTTTGTGTTCCTTGCAATCGTTTCCACTAGTTCTGCCTTTGATATATCTTCCCCCATCAGCTTAATATAACTACCAATTTTAAAACTTTTCTCCGTAGCTTTCCATACTTTACCTTGATGCTTAGGAAAAGGTTTCCATTGGTAAGACACCGCTATGTTGTCCTCCTATAAGCTTCGTCCCTCTCCTATTCTCATTATTGGTATTTCAGTAGGAAGATCCTTGTTAAGCGCCACACTTACACTGATATGTGTGTATCCCACCTGCTTCTTTTTTAACCATATTTTCATTAAAGCATAAAGGTGTTCTGATAAAACTTGCCAAGGCACTCAATCCCTATGTAGTCCAATATTCTAGTGGAACATTATGGAAGTCAATCCATAAGGGGAGGTTCTAGAACTTAATATATTCAAGCTTGAGGCTCGGCTTCCAGCTCTGTAGAAAGATTGGTTGATTCCCCACGTGCCACGACCCTTCCTGTAAGATTTTATGAGCTTGAGAAGTTGAAGAGAAAGTGAATAAGATGAGATTCTCCTCAGTAACCAAAACATCAACTAGACCTTTGTTGTGCCATAACCATTGAGCCCACCAGTGGATACTCGAAAATGGTGGACGTTTTTCAAAGAAAAAGTCCACCAATGTTGCTTCCCAGCTTCGTGCTCCTTCCTCAAGTATTTCTAAATCTAGATAGACAACAAGCTTCCCATCTATAACAAAACTTGGGAAGAGTATATGAGGCATATTGAGGACACTTTTAATATTTTAAGAACTCACCAGTTTTTTGTCAAAAAGGATAATTGTACCTTTGCTCAGAGGGAAGTGAAATATTTGGGGCATATAATTTCCAACGATGGTGTTGCTGTTGATCTGGATAAAATTTCTGCTATTCAAGATTGGCCAAGACCAAAATTGTCAAGCAATTACAAGGCTTCCTCGGACTAACTAGGTACTATTGAAAATTCATTATAAATTATGAGAAGGCGGCAACTTCATTAACATAATTGCTAAAAAAAGGAAAATTATTGTGAAATTCTAAAACAAAAGAAGCTCTTGCTCCGCTTATGGAATTCTACAACCATGCCTTACAAGGTAGAAACTTATAACTATCAGCTTATGATTAAGAAATGTTAGCACTAATCCTTGCAGTTCAAAAAAGGAGGTCGTATTTGATGGGGAGACAATTCATTGTTCGCATTGATCAAATAAGTTTGAAACACTTATGGGAGCATAAGATCACCACTCCATCTCAAGAAAAGTGGTTAGTCAAACTAATGGGGTATGATTTTGTTATAAAATATAAAAAAGGGTAAGGATAATTGCGCAGCAAATGCGTTGTCCTAAATTCATGAAAAAGAGTTGATGGTTATCTCAACACCAATTCCAAGTTGGCTGACAACAGTGAAAGAGGAAGTTCAAAGCAATCAAAAATTGCAAAAATTAGTTAAACTCTGTCAACAAGGAGAGGCTGTGTGTCCATGGGAATATAAGGAAGGAATTCTTTACTCCAAGAATAGAATTTATTTACCAATTGATTCCCCTTTATTTGCTATTATTATCAAGGAAATGCATTCTAGCATTTATGAAGGGTACCATAAAACTCTTTATCAAGTAAGATCTATATTTTATTGGCAAGGCATGAGAAAAAGTCTCCTTTAAGCCATAAGAGGGTGTGAAACTTGCCAGAAAAATACAACAAAAAATATTAAGCCAGCAGGATTGTTGCAACCAATTCCAATTCCCATTCAGGTTTGGTCACATATTTCAATGAATTTTATAGAGGGTCTTCCTAAGTCAAAAGGAAAGTCAGTCATTTATGTTGTTGATCGTCTTTCAAATTTTGCTCATTTCATTCCTATTTCTCATCCTTACTCTCTTGTGACCATGGCACAAATGTTTTTTGAGCAAATATTCAAGTTGTATAGAATGCCTGAAAGTATAGTATATGATAGATACCCCACTTTCACTAGTATATTTTGGAAGGAGTTGTTCAATTTACAGGGGACCACCTTCAATTTTAGCTCACAATACCACCCCTAAATTGACGGACAAAGAGAAACAGTTAACCGAACATTGGAGATATACCTTCGTTGTTTTAATAGCCATAAGCCACATGAGTGGGTCAAGTGGATTCCTTGGGTTACTTATTTGTATAACACCAATATCCATTCTTCTACAAAAAGGACACCGTATGAGGTCATTTATGAGAGGCCTCCTCCTTCACTTCCAACATACGTACCAGGCACTATAAAAGTGGAAGCTGTGGATCAAGAATTGCAAGCTTGAGATACGATTTTAAAGGAGCTTAGAGGTCATCTAGCCTTGGCTCAACAACGTATGAAGAAATTCTATGATGCTCAAAAAAATGAGAGAAGTTTTTAAAGTAAATCACTTGTTAATATAGAAATCACATATAATATGTAAAACACACAAGAAGGGGGGTTGAATTGTGTTAAATCGTTAAAGATATTTAATCTTTAGAAACTTTTTGAATTTCTTTGCAAATTCAGATGATTACAAAAGAATTCACTTAATATGATGAATAATGCAACAACGAAAATTATTATCAATTCTTCTAACAACAAGAAAATTAAAAAGATAAGGGTTAGAGAATATGATGTCGTGATTTATACTGGTTCACCCTTAACCTTAGGCTACGTCCAGTCCTTAGAGTTCGTATGAGATTTCACTATACTCTTTAACGTTACAAGTATTATTTCTACACTTGCAGAGCCTCTTTAGGTCTCTCTCACAAAGTATTCTTTATTTGCTTCCTTAGCCTCTCCAGTCTCTAGCCTTTCTTTCCCTTGGAAAGATATTGTTTGAGCTTCACGTTACAGATGTATTTGCTCTCTTTCTTTCACACTTGAGTATAGAGTTTCTTTAAGTAATTTTTGTACAATCAGATTTTCTCTCTAGTATTGTGTATATTATTTTTAGTTTACGACTATAACTAGTATTTATAAACTAAATCTTCAACTGTCTTATTGAGAAATCTGCTTCTTTAATCTTCTAGAAACTGTTATTAGTTAAGTATTGTAACTAACTACAACTAACTAATTGACTGACATTCTAGAATATTTTTCATTTAGATTGTCTGGCATTATGCTTCGTCTAGTGTTGTACTTCGTCTGGTGTTACACTTCGTCTAGTGTCGCGCTTTCATTTAGTCTTTCTAAGACGCTTTGTTGTATTCAGCTTTTACTTAAGTATCGTCTTGTGTTGACCTTGTATCATCTTATGTTGACCTTGTATCATCTTATATTGACCTTGTATCGTTTTGAGTTGACCGTCATGAGTCTTAAGTATTGTCTGGGTTTAACCATATATCGTTTTAGGTTAATGATTTATGTTCCTTACATTTATCTGCGTACTTAACAAACTCATCAAAACAATTCACACACTTCTATGATTATTATTATTTGATTGTCATCAAAATTAGTAGAAGAAGTGAAGTCTTATTGACTTAACAATCTCCCCTTTTTTATGATAACAAATAATCATAATATTAGAAGATAAAATAATATTCAGACGACAGATGAATAAACAAATAATGTGCAGAGGAATAACAAATAAAGCAATACACAAGATATGCATAAAATATACAATGTTTTCTAATATTCTCCACTTTTCTCTTTTCTACAATGCTTTCTAATATTCTCCACTTTTCTCTTTTCTCCACCTATTTGTTATTAATCAAAAAGATAATTAATCTTAGATGCTTCATAACTTTAGAATACATATGTTGAATACCAGTACGGATCGTCTTGAGGTCTTGTTCAATAGAAACACGTAGAAGTGTTATTTCCTTATGAAGGTCACCCAGTTCATCAACCTTAGTATGAATTTCCTCCATGTTTTTGGCTAAGGCTTCCTGAACTTCCATCTGTTTGTGACTAGCTTCAGTCTAATTGATGAAATGCTTCAAGAACTCTAAATTAACATTAACATCTTGTTGTATTTCACTAAATGGATGAAGGTTTACAAAAACAAATGGTTCTCTAGGTGAAACATCTGATTCTATGATTTTGATTTAGGGTAATTTGAAGGATTGTTTTCCTTCTGAGAGATTAAGATCATCAGGTCTGGGTAGTTTGAAAATTGGTTGCCCAAGAAGGTGTAAAACATTTTTAACTGAAGGTATGAAACCTAAGGGTCTGAATTGAATGATTAAATGCACAAAGGTTTCTAAGTTAAAATCGATACCTTCTATTGTTATACTTCTGTACCTTGCTTCTGTTACAGTGCCAACTACCTTGAAACTTTTGTCTTTAGTAGAAACTCCAAATTGGCTTCTTGACGCCCTTGATATGTGATGTGATATATAGATACCTACAGGTTGAGCTGCATGACATGCATTGTTTATGTTCTTCACTACCACTTGAATCTGTTCTTCTGTAAGATCATCTTCATGCCCTTTAGGAAACATCTTCTTCTTCCCTTTTTCTTCGTTTATTACGGGGGTTAGACATCTTGGTTGTACATCTAGTATAATCTTTATTGTTGTCCTGCCTGTTATCGGATAGACTGTATAACGATCTTTTGTAATCTTCATTAGATATGATTCTAACTTTTCATCTCGCAGAATACCATATAGTCTTTGTTCTTCATGACTTAGAAGATGTATTGTCTGATCGTTTATTGATATGGGCTCAACTTGTACCTTGACTGACTGTTTAGAAGGTTCTCTGATAATAATTGAACTTCTGTTTCGATCAGGTACTAATTCTTCTATAACCTTCATTTTTAAATCCTTTTTCTTGATTGGATGAGGAGGGTTGTAAATTCCTAGCTGGTGTTCAACTTTCTATGCCTTTTGTGGAACATCAGATGAAAAAACCTTTTTCTGACTAAGCTTCATCTTCTTTTGTTCTTCTGCTGGTTTGGAAGAGAGTTGTTGTTGAGGCTTCTTC